>JAVJIF010004754.1:0-193090 GCA_038442645.1 Agave tequilana
AAGATACAGAGGAATCGGGTCGAAAAGCTTGCATCGCATCCTTCCCTAAGGATCACGACCCGCTTGAGCCCTTGCTACAGCGGATAGCATTGAGAATAAAGAATTCTATAACTCAAATTCTTATTTATAAATTCTTAAATTTCTCAATCAAATTTGGGCGCCGTTGCCGGGGAAGGAACGGCACGATTTCCTCAATCTAATTATTTTTTATTCTTTCTGTTTGCAGATACAGAGAACAGGAAAACAAAGCAGCAATAAAGACACATAGCAACTCTGTGCCTCTGCCCTCGAAGGCAGAGCATCAGAGCCTACTTCTTTGCCGCGGGTCCGCGGCAATAGCCGCATTTCCGCGGCAAGAGTAGTTCACTACTCATCAAATTTTCTGCAGGTTGCTCAGAATCGCAAATAGTTTACTGCTGTGATTAAATTTCTCTGTGATCACTCTGCAACTGCTAATTAATAACATTAACCCATTTGTTGATAATAAAAAAAATATTTAGACTCTTGCATTTAGGGCACGTGTCTATTTTAATTGTTTTTTTCTGTTGAAGAGTGCTGGCGACAAGGTACGTTTGCATAGCATTTAGATTAGGAAACACTCTTGGTTGATTTACTGCTTTCTTGAGTGATTACTTTTCTACAGCTTTACACGTAGACAAAATATCTTAAGGGCATAACCCATAAAAAAGATAATGTGGGGATTTCATCACCCTTCCTTGGCCCAAAAATCATATCTGTCACACTCACAACCCTAACTTTAAGTAAAATTTGACTAGACGTTGGCCCTAGGTTAACTCGGACTCAATAGGAGATTGACCTAAGGAGGAAAATTGTTCGAAATTAACTCTTGTCAATCGGTGTCTAGGCAGGGGATTGAGGGCCGAAAGCCCGAAGAACGGTGGTTATTTAATTAAGGAACGTCTCTGACGGAAAACCTCCCACCGGTCTTGCCACCTACCTGGCCGATTAGCTTGTGGTTAACGTCGACAGTAGACCTCCTAAGGACAGTCTAAAGTTAGGAGTCGTCTAGGTCAAGGATTACCCTAGAATAGGATTTTTTTTTTTTTGGTTGATTGGGTGAACTTGTTTGCTAATTGTGCATGCCCGCTTGGTCGAGAGACCCACTTACATCCAAGCTAACTAGAACTAGTTCACCACCCGAGCAAAAGCCCGACTCACACATGACACAACCACAGTCACTCCAAGATAGGTTCTATCCTATTAGAACCTCTCTTCTTCTTCTTGCATCAAGCTTACTATTGAAAGTGTTGACCCATTTGAACTCAAGCCATAATACATCAACACCCTTCCCAAATTTCATGGACTTGAATCCGAGGATGCATACTTCTTCATAAGGGAATTTGAAGAAGTATGTCTCATGATGAATATACCTAAGTTAGGAAAAGATGCCATCAAACTTAGGTTTATCCCCTTTGCTTTGAAAGATTTAGCAAAGAAATGGCTCTACAGTCTATAGGCCGGTTCAATATCTTCTTGGGATAATTTCATTAAGGCATTCTTAAAGAAATTTTATCCCGTTCACAAGACTGCACTAATTAGGAAGAACATCCTACAGTTTAAGCAAATAGCCAATGAACCTTTTTGGAAATACTTCGAACGTTTTAAGGACCTCCTTGCCCAATGCCTTCACCATGGGATAGAGAAATGGCGACTTTGCCAAGTTCTATATGATGGATTAGATTATCCTACTAAAACGCTGTTAGAATCCATGTGCCAAGGAGGATTTCTGCAAAGAACGAAGATGAAGGATGGTTATTATATGAAGAATTAGCTGATAATACCATCCAATGGGAACCTACTCCGAAAAATTTAGGACTAATGACCCTACTTCTTCTAAAGGAGGTATCCATTCCATCGAGGCCAACGTAGCAACCGATGCTAAGTTAGCTGCTGTTATGAGAAGACTAGAGGCTCTTGAAACTAAAGAGCCAGTCTCTGTGAACCAAGTCAGCCCAACATCTTCGGCGGATGTACTTATTGTCAAGATATGAACCATGTGTTCGAGGAATGTCCTGTCTTCATCGCGCATCAAAGCTTGCCCGAACATATGAGTGCGGCCTTCACAAGGCTCGCCAACAATCCTTATTCACCCACCTACAATCCTGGTTGGAGAAATCATCCCAATTTTTCGTGGGGCCCAAGCAACAATGATCAAACTAGGCCCAATTCTCCAACAATTTCCAAAATCCGCCCTATCAACAAATTTTCCTAGTCAAAATCCTCCACCGTCTTTCCAAAATTCACAAATGGAGATAAGACTTTCAAATTTGGAAAGAAAGATGGACACTCTAGTTAAAAGCCACGACACGCTGGCTCAAGTTTTAACTAGGATAGAGATCCAATTGAACCAAAAAGAGAGACAGAGGGGTACCCTACCGAGTCAACCATTGCCAAATCCTAGGAATCCTAGGCCAGCCAATGAGGCTCAAGACCCAAATCAGTGTCACATGGTTCATACACTCAGATCGGGGAAACAAGTTGATAATCAAGTATCCATGCCACAGGATCCATCTCAGTCATCCATTCCATCTAGCTCCACTCCCTCTCCACCCAGCTCCAATGAAATTGAAGTTGAAAAGTCAGCAGGACAGGTGCACCAGCCTATAACTCCATTTCCAAATAGGCTTAGAAGCAAAACAATGCACATATGGAGAAATTATTAGAGGTGTTCAATCAAGTTAGGCTCAACATCCCACTTCTTGATGCAATCCAACAGGTCCCTAGTTATGCCAAATTCCTTAAGGACATGTGTACCAAGAAAGAAAGACTAATGTGCCTAAGAAGGTTTTTCTAGCCACTAACATTAGTGAGCTATTGTCCAACCAGATCCCTATTAAGTATAAGGACCCTGGTTGCCCCACCATCTCTTGCACCATAGGTCGAGCCGAAATCAATCGAGCACTCCTCGATTTAGGAGCTAGCATCAATTTGCTCCCTTTCTCCGTATATCAACAACTTGGATTAGGTGAACTCAACCCGACCCAAGTCACTATTCAGTTGGCTGACCGCTCAATCAAAGTTCCTAAGGAGAGATCAATGACGTTCTCATACGGGTGGGAGAATTCATTTACCCAGTCGATTTCATTGTCTTAGAGACACAACCTGTGTCTAATCCTAGGTCCCAAACTCCCGTCATCTTAGGAAGACCGTTCCTAGCAACCGCAAATGCAATCATAAATTGTAGAAACGGATCCATAAGACTGACTTTTGGGGATATGACCAAGGAAGTCAATGTTTTCAACCTAGGTAAACATCCCTACGATGTGACCGACCAACCCTTTGAGGTTAACTTCATTGAGAACATGACGAGTGAGCATAATGAGGAGATCACACTTGAGTCAGAGGAAGAGGAAGATTTAGAAGCAAGTGATCTCAGCCTTGATGAGATCGAATGGGAATCAAATCTGAGTTCTATAGAGATGGAAGATTCTAACTTAACTCCTCCACCCATCGAGCCAACTCCTTCTTTGGAGTTAAAAGCCTTGCCTAAACATCTTAAGTACGCCTACCTAGGTGAACAAGAGACGTTACTGGTCATAGTTGCATCTAATTTGACTATAGGCAAGAGGAAGACCTACTGGCAACCCTTAGGAGACATAGGGAAGCCATTGGTTGGACTATGGCAGATATCAAGGGACTGAGCCCTACGATAGTCCAGCATCGTATCCATCTAGAGGAAGGGGTTAGACCGAAGAGAGATCCACAGCGTAGGCTAAACCCACTCATGCAGGAGGCTGTACACGCCGAAATAGTGAAACTGTTAGATAATGGGATCATTTATCCCATTTCCGATAGCGAATGGGTTAGCCCAATGCATGTGGTCCCTAAGAAGTCTAGCTTTACTGTGGTAGAGAATGACAAGCATGAGTTAGTGCAAACACGATTGCCTACCAAGGTTAGAGTATGCATAGACTACCGCAAGTTGAACGCAGCCACTAGGAAAGATCATTTCCCCTCTTATTTATTGACCAAATGCTGGAAAGATTAGCCGGTCATGAGTACTACTGCTTCTTGGACGGTTATTCAGGGTATAACCAAATCCCTATAGCCCCGGAGGACCAAGAAAAGACAACGTTCACGTGCCCATTTGGGACATTTGCCTACCGTCGAATGCCTTTCGGCTTATGCAATGCCCCCGCCACATTCCACGTTGTATGTTAAGCATGTTTTCTGATATGGTCGAGCGTTTCTTAGAGATTTTCATGGACGACTTCTCCGTCTATGGGAATTCATTTGACCAGTGTCTCCATCACTTGGAGCTAGTACTGAGTAGGTGCACCGAAAAGAACTTGACCCTCAACTGGGAAAAGTGTCACTTCATGGTGCAGCATGGAATTGTCCTAGGTCATGAGATATCTAGGGAAGGGATTAAGGTAGACAAGGCCAAGGTGGAGATCATAGCCAACTTCCACTTCCACGATGCGTGAAGGACATTCGGTCTTTCTTAGGACACGCTGGGTTTTATCGTAGGTTCATTAAGGATTTTAGTAAAATTGCTAGACCCCTTACAAACCTTCTAGCTAAAGACGTGCCCTTTATATTTGACGATAGGTGCAATAGTGCGTGAAAAGTTGAAAGTGGAACTTATTTCTGCACCTATCATCTCACCTCTGGACTGGTCCAAGCCTTTTTGAGATCATGTGCGATGCCTCAGATTTTGCGATAGGTGCTGTCTTAGGACAGCGTAAGGATAGCAAGCAGCACGTGATCTATTATTCGAGTAGGACGCTCAATGACGCCCAAAAGAACTATACTACAACCGAGAAGGAATTCTTGGCAGTAGTGTTCGCTTTGGAGAAATTCCGCCCATACCTACTTGGGACCAAGACCACGATTTTCACTGACCATTCTGCACTTTGATACCTTTGCTTAAAAAGATGCGAAGGCCCGACTCATTCGTTGGATCCTTCTCCTTCAAGAATTCGATCTCGAAATTCGAGATAAAAAGGTGTCAAAAATGTCGTAGCAGACCATCTCTCTCGTGTGCCAAACGCACCTTCTGACGAACTGCCCATCAATGACAATTTCCCCGATGAACAACTTCTAGCCATCTCTAAGGAGCCATGGTTTACTGACATAGTAAATTACTTAGTCACAAACCAAACACCACCTAATTGGTCAAAACAAGATAGATACCGATTCTTGTCTCAAGTCCGGTATTACATGTGGGAAGATCCTTATCTTTTCAAATATTGTAGCGACCAAATCATTAGGAGATGTGTCCCCGACGAGGAAACTAGAAGTGTTCTAGTTTTCTGTCATGAGTTCGCTTGCGTGGACACTTTGGTCCCCGCAAAACTGTCGAAAAGATTCTTGTTATTGGCCAACCGTGTTTAGAGACGCATTTGAGTATTGCAAAACTTGCGCAAGATGTCAAATGATAGGAAGAATTTCCAAACGAATATGATGCCCCTAATCCTATTCTAGAAGTAGAACTTTTCGATGTCTGGGGCATCGATTTTATGGGACCCTTCCCTAATTCGTTTGGGCACCAATACATCTTGTTGGCCGTAGACTACGTGTCAAAATGGGTTGAAGTTGTCCCTTGCAAGACAAATGACAACAAAGTTGTTGTCAAATTCTTGAAAGATAATATCATCTCACGCTTTGGAATCCCTCGAGCCATCATTAGTGACAATGGCACACATTTTTGCAATAGAACTTTTGAAGCTCTTATGCGAAAATATGTCATAACTCACAAGTTGTCTACGCCCTACCATCCTCAAACTAGCGGACAGGTAAAAGTTTCCAATAGGCAAGTCAAGCTCATCTTGAGAAAACTGTGAATCAGAATAAGAAGGACTGGTCCACCAAACTGGTGGATGCCCTATGGGCATATAGGACTGCCTTTAAGACGATTCTAGGAATGTCTCCCTACAGACTATTCTTTGGAAAGGCTTGCCACCTTCCTGTTCAGCTAGAGCACCGGGCCCTATGGGCAATTAAGCAGCTAAATTTCGATCTAGAAAAGGCCGGTGAGCTTCGAAAATTGCAAATTTCTGAACTAGAGGAATTAAGGAATGAAGCATACGACAATGCGAAGATTGCGAAGGATAGAGTTAAGGTTTTTCATGACAAGTTCATCACTAGAAAAACGTTTGTCCAAGGACAAAAAGTTTTACTCTATAACTCTAGACTTCATCTATTTCCTGGCAAGTTGAAGTCAAGATGGACAGGGCCCTTCATTGTTAAAACTGTGTTTCCACACGGAGCCATAGAGATCTACGACCCCAAAATGGCAATGCATTCAAGGTAAATGGTCAACGTCTTAAAATCTTTTTGGAGTCAGTACCGGAAGTAAATGCAGCCATGGGTCTTTTTGACCCACTGTATCGGTAACTATATCTTTCTGCCAGTTCATGCATCCATGCATTTCATTCATACATTAGGGACAATGCATGAAACAAGTGTGGGGGAAGGGTATGTAATATATGTAAAAAAAATAAAAAATAAAAAAAATAAAAAATAAAAGAAGTTAGAAATATTTTTTCCCTTTATTTATTGCATAAAAAAATATAATAATAAAATAAAAATATATATATAAAAAAAATTTATAAAAAAGATAATACTTTGACTTATTTTTTGAAAGAAATCTAAGTTAGTTTTAAGGATTAGGAAAATCATGATTAGGATTTCTAAAACTTGGTCAAAATAAATACATTGTTTAAATTTTAGGTATAGGAGGAGAAATTGAATAATTAGTTAGTCTTAATTTTTACCTTAATGAAATGTGCATTCCTAGTACATATCTAGGATTCTAAGACAAAGACCTTGTGCCTCATAAAATATATATATATATATATATATATATATATATATATTATATATTATATATATATATATATATATATATATATATATATATATATATATATATATATATATATATAAAAGAAATCACTAATTAAGCTGGATACATGTGCCTCAAGAAGCATAAGTATTCATGCCTAAAGGTGAGTAAATAAAATAAAGTCCTTAGTTTTGGGGCCTAGTTCACTCGAATTTGAGTCCGCGGGGTGTTTTCTCACCTGGTGCCCTAAAGCCAACCGGTTTGGGAGTCATCGACTTTAAGTTCGCTACATGGGTGGATTAGAAAGCCTAATAAAACTAAGAAATATGAAATATGTATTAACACATCTAATAGTCAATTAGTTAGGTATGAGGGCCTCAAGATGCCTTGATACTTACACAAAAGAAAATTAGATGAGTTATACATATTAAAAAAAAAATTATTAACACATCTAATAATCAATTAGTTAGGTTTTAGGGCCTCAAGAAGCCTTGATGCTTACACGAAAGAAAATTAGATGAAGTTATAAAAATAATAAAGAGGCATGAGAGTCCAAGTTAAGGAATTCCTAGTATAAATTTACAAGGATGCATATGATTTTTAGTAACGAAAAAGACTATATTAGAAGTTCAATTTGATCCTTACCTAAAATAAATAACAATTCACTTTATTAAGACTAAGTTTAAGAATGAATAAAAATGATAATCCTAAAACTTATAGACTACTTAGTCTCTTCAAATATAATTCGAATATTCTCCTTTTTATGGATTTTGTGGGTGTAATCCGCTGAAAACCCTAACGAGACAACACTCGCCCTCTAGGGTAACCTAGGGGTTTAACGGCTTGTTGCACATGCTAAGTGCAACCGTGATTCCTACGAAAGTGAGTTAGTTAGATTAGATTTTCTCTTTCTTTTTTTTTTATTTTTACTCGAGGACGAGCAAAAAGATAAGTGTAGGGGTGTGATTGGTAGTGAAAAATGCATAATTGTCATCATATTTACTATCACATTTTCACATTTATTCATATAATAATGCACATTTATTAATATTTTGCTATTTAATATGTGCAGGCCTTGAGTATTGAATTAAATAAAGAATTAAAGCTTAAAGAAGCCCAAAAGCCCAGATCCAAGCCCAAGTCCAAGCCCAGGTGCAAAAATGCAAATACACAAGGGCTAAAGTTGCAAATATCAAAGATGAGGGAAGGATAGACTTCTATCTAACCCTAAACACTTGCAGATGAGAATAAAAGCTAAAGATAAGAGTGCAAAAATAAGGAAATTCGTGGATAAAGATATTGGGAGATTTGAAATCTAGATAACTTGATTCCCAAGTTATATCCAAATCCCACGATAAAGAGCCAGGATCAAACTTCCAGAAGCAAACGACCAGATGGACGGACCAGGAGAAGCCACGCGCCAATGCACGTGGCCAGATTCCACTGTACAGCCGCAATTCCACGACAAAAGCCGCAATTTCACGGCATTTCTGATGAGTCTGCCTACCAGATTTCGTAGCAAAGTTTATCCGGGACTCTATCACATTCTGCACCTATAAATATCCCTGCAGGCGCAGCAGAGAAGCCATCCAGAGACGTTTAGGGTTTTCTTTTAGCCATTTTTCTTTAAAATTTCTGCAAGATTGTAATTTTCGTTTCATGCACGTTGTGGAAGAAGGAGCTTGTATTTGGAGGCTGTGATCAAATAAAGGTTACCTTTTTTCTCATTTAATTTATTGTCTTTCTCTTTGTTTTCATTCTCTGTGATCTTTTCTGGTTTTCTTTTTCTTTGCTTCTTTGCAATCTTTCTTAGTAAACAAAATAAAAAATAAATTGAAAAGATAAAAAAAATGATGAACTAATTTCCTCTAGTGGTTTGCTGAGATTCTTAAAGCAACCCTAGAGCAGTTAAGCTTTGATCGGATTGATGACCACCTTTAGAAACCCTAGGTTTAATAATTACTTTTCTTGAAGATTAAACAGATAACTAGACTTCTTAATCTAGGTTGCATATTTAAAAGACTCTTCATGACTTCAAACTTAAAACTAGGACAGCCTAAATTTAAGATTAATCTTTTCTTAAGCTGTACCTAGATGTTAGGTTGAACCATAGTTTAGTTTTTAATAATGTAACTTAGTTAGAATCTTGTATTGGTTTTTCTTGTTTGAATTATTCTTAATAACCTAGGGTGAATTACATACACCTCAATATGATGATCAATCTCCTTAACTTGCAATAGGGTTGTGGTAGAAAATCAGTAAAACCACATCTTTCATATCATATATCTCAAATCTAATCTCTTTTCTCTTATTTTTAAGATACAGAGGAATCGGGTCGAAAAGCTTGCATCGCATCCTTCCCTGAGGATCACGACCCACTTGAGCCCTTGCTACAGCGGATAGCATTGAGAATAAAGAATTCTACAACTCAAATTCTTATTTATAAATTCTTAAATTTCTCGATCAAAAGGAGAAACAGGGGAATGCGAGCTTCTGCTGTTGTTAGATTCTAATTGTTACCGATACTCAGAAACAAAGAAGAAAAGTTAACAAAAACATGAAATCAAACCGTTCTCATCCCCGGCAACAGCGCCAAAATTTGATCGCGGTGAAACCGCGCATGAAAAGTGTATGTTTTGAAATCACGAGTTAGAAGTAGGTGCTTTGGCTTCCTCGATACTTCCGTTATAGCATAGAGGCTAAATGGGTTGAATTCACAGGGATGGAAAGCGATAGAAGCATTACCAGTCTATTCACGTGTGTTAACGGTTCTTCTATATTTTAAAGAATGAAAAGAAAAAAAAACAAAGAATAAAAAGAGAAGTGTACGGTGAAAACAAAGATAGAAACATTGAAGAGAAGATATTTGTGATTTTTGTATTTATTTCTAAAACAAAGTACAAATGAAAGAAAACTCATGACTACTAACTACTAATGGCTCCACTAACCATGCTAACCTCTTAGTGATAGTTGCTTCACATGTATCCTTGGCCATCACTAGCTCTTGGTTCAAGAGTGTTTCAAAGCATGACTCATAATATAACTCATCACATCTAAACTCAACAAACAAGTGCAAGATACACTTAAACCATCAAAACTAAATAAGAGCAAGTATGGAATAAAGTATGTTAGCTTGTTAGAGAGTTAAGATGTTAGAGTGTTAGAATCCATCATCATGAGCGATCAATGGCTCTTACAAGAGCAAGGCCAAGTAGAGGCTATTAGATTCATGTGAATTATCAAGTAAGAAGTTAGCAAGTTAGTGGTTAGTAATTAGTTGTCATGAGAAGAAAATTAGCTAAACATATAAAAGGAGTTAGAGAGAAGAAAACAAATAGAGATAAATAGAGAACCTTTCATAGAGTATCACCTTCCATTACAAGCACTGTTGCTTTCATCCTATGTACTACTCTCTTTCCTATTACATGATCTACAAGAAATGAAAATACAAAAGAGGAAGAAGAAGAACAACTAACCCAAACTAAAGAAAGGAAATAATCCTAAAAATTATCCTAAAAACTCTTCTCCGGGCTCTGAAAATCCCAGGGTATTTATAGGTAAAAAGGGGCACCAGGGGGTATCACGGGGCCGCATGTCGAATCTCGACGTGCGGCTCCATGGTACGGCTGTGTTTCCGTGGCCATACTAGCATTGTGCGCACGGTGCCTTCTACCACGCGCTGTCGGTTTGTCCCCCTGTTGGTATATGTTGTTGGTTTCTGAATATGTGCACCCGGTTTTGACATATCCTCCATTCAAAGTCAATGACTATTCTTATAGGCTTTAATTCACTGAATAAATGGGATTTTTGAGTTTCTTCTTCATTCCACACCATGGACCTAGAAACATACAAGAGAGGTGTCATTAACAAAATTTAATATTGAATAAATGTGAAGATGTGGTATGAAATATGCAATTTTAGAGACTAATCACTAACATACTAATATAGGTTTTTTACGAACATAAAAATCTCAAAAAAATATTTTTTCCTTTCTTTCCTTTAAAAACTTTTTGAAAAAAGAAAAGAAAAAATATTTCAATTTATTTTTGTAAATAACTAATTTAATTTTAAGAAATAGAAAATTCTCAATTAGGATTTCTTAATACTTAATTAAAATAAGATTATTTGTTTGATTTCTAAATTAGGAGAAAAAATAGAAAAGTAATTTAGTCTTAATTTTTACCTTGATGAAATATGCATACTTTATACACTTACACACTCAAGATTCAAAACAAAGACTTTTGTGCCTTAGAAAAAATATATATATAAATAAATCTAATTATTGATTAGTTAGGTGCTTTGACCTAGAAAGCCTTGGTATTTACGCGAAAGATAATAAGGTAAGTTTGAGGAAAAAAGAAAAATGTATAAATATAATATATGTATTAACACATCTAATAATTAATTAATTAGGTATTAAGGCCTCAAGAAGCCTTGATATTTACAAAAAAAATTAGAAGAGTTATACATATTAAAAAAATAGAAATGCTTAAAAGGGCAACGTAGTGGTAATACTTTGAACTTCTTTCGAATATAAATATATATATATATATATATATATAATATATATATATATATATATATATATATATATATATATATATATTAATATAAGGTATAAGAGTTGAAGATGAAGAATCCCGAGTCAAAAATTCACGATCACAAAGATGCATATGACTTAGGAAAAATAATAGACTAAGTGAGAAATTTAGTTTTAATCCTAACCTATATTGAAAATAAATACTTGCATAGAGACTAAGTATAGGAATGAATAATTAGGTGATCTTAAAACTGATAGATTAACTTTATTTTTGCAAATATGTTTAAAATATTTTTTCTCTTCAAAATGAGATTTCGAAAATACTAACATTTTATTTTTCTTTCTTTTATGGATTTTGTGGGTGTAATTATTTAGACGGGAAAGGTGTTGTATTATGGAGTGTAAAAGAGCACAAATATATGTATTCAATGGAAAGAGAGATAAGGTTTAGAAACAACCTCAAGTGCTTGATCACTCCACAAATGTATGAAAGATGATTGATATACCCTTTCCTATCTCCGTTATAGCATAGGGCTATACCGAGTCGATTCTCAAGGAGAGCTTGTGATGGAAGCGTTACGGTAGGTAGTGAAGATGTAAAACGAGAATTCTTCTATGCTTAAAAGAATGAAGAATAAAACAATGAAGAAGAAATGAAAGAATGGATGGATATGTTCATGATGGAAATAATCGGAAAAGAAATCAAGAAGAGATTTGCTTTGGAACTAAAACTAAAAGAATGAAAACTTTAGAATGAAAAAGCCATGACTAGCTAACCTTACTACCTTGCCAAAACTTACTAAACTCCGTGATAGTGAATGCGCGCCTCATGTTGATTCATCGGCATAGATTCGTCTTGCGTGTTGATCTAATTACTTTCTCACTTGGATGACGGGGGGTTTAACCCATCGGAGAAGAGAAGACCATCCAACTTGCAAGATGAAATATAGCAATCACCCATGAGTTAGTAGTTAGCAAAGTTAGTGGTTAGCTAGTACATGTAGAAAAGTTAGCTACAAGCCATTACAAAATAAAAGCAAAGCATGAATAAAATTGCAAGAAAGTAAAGAAAGCAAGTAAAGAAAGCAAGTAAACTAGAAAATGCAAGAGTAGAGAGAAGAGAATGGATCAATCCTTGCTTCACAGTTGTCACTCCTTGATGTACACAAGCTTTCTCTCTCTTACAAACTCTCTCTTACAGAATTTCTAGGGAGGAAGAAGATCTAGAGAGCTACAAAATCCTAGAGAAAAACAAAAATACAAAGCTTAATCCCTAATCTCTCTCTCTTCTCTGCTCTGTCTTTTTTCGCAGGTTCAAGTGCAGTATTTATAGGCCTCAGGAGAAGGATCCAGAACCCAGTTTGTTGGCGCAAAATCTGGGACTCAACTGCCTTATCCTTGCCGCAAAATGGCGGGAAAATCTCAGATTTTGCGGCTCAACTAACTCTGTTGGGTAACAACTTTCTGGTACAGGTTGGTTACGAGGTTGTTATCCACGTGGCCTTCTAGAATCTTGAGTTGTTACGTAGATTTCTCTGGATCCTGGATTCAAATTTGGGCTTTATCTTGGGCTTGGAATTAATCTCTTTAATTATTGCTAATTAAAGTGATTATTGGGCTTTCTCTCATTTCAGTTGTGAACCTGTAAAAATATAGAGAAGATGAGTAAAATCATATATTTATTTGCAATATGCATGGGAATTATGTGGTAAAATATGCAATATTGTGTATCAATCACACCCCCACACTTATTCTTTTGCTCGTCCCGAGCAAAACAAAGAAAAGAAAAAACTATACTACCAATTTTATTACACCACTTTCGCAGGTGACGCGATTGCACTGAGCACGTGCAACAAGCCGTTAAACCTCTAGGTTACCCTAGAAGAGGAGTGTTGTCTCCTGAGGGTTTTCAGTGGATTACACCCACAAAATCCATAAAGAAAGAAAACAAATGTTAGTATTTTGAAAATGCATTTTGAAAGAGAGACATGTTTTCGAACTATTTTTGCAAAAATATAAGTGATGTTAGGTCATAAGTCCACCTATAATCATTCTTCCTTAAACTTAGTCTCCATGCAAGATCTTGTCTTCAATTAAGGTAAGAATTCAAAATTGGATTGAATACTTTATCTTTCATAAAACCTAGATAATATGCACACCGTGCTCAGTGAAAATTTCTGGGATTTCAACTCCAACCATCAAGCCATTTATTTATTTATATATATATTTTTCTGTTTTTTTTTTCTTCCCTTAGTTTAGGCTTTCTAGTTTACCCTTGTGGCGAGCCTTTAACCGATGACTCCCAAACCAGATGGTCTTAGGGCACCAGATGAGAAAACATCCCTCGGGTTTAAGGTCTCGAGTAAAAAAGGCCACAAAACTAAAGGGGATTATTTATTTCCTTTACCACCGTTAGGCGTGAATAATCATGCTTCTTGAGGCACATTTATCCAGCTTAATAGGTGATGTTTTATTTATATATATTTTTTTCTTTTTTTTTTTTTTTCTTTTTTTTATTTTTATGGCATTTTTGGTCTTTGTCTCCATCCCAAAAATTGTGTAAGTGTAAAGTGTATATTTATCTAAGGTAAAAATTCAAGATAAAAATATCTCACCAATTTTACTTACTTAGCCTATAATTTCAAACAAGATCTATTATTTCAACTAGGTTTAAGATGTCATAATTAAGGCTTTCTTAATTTCTAAGATACATCTTAATTTTCTTAAAAATAGATCAAAACTTTGTCTCTTATTTCAAAAGTTTTTTTTTATTTTATTTTATTTATATTTTTGTAAAAGAAATGTAAAAGAAAGAAAATCTAAAAACTCTATGTTAGTAAACCCTCCCCCACACTTATTTCATGCATTGTCCTCAATGCATCATGATATATGTATGCATGAAATAGGTAAGAGGTAAGAAACTTTTATTTACAAAAAGTGCAAAAAATTATTTACAAAGAGTATATACAAGTGTAACCATTACCTAGGCTTTTGGTCGCTTTCCTCTGGCCCGTTTCCCATCATTCCAATGCGTCTGCTTTCGTGAGTTCAATTGGGAAACGGTTTGAATTATTGTAGCCTTAGGTATTTCCAGATTCAATTTTTATTATTATCATTCACACGTATTCCACCACATTGTTCACAAACAAATTCCTTATCACCACTCTCACTCAGAATCTCATCACTTCCAATGTCAATGAATTTCAGCTCTTCTCCATATAATTTTTCAAAACTAAGATCAACATCCGGAAGTGGACAATCAGCTAACCTACCCCGAGTTGACTTATCTAGATACATGATCTCATCAGCAAATAGGTCTTCAAAGGATATATCAATCGGAGGTTCGGATACAGTCACAGTTGGTTCATTGAAGGTAAAAATGTCCAAATCAACTTTCCCCTTTTGAAAGGGTACTCGGATAAGAGAATCACAAGATTGTGACTCATCTTTTGGATCTTCACCTTCTTCCTCACAATTGTTACTAATGAAGCTAACCTCAAATGTTTGATCTTGTGTGTTACGAGGTTGTGTGTGGAAGACATTGAATTCATGCATCATGTTACCAAAGATCAACCTCATTGATCCATTCCGGCAATTAATGATGGCATTTGCAGTAGCCAGGAATGGTCGTCCCAAAATGACAGGAGTTTGAACCCTTTGATTGGAATTAGACACCGGTTTTGTTTCAAGGACTACAAAGTCAACAAGATAAATGAATTCCCCAACTTTGACAAGGACATCGTGAATTTCCCCCTTTGGTCTAGTGACAGAGTGATCAGCCAATTGGATAGTCATTTGGGTAGGACGGAGATCACCTAACCCTAATTGTTGGTACACAGAGAAAGGCAGGAGATTGATGCTGGCCCCCAAATCAAGAAGTGCCCTATTAATGGTAGTCTGTCCTATGATGCATGAAATGGTGGGGCTCCCTGGGTCTTTGTATTTAACAGGAGTTGGACCAGTGAGCAACTCGCTAATGGTTGATGCTAGGAAGACTTTCTTAGGGACTTGTGTTTTCCTCTTCTTGGTGCACATTTCCTTTAAGAATTTAGCATATGATGGCACTTGTTGTATGGCATCAAGAAGAGGGACATTGATTTGGCCCTTGTTAAACATTTCTTTTATCTTCTCCATGTGAGCATTTGTCTTGGGATTCTTAAGCCTATTTGGAAATGGTACAACAGGCTTATAAGTTTGCTCATCTACCTTTTCTTTCCCCTTGGCTTTTGAAGTGGATGGCTCTGAACTAGAGGATTGTTTGTCAGAAGCTGGTTGTATTGGGACAGGAGGTGTTGGCTTTGGTACTGGATGAGATGATTGATCAGAAACCTTATTGTCTATCTTTTTTCCAGACCTCAGGGTATGAATAGCATGACATTGACTGGGTCCTATGTCTTCCACTTCATGCAAAGGGAAGTGGTTTTTGGGATTGGGCACTGGCTGGCTTGGAAATGTTCCTTGTTGTCGTTCATTCAGAGATTTAGCCAGTTGCCCTATCTGGACCTGAATTTTATTCATATCCTGCTGTTGATGATTTATTATTGAAGCTTGGGTCTTAGTCAGGGTTTCTATCATTTTCCTCAACTCTGATATTTCTGAATTATGCTGGGGTGGATGTTGATGATATGGAGATTGGAATTGTGAATGGTAATATGGTGGGTTCTGATATGGTTGTGAATGTGGTGGACTTTGAGATGGATGAACATACAGTGAATTATGATTGAAACTGGATGGGTGAGACTGAGCATTATAAGGTTGTGGAAATGGTGGTCTATGATGCTCAGGACCAAACTGACTCCACGAAAAATTTGGATGGTTCTGCCACCCTGAATTGTAAGTGTTGGAGTATGGAGGTCTGGTAAAAGCTGCATTCAAGTTCTCCTGATATGATTGGGGCTGATACAAAGGACACTCCTCAAAGACATGGTTAAGGTCATGACAGTAGGTGCAACCTAGTTTAATTACAGGCAATGGGTTGACCTGATTTACAACAGAATTTCCCCTAGACTCAAGCAGTTCTATCCTCTTCATCAATTGTGTGATCTTGGCTTCTGCGGCTATAGAGGATTCTATGGAGTGTGTACCAGTTCTAGAAGTGGTGGGAGTGGATTTATCAGGACATGACTCCCACTGAATGGTTTTCTCAGCTAGGGTTTCAAAGAGATCCCACCCCTGATGTTCATCTTTCTTCAAAAATTCCCCTTGACACATGGATTCAAGGAGGGTTTTCGTTTGGTAATCTAGACCGTCATAGATAATCTGGCATAGACGCCATTTCTCTTTGCCGTGATGAGGACACAGGGCTAGAAGGTCTTTGAAACGCTCAAGATACTTCCAGAAAGGTTCATATGGTTCCTGCTTGAATTGCATGATATTCTTTCGCATGAGGGCTGTTTTGTGGATAGGATAGAATTTCTTAAGAAAGACTTTTACAAAATCCTCCCATGAAGATATGGAACTGACAGGAAGATTATAAAGCCATTTCTTAGCTAAATCCTTAAGTGCAAACGGTATGAACCGTAACCTAACAGCATCCTCGGTCAGTTGGAAAATTCTCATCATTTGGCATACCTCTTCAAACTCACGAATAAAGAGGTACGCGTCCTCAGACTCAAGACCATGGAATCGGGGAGTGTATTAATGAATTGCGGTTTCAGCTCAAAGTGGTTTCCATTAGGCTCGGGGAGAAGAATGCAAGATGGAAGGGAAGTGCGAATCGGATAAAATCGATCTTGAAGTGAGACGTTGTTTTCCATAATGTCAAGTGGTTGTGTAAGTGCAAGTGTAGAAAGTCTATCAAGTCTTGCAGATTTTGGATCACGAAACCACTCTCTCAAATACAATCACAAACAACGTGCACCGATCACACCAGCGAAAAAGAGAAAATAACAAACAATTAAAAAGAAAAATCAATCCAAGCTTCTAGGATTCCTGGACCTAGACGACTCCTAACTGATTAGATCGTCCACAGGAGGTTTAGTGTAGACTTTGACTATAAGCTAATCAGCCAGGAAAGGGCAAGGTTGGTGGGAGGTTTTCCGTCAGAGACGTTCCTTAATTAAGTAACCAGCAACCTTCGGGCTTTCGGCCCTCAATCCCTTTCCTAGACACTGATTTTACAAAAGTCAATTTCCAACACTTTTTCCCCTTAGGATAATCTCCTAAGTGAGTCCGAATGTCCCTAGGGCTAACGTCTATCAGTTTTTATTTACAAGCTTGGGATTGTGAGTGCATGGGAAAATGTTTTTCGGGCTAAGGAAGAGGTGATAAAATCCCCACCTTATCTTTTTTATGGGTTATGCCCTTAGAATTGATTTGTGCAAGTGTACGATATCAACAAACAAGGTTCACTCAAAGTGTAATTAAATCAAACAAAGAGTGAGTCCTAGTCTAGATGCAATGCGCACGTACCTTGTCTCCAGCACTCTTCAACAGTAAATGTAAAGGAATTGAAAGACACGTGCCTAGAGATGCAAATGTCTAAACAATTTTTTAACTTTGCAACAAATTTTTTACTGTTGATTATTAAGCAGGAGTATGGTGAAGAATACAGGAAAAAATTATTGCAGCAGATGTATTTTGCAGAGAAGCAAGCCCTGCAGAAATTAGGTCAGTAGTGATCTCCTCTTTGCCGCAATTCTGCAGCAAAAACCCAGAATTTGCGGCAATTTGGAGGGATCCTGGTCTCTGCTTTCGAGAGCAGAGGCCCAGGTCCACTTATATGACACTGCAATGTAAAGGTTCCTGTTTCTTCAACCTGTAACCTGCAACAGAGAAGAAGATTCATTTAGTTCTTCACTTTAAAGAAAATCCGTTGCTCTCCCCGGCAACGGCGCCATTTTTTGTTTAGACGAGAAAGGTGTTGTATTATGGAGTGTAAAAGAGCACAAATATATGTATTCAATGGAAAGAGAGATAAGGTTTAGAAACAACCTCAAGTGCTTGATCACTCCACAAATGTATGAAAGATGATTGATATACCCTTTCCTATCTCCGTTATAGCATAGGGCTATACCGAGTCGATTCTCAGGGAGAGCTTGCGATGGAAGCGTTACGGTAGGTAGTGAAGATGTAAAACGAGAATTCTTCTATGCTTAAAAGAATGAAGAATAAAACAATGAAGAAGAAATGAAAGAATGGATGGATATGTTCATGATGGAAATAATCGGAAAAGAAATCAAGAAGAGATTTGCTTTGGAACTAAAACTAAAAGAATGAAAACTTTAGAATGAAAAAGCCATGACTAGCTAACCTTACTACCTTGCCAAAACTTACTAAACTCCGTGATAGTGAATGCGCGCCTCATGTTGATTCATCGGCATAGATTCGTCTTGCGTGTTGATCTAATTACTTTCTCACTTGGATGACGGGGGTTTAACCCATCGGAGAAGAGAAGACCATCCAACTTGCAAGATGAAATATAGCAATCACCCATGAGTTAGTAGTTAGCAAAGTTAGTGGTGAGCTAGTACATGTAGAAAAGTTAGCTACAAGCCATTACAAAATAAAAGCAAAGCATGAATAAAATTGCAAGAAAGTAAAGAAAGCAAGTAAAGAAAGCAAGTAAACTAGAAAATGCAAGAGTAGAGAGAAGAGAATGGATCAATCCTTGCTTCACAAGTTGTCACTCCTTGATGTACACAAGCTTTCTCTCTCTTACAAACTCTCTCTTACAGAATTTCTAGGGAGGAAGAAGATCTAGAGAGCTACAAAATCCTAGAGAAAATAAAAATACAAAGCTTAATCCCTAATCTCTCTCTCTTCTCTGCTCCGTCTTTTTTCGCAGGTCCAAGTGCAGTATTTATAGGCCTCAGGAGAAGGATCCAGAACCCAGTTTGTTGGCGCAAAATCTGGGACTCAACTGCCTTATCCTTGCCGCAAAATGGTGGGAAAATCCCGGATTTTGCAGCTCAACTAACTCTGTTGGGTAACAACTTTCTGGTACAGGTTGGTTATGAGGTTGTTATCCACGTGGCCTTCTAGAATCTTGAGTTGTTACGTAGATTTCTCTGGATCCTGGATTCAAATTTGAGCTTTATCTTGGGCTTGGAATTAATCTCTTTAATTATTGCTAATTAAAGTGATTATTGGGCTTTCTCTCATTTCAGTTGTGAACCTGTAAAAATATAGAGAAGATGAGTAAAAATCATATATTTATTTGCAATATGCATGGGAATTATGTGGTAAAATATGCAATATTGTGTATCAATCAGTAATCAACTGAAAATCCTTACGAGACAAAACTCGTCCTCTAGGGGTAACTTAAAGGTTAAACGGCTTGATGCACGTGCTAAGTACAATCGTGATTCCTACGAAAGTGAGCTAGTTAGCTTAGTTTTTCTTATTATTTTACTCGAGGACGAGCAAAAAGATAGGTGTGGGGGTGTGATTGTTCATCAAAAGTGCATATTCACATTTTCATATTTATTTTTTTATAAAATATTACTATTTAATTATTTTATTGTTTAGAAATGTGTAAGCCTCCATAATTAAAAAAAGAAAAGAAAAGAGCCCAAAAGAAGCCCAAAAGCCCAAAAGATTATGGAATTAAAGATAAATTGGAAAAATAAAGGAAACCTCTATTTTATCCTATCTAAATTTGGTTTTTAAACATAAATTAATTTAAAATCTAGAGGAGAAAAAGGATAGCAAGAGAAAAACCCTTATCCAAATTGAAGATAGAGGACTTCTACTCAAATCCAGGTTACTTGAGCCACAAGTTAAAGATAAGGGAGAGAGAATTCAAATTCAGATTTGGATTCAGACTCGACATCTTTTAATAGTTTGATCATAACTTTTTTTACAAAAAGTCAAATTCAATGATTTAAGATGCTACAGAAAGAAGACTTAAATGGCTACAAGCCTTATGTTGACTACTATTTCAAATTCAGTTATTTGATAAGTCATATTCACTAATTAACATACCAACTAGCTGCAGACAAATTCAAAATTGAAATTCCCAATCTTATTTTGGAGATAAAGGATAAGATCAAGTTAAATTTAGAATTTAAACAATACTTGATCACCAAGTGAAGAAAAAGGATATTTTCAGCATATCCTCAATTCAAATCCAAAGGATAAAGAGATAGTCTGCTCGTTTTGGTGTGCAACTTTATCTAAGATTCTCCTAGGTTCTACTATAAAAGCTCATGTAGAGGCATGAGAAATCTTATATTAAGTGCATCCAAGTTTTGGCTATTCTTTAGATCTCTTTCTTTCTGAAATTTTATTGTATTTTTGAGTTTTTATTTTGAAGAAGAAGATTTCTAAAGAGAAGAAGGGCTTTTGTACTGAACCAGTGACAATTCAATAAAGGTTCTTATTTTCTTTCATATCTCTTTTGTTCTTTTAAATTTTATTCTTCAATTCTTATTTGCTTTATTTTTTGCATTTCATATCTCTTTTGTTCTTTTAAATTTTATTCTTCAATTCTTATTTGCTTTATTTTTTGCATCGTTTAATCATCATGCCTAGTTTAATCATAAATATGATTAACTAAATCTCTTTGTAGTTTGCTAATTTCTCCACCAACCAAGTCTAGATCTATAAGATGAATTAATTGAGTTCTATGACTGTTTGAAACCCTAGGATTAAGTTAAAATTCTTGAAGATTAGTGATGAATTGAGTTAAACTAGTTTTAGGATTATACTATTTAATGATTATTCTTGGTCTGTGCTTAGGTACTTTGATAGGTTAATGTTAAGTTTAAAATGATTTTTCTTAAGCTTTACTTAGAAACTTTGATAAACTAATATTTAATTTTATCTAGTGTCCTTTAATTAGGGTTTGCTTTTTATCTTACTCCACTTGCTTGAATTTGTAGCAACTTACTAGGATCAATTTTTCTAGATTCAATATGATGTCTATTCTTCATAAACTAGTTCTTAGTTGTGATAGATGATTAGTAGGCTATGATATCTCTTTTTATTATTCAACCCTTTTATAACCTCATCTTTCTTTCCAAGTTCTACGCAGAGAAACCGCATCGAAACGCTTCCATCGCATCTCTCCCTGTGGATCGATCTGATTAACTCTTGCTACAGCGGATTAATTGCGAGAAAACAGAGAAACTTCTTAACCTTAACTTTTTTCTTTTTACTCTCTTTTCTCTGTCATGAGGATCCCCTATAGGTTGTCGGGTGAATCCCTGTCTTTTAGTAAACGCCTCAAGAGGGGAGAGCCATCGGTGTGAGAACCCGTTGTAGGTTGTTCCCCGAATAGCCGTCAGGCAAGGGCCCGATATATGCTGTAGGAGTCGTGTGAAGGACTTCCGTCTTTCAAGAAAGTCTCCACTGTAGGATGGCATGTCAAGGTGAGAATCCGCTATAGGCCACTAGGCTATTCTCTGTCTTTCAGGAGACTCCCCAAGAGGGGATAGTCGTCGGGGTGAGAACCCGCTATAGGCCGTCCCCCGAGTAGCCATCAGGGAAAGAAACCAATATAGGTTGTAAGAGCTGTGAGGAGGACTTTTGTCTGTCAGGAGAGTCTCCGTTCAGGCTGGGTTGCCAGGGTGTGAACCCGCTATAGGTTATTGGGCAAGTCTCTGTCTTTCAGGAGACCCCCGAGAGGGGTAATTGTCTTGGTGAGAACCCGCTATAGGTTGTTCCTCGAGTAGCAATCAGTGAAAAGGCCTGATATAGGTTTTAGGAGCTATGGGGAGAACTTTCATTTTTCAAGAGAACCTCCGCGTAGGCTGGGCCGTCAGGGTGTGAAGCCGCTACAAGCCGTTGGACAAGGCTCCATCTTTTAGGAGTATCTCCAAGAAGCCGTCTGGGTAAGGACTCGCTATAAGCTATTCCTCGAGTAGACATCAGGGCGAGGGCCCGATATAGGCTGTAGGTTAAGATGCACAAATTGCTTGAGAAAGATCAAACACTGAGAACTCTTTCATTACATGTGAGTGGGTGTTACACGTAATAATGCTTCAAATGAGAAGAGTTCCATTGATTCTTGAGTGTCTTCCCGTCTTGATCAGCCAAAGTGAATAAGCCATAGCCTCCTCTGGCTACCACGATGTATGGACCTTCCCAGTTTGGCCCGAGCTTCCCCACATTTCTTTCTTTGGTGCTTTGGATGACTCGCTTGAGGATTAGATCACCGACTTGGAATTTATGGGGCTTCCATTTCTTGTGATGGGAGGTCTTGTTTTGCTGCTAATATGCGACAATGTGTATCTGAGCTTCCCATTATCTATCCTCTGATTTATCTTGGGCAAGGCGGAGTTGGACGTCATTTTGGTCCCGATCGATTTCCCTTGTGCGGAATGTAGGCATCCAGATGTCGACAGGAATGACGACTTCCGTCCCATAAGACAATGAGAATGGAGTTTCACCTACTAGGATGCGCTTGGAGGTCTCATATGCCCATAGCACCCCGGGAAGTTTCTCCACCCACTTGCCATGCACTCTATCAAGGCTCCTGCATAGGCTGTTGCTAATAGTGCACTGATCTCGGCCTGGCTGTTGCCTTGTGGATAGTAAGGGTGGAGAAACAATGGATAATCTTGTACTTGGAACAGAAGCTCGTTACTTGCCTGCTTGCGAAATTGGTTCTGTTGTCAGAGATGATGGTATAAGGAAACTCAAAGTGATACACGATGTTTTGTCAGAGAAATTTGAACTGAGGTTATCACAAGGAAGAGAACGTACCATGTCAAGGCCTCATTGCATGAAGGGCTAGGGACTCAGCAGAGGATAGAGATCCGTGTTGAGTCTGTTTGAAGACAAGATGAATCTCTAACATTGCGGGCATTTCTTCACGTAATCCTTGACATCATCGAACATCTTGAACAATTAGTATCCTTGGTCGATGGCTTTGTGAGTGAGGTATCGACCTCCCGCGTGGTTCCCACAGTCACCATCATGGATCTCTTGCATCACGCTCTTGGCTTCTTCCAACCAAGGCACCTTAAGTATGGGTCGTCGTGTCGTATAACTTCTTGTACAGGAGCCTCCCGAGGAGTGCATATCTGGTGGTAAGATGTTGCAGCTTCTGAGCTTCGACCTTGTCCCCGGGAAGCGTTCCATTTTTTGAGAAACGATATGATGGGGTCCCTCTACCCCGAGGAAGAATCTAGACGTAGGACTTCCTCGTTGGGCTTGTGAATGCTTGGCTTTGGGATATGATCGACAGTGATCTCGCGTCTAAATTAAAGGTTGACGACTGAGGCTAATGTGGCTAGGGATTTTGCATGGCTATTCTCAGATCTCAGAATCTTTTTGATGTCACAACGGGAGATTTGGCTTTCTAAGTCATGATAATCTTCAAGTATGCGGCCATCTATCATCTTTTGTTGTGTATTCTCTGTTGATCTGGCTTACTATAAGTAGTGAATAACATTGAACTTTGAGTTCTGTAACCCCGAAGGTCCACAATGACTGCTTCATACTCGACCTCATTGTTGGTGGCTCGAAACTCGAGAGTGTAAGAGTGCTCTATTATGGACCCATCTAGGGTAGTGAGACTACCTCAACTCCAGCACCCTTGCTATTTGATGCTTTGTCCACGTTCAAGATCCACCCTTTCAAGGAGTTGTTCTGTGGTGGGGTCCTTGAAGTGAACTCGATGATGAAGTCCGCCAAGATCTGCTCTTTGATTGCGGTCCTTGGATCGAAGGTGACTACTTGTGGTTTGATCTTTGTGACCTATTTTGTGATTCTACCATTGGTCTTGCGGTTTTAAATAATGGTTCTCGAGGGTACTCTATCAACATGATGATGGGGAAGGATTGAAAGTAGTGTTTCAACTTCCTCGTGGTGATGAAGAGGGCGAACACTAACTTCTAAATCCTTGTATATGTCATTTGGGCATCGATCAGAGCCTTGCTGACATAGTAGACTGGCTTTTGGATGCCCTCATCTTCCCAAAGCAGAGTTGTGCTTACTGTAATGTCGGAGACTGCTAGGTAAAGGAACAATATTTCATCAGAAAGTGGCTTGGACATAAGTAGGGGGATGCCAAATAAGCCTTCAAACCTTGGAATGTTGTCTCATACTCATCGTTCCAACAAAAGTCAGCTCTATTCTTCTTGATGGAGAGGAAGAAGGGTTTGCACTTATTAGTCGATCTACTGAGGAATCAGTTGAGGGCGGCGAGATGACCATTAGGATATGGACTTCCTTGACCATGGTCGGCGACTTCATCTCCAGTATGGCGGATATCTAGTCGGGTTGACCTCGATTCCTCGCTGAGTGACTAGATACCTGAGGAATTTGCTAGAAGCTACCCCGAAGGTACACTTCTCGGGGTTGAGCTTTACATTAAACTTTTGGAGGAAAATAAATGCTTCCTCCAAGTGCTTTATGTGGTTGGAGCGTTTGAGACTCTTCATAATTATGTCATCGATGTACACCTCCATTGTATTCCTAATTAGCTCCTTGAAAACTTTATTGACCATTCGCTAGAAAGTGGCTTCGACATTTTTCAGGCCAAAGGCATGACTTTGAAGTAGTAGATGGCACGACAGGTGGTGAAGACTATCTTGTCTTTATCTGTTAGATGCATCTTGATCTAGTTGTACCCCGAGTAAGTATCCATGAGGTTGAGGAGTTCATGGCTTGCTGTTGCGTCAACTATTTTATTTATGTTGGGTAGCAGAAAGCTATCTTTGGGGCAGGGCCTATTTAGGTCAGTAGTCGATGCAGACTCTTCACTTTCCATTCTTCTTCTTTACCAGAAATGGATTTGCGAGCCACTTTAGGTAAAGTGTCTCTCGGATAAAGTCAGCCTTGAGAAGTTGGTCAATTTCATTGTTTAGGGCTTGGCGACATTCTGCATTCATCTTCCGCGGCTTCTGCTTCATTGGTTTGGCTTGGGGGAGGATGGACAGCTTACGGCAGATGACAGAAGAATCCACTATGCGCATATTGGTTAGGGACCAAGCGAACACGTCAAGGTTCTTGGATAGAAACTTCTTGCGCTGGCTCTTCTCATGGGCTGAAAGCTTCATGCTAATCAGAGTAACTCATTCTGGATTATCAGAGTTCGCAAGGAACAACTTGTCCTCCTCTTCTTATTTGTGGTCAGGATCATCTAATTCAGAGGAAGAATCAGAGTCGGGGATGTCACTGTACTGTAATTGCTATTAAGCAGTAATTAGTTTAAGCTTCTTCTTCTCAAGGAGGTTCCCCTCGGGGACTGTTTTGGCAGTCCTTAGTTTCCAACCCAACTTCTTTTAGGCGACAGCAGAAATGGTTCTGGATATGGCCTAATCTCCTCTGATGTTGACCATCCCAGACGAAATGGGGTACTGTACCAATTGGTGATAGGTGGACAACACGACATTCATCATGTGAAGCCAGGGTCTCCCGAGTATTACGTTATAGGGGGACTCCATGTCCACCATGTAGAACTCTGTGATGACGTTGTAGGGGTCCACACATACTGGAAGCAAAATTGTGCCTGGGAGCGTGTCTCGTTCCTATCAAACCCATACAGATGAGTTTGGGTTTTGGGACTGATCATCGCTCAAGCAGTTTCTCGAGTGTACTCCATCCTCTCTAGGACTTCCTCATATAGAATGTTAATGGAGCTTCCCCGTCGACTAGGATTTTAGACACTTGGCAGTTGCCGATGAGCATGGTGATGATCAGAGCATCATTGTGCTGGAAGTGCACGGTTGATGAGTCGGAGTCTGAGAATGATATTGGCTTGCTCCGAGCCACTGGGGGGGTCAGTTAGTGCCTGGGGTATTTGCCCTTTTGGGCCTCGTTTATATAGATGGCCCTTTCTCAGGAGGTGGTGCCTTCAATCGGGGAGGCGCCAAAGATGGCGCTTATTCCTCAATACTGATGGCTCGAATCTCTGGCTGTGGATCTCTGGAGATCCTTTCTTCACCATGGTCTCCGAGGGCTGCCTGAGATTGAGGATAAATTCCTAGAGGCAGCCCCGATTCACCAGTTCCTGAAGTTGTCTTCGTAGAGAATGACCGTCCACGGTACGATGGCCCATACTATCGTGGAAAGCATAATACTTCCCGGCTCATAGTCTCCTTAGTTGGACGGGAACGACCTCGGGTGTCTGATGATCTCGTGGCCCTTGATGGCATTGCATACCTGATCCATGGGGATTTTGAACGGAACAAAGTTGGGTTTCCCTGTCACACCCCACTTCCCAAAATATATGAAAACTGAGTCGCGACGAGAGTCGACGATGTATATACGCGAGGAGAATATCTCACGTATACACGCTAAGCCTAAAGTAACCTGAACAACCTATATAATCACTATGATGAATCAATCTGCAATAGTACATATAAATTTCTACACATGAAAACAAATGAATAAAGGAATAGAATAAGCAATGAGTCCAATATATCAGGAATCAAGGAAAATGACAGAATAAAAGAAAGTAAGATTACCAGTAGTCAAATAGGGAGAACTTCAGGCTCCTAGTAAAGCGTGTGATCCTCTCTGAATACCTGGTCAGTAATAAAATAACCATAGACTTGAATATGCAAATCTAGAGAGTCAGAACTCCCAATGAGTGTGTAAAAATAAAAGGGAAGGTGCCCATGCATATAACATGTGAGCATACTATGATACTATCATGAAGATATAGTGGATAAGAAAATGATATGAATAAAACAGTAATAAGAAATGGTATGGTGCAATAAATATCGATTAGCATAGTACAAGTATCATAATGGATAAGAAAATGATATGAATAAAATAGTAATAAGAAAGAGTATGGTGCAATAAATATCGATTAGCATAGTACAAGTATCATAATGACATGTAATACCTAACTTTAAAAGTATTGAGATCAATATGTTATAATATCATATGTCAGGTCATGAGTACAATCGGGTGTCTATCATAACATGTATGCATCAGGTTCAGTTTACAATGTCAATGCAAGATTCCATTTTGTTATCAATTATGTCAGCGAACAATTGTGACTATAGCAGACGCATCCCATACTACGCCTACCATGTATACCAATCGAGGTTCTACTTTATTGAAACTGTTAAAATAGATATTGTCCATGCTTTAGGTGGGTCACGTACATACCCGGGACCATGACCCAGACACCTGGCGCTGAATCAGGTCATACCGCCAGGTACTACAGTAATAGTATGTCAGTCATCACCCAAAATCCTGCAGTGGAACCCTAGCTCGGCTGCGCAACTTATATTCTAAGTCCACCCAAAATATAGACGCATCAATTTTTCCAATCCCAGTGTAAGTTATTCAATTACATATTTTTTAAATCAATCAATATTCATGTTATCTGGATTATTGGAATGATACAGTGACAGTAACAGTATAGTATAAAAGTAAACAGTGATCATATACATGGTAAATAGTAACAAAAACAGTAAATAGTAGCAATAACCGTGTATATGATAAACAGTAAAACTGTACATGATGTTACAGTCTAACAATTTTTTTCAGTAATTTTCAGTAACATGAAATAATACAGTAACATGTTTGAACACTGATTCCTTACTATATAGTCCCATCTAGAATCAATCAAAACCTCATCCCTCTGTACTAAAAAGATATCGGTAACTGATTTATCAACTCATAGTCTTAATAGTCATCTTTAATATCAAACACTAAGTCCGTGTCAGAATATTCGATACTGTAAATCACCAGTCCAATAAATAATTAATCAGTTCTCTCATTGCTACCAATCTACTCAATCCTTTAGGTAACTAATAACTAAGATCAAATAATAACTGCTATCGAACTCTGAATATATAATATGGTTACCGATATCAATGAAATCATTCCCACAATAACTCTATCTCTATAACTGTATAACTGAAGTAGTTAAGAACCAATCATGAAGTACTGAATATATCCTCGAGATCAAGTAAAACAACGAATATCGAGATCACAAATAAAGAATGGAACAACCTCAAAATTAGACTTATCCAACTATAATCAAGATCATAACTAAGAAATGTAACATCCTCGATCAACATGAAATCTAGATCATCTCTACATCTAGTATTCAACATCAATAAGATCATCAATACTCAATTAATGTAATTAGGGTAAATCCAGAAATCCTTGCTTCAATAATCCAAAACCAAGATCATGTTACACATCAATATCAAAGGTAAAATATACGCACAACACCTGATGATAATCTAACAAGATCAATCTCATCTATATACCGATCAAGATCCAATGTAAAGAACATAAATCTCAGGTCAACTCTAACTCTGACTCTAACTAAGTCCATATCAATCCGTGCATCAGTCAGTCTATCAATAAAACAATGTCACATCTACCTGTCCTCAATATCCAAAAGAGTTCCAGTCGGAATATCACCAACAATTGCTGATATACATAAAATATGTCATCTCTCCTTACATATGAACTAGCCAGCTGATCAGTAGATGGAATCAAGTCACACTCTACTGTATACTACAACTAGTCCTGAGTCAACAGTTGCAATCAACTATCGCAACAAATGACGCAGATAAACGCTCCTGTTAATTGTACAAATAAAGTGAGCACTCACTGGCATCACATAAAATGATACCGGGAATCATATTGGTTAATGAATCAAACGTTCACATGAAATGATATGAGTAAAACACAAATACTCATTGACAATGGTAAATAAGAAAATAATATAAAAGCAAACACTCATATAAAATGACGCTGTTTCAGGTCCAAATCGTCATCTAGTTTTCACTGCACGAACCGGTACAAATCTCCGAATCATCTCGTAGGTCTGTCTTCGAATCGCCTGGCGTATCGGCATTCTCTAACACGAATCCAGATCAGGTTCGGTCTTCTACAAACACAACTCCGATTGAACCACTGTAACACATACATATATATACTCATACATGTATACACACGTATACACACCCATATACACAATATACACATACACAACACACACTACATACACAGATGCACGCAAATACACGCACATATATCTGTACACACAAACATATACACATCTACACCCATATACATTCACACATACACACATATATATATTTAACACACACAATACATACATACATGCATACATACCTATTCATATACAAACACATCACATTAACACACTCACGCACTCAACCAATACGCACACAATCACACTCACATAATACATCATGTAATACACACATACACTCTAATTTCTCATGCACACACTATACAAAAACACAACACACTATATAATTAACCACACATAATTTCACTTACCCACACTGTAATAAACAGAGAAGAAGTTGGAGAAGGAGACTCACCCATGGCCTGGGGGTGAACATGGCGGCCGACGGCGGCCCGCGGAGGATAACGGAGAGCGAGCTTGGCAAGAAGAGAGCCGCGGTGGGGAGATGATGTATCGTGGGCATTCCGTTGAGGCGGCAGAGTGCCCGAGAGGTGATGGGCTTGGCCAGTTAGTGGGTGTGCTATCGTGGGTTAATGGTGGAACCAGAGAGGCCGGGGAAGGTGGTAGGGCAGCAATGGAGGACGCAGCGGCATGGAGCAAGGGATGGAGGGGGATGGTGCATGGTGGCAGCGGCGTGTGTTGGCGGGAAAGGAAGAAGAAGATAGGTAGATTAGGGTATGATGATTTATATAGGATAGATATTGGGTTGGGTTAGTGGTTTAGAAATAGGGTTAATGGGTTATAGGCTTATTAGATTTGTATAATTGGTTAATGGGTGTAGGTTAGTTGGGTTTGTGTTGGGATTAGCTTAATAGGTTTGGGTAGGAATCAAGGAAATGGAAATAGGTTAATGGGTATATGGGTTAAGGCCTTGACTTGGGCTTGGTTTGGGTCAAGGAAAAAATAGAAAAGAAATTGAAATGAGGGAGGAAAAGAAATGGGCTTGGGTTTGAATTCTTAGGCTAAGGGAAAAGAAAATCAAATAGTAATAATACTAATCACTTATTCATAATAATAATAATAATTCAAAATGATAAAATAGTCATGCACACAAGATAATAAATAATTATTAATACAATATATACATATACATATACATATACATATATGCATACATATTAAAATAACTATATACTATTAAATCATGTATTACAAAAATATGGGTATTACAATCCCCGTGGACCTTGGCGAGTTTCCGAGCGGGTTTGTTGACAGCTCCAACTGCCCGACTCGAAGTTTTCTTTAAAGAACTAGGCTGCATCTTCTGTTTCTCTACTTCGCCCCTCTCCTGGGGAGCAGTTGGTGGAACTTCAGATATGTAACACCCCGTTCCTGGAATACGTACTTAGTTGCGTGTTCAGATTTCTCGATCGTATTTTGTGATTTACTTTCGTATTTGTTTTGTATTATGAATTCTTTTGTCTTGGATTTGGATTCGTGGATTCGGAGTCAACCTTAGTTTGAACCGAAGGCCCGATCCCAGAGTATTGCTCGGTTTGGACATTCTGGTATTCCGATTTGATCGGTTTTAGTTTTAAACATCGTTTTCCAATATTCTGGATTTTATATGATTTTCTAGAATTTTCCTGAATTAAGTTGTAAATCTTCAAAACCGGTGTTGGCCAGTACCGTTGACCGATTCCCGGATTTTTAATTTACAAATGGTTTAGAATCTCCAGAAGTGTCTTTAAACATTATTTCTTAAAATCCTATTTTCTATCCAAATGCATTTTCTGGGATTTATCAGATTTTATTAAAACCCGGCCAATCCGGTGTATACCGAGATTGACGGTTGACCTTATGATTTTTACCTTGAAAAGGAGATTGAATTTCTGAAAACCGATTTCACTAAAAATCATTTTATAATATTTATGATTTTTGAGAATTTTTGGGAAGCTTTCCGAACTACTTCATTTTTGGGCTTTTCCGATGTTTTCCCAGATACCGAGGAGATTGTCCCATATATTCCACTTTGTCTTTTCCCCATTTTCTCTCTCCTTCCTTAAACGCGGATCTCACCTACCTGGGATTCTGCATTTATTGTGAAGATCCTCCCCATTCCGCATTTAATGCACTTCAGGTCAAATCCCATCAATTATCATGACTTTCTCTCTCCTTTTTGGAACGCAGCCTTCACATTTTCCCTAAACGCGGCTTAATCCCTGCGTTTAACCCATTTTGCCCAAACGCAGGAGAGTGTTGCGTTTGTGGGAGAGAAACGCAAGGATGCTTCTTGGTTTCTTTTGTTTTATATGGAATGCATCATTCTTTTATCCTCCCCTTCTCTCTCTTCATTAAATGTTTCTCTTCCAAAAAGTCTTCTCCTTGATATTATAATCCTTTCCCATCACTACAACCGGCCAAGTGGCCAAGAGTGATATCATATCCCTCAATTTTACAAAAACCCCCTCTCCTTTATTCATTTGCATCACTTCACAATCCAACTCCTATAAATACCCCCTCTCCTTCTCTCTCCCTTCATTTTACTTCTTCTTCTTCTTCTTTGCTTCCTGCGGCTCCCAACAGAGGAACCACCGAGAGAGAGCTCCTTCTCTTGCTTCCTTTGTTTACCCAAACTCCATCTTCTCCACAACAACATCCCCATACCACCTTCTTCAACCTCTCTCCATCACTTGTGAAGACCGGCCACTCCTTTAGGATTTTGGCCGCGTTCTTCTCCGGCGGCAAGACTTAGGGCCGGTACCCTCCTTTTGGATTGGGGCCGAATTTCCCTTTGTTGGACGCAGCAAAGATCTTGTTAGGCGAGTTATCTCGCTTTTCTCTTGATCCCCTACTTTATTAGTTAGGCGAGTGATCTCGCTTTTCCTCATGATTCCCTACTGGTTATGCGAGTGCTTTTCCTCGCCAAGGACTTGGATAAACTTGTATTTTTATCAACAAAAACCATAACTCTTAAATAGCTGTTTATGCTCACTGTTTTACAGTATTAGTCGACTTGCCCAAATCATAAGTCGACTAACCCCTTGAAACGCAGTCTGGTTCCTTGTGACGCAGGCTCCTTTAGTCGACTTGCCCCTCGTGTCTAGTCGACTATCTTTCCTTCTGAGAACGCGGTCCTCTTAGACGCGGACTTGACTAGTTGACTATCCATTTTCCCAGTCGACTAACGCCATCTCCTGAGACGCACCATTTTCCTGAGACGCGCCATTTCCAAACGCAACTTGACTAGTCGACTTGATCCTCCTCTATAGTCGACTAACTCCCTCCCTAGTCGACTACCATATCTCCCTAGTCGACTAATCTGGACTGTTTGCAGTGGTTAATCACTCCTTGAACATGGATCTCATCCTCAGGACTTGTATCATATATTGTTATTCATGAATTGTCACTGGACAAATATCACCTTCCCTTCTCTCTGTTTGCTTCCTAACGCGGATCCCATGCCCGCGTCTTTGTCCTATTCATTTTGCCGTGACGCAGAGTTTTATCCGCGTCCGCGCTTTCCTTGCGTCCTGACTTGAACGCAGACCTCGCGTTTGAGACATCTTGCGACGCGAACCCCGCGTCTACTATTCCCGCGTCTACCATTCTTGCGACGCGAACCCCGCGTCTGCTATCCCGCGTCTACTATTCCCGCGTCTACCATTCTTGCGATGCGAACCCCGCGTCTGCTATTTCCTGCGTCTGGTATACTCCTACCTGACACCTACTCATGTTGTACTACCTGTTCCCGTCAAGTCCTGGATGGAACTAAGTGCCATACGGAACAAAGTGCTACATCACACTCGTGGTGGGGGCCACCTCTTGAATCTGTGGGGGCCACCTCTAGAATCCATCTCTGCACAACAAAGTGCCACACGGAACAAAGTGCCACATCACACTCGTGGTGGGGGCCACCTCTTGAATCTGTGGGGGCCACCTCTTGAATCTGTAGGAGCACCTCCTGTCTGAACCTGATTTCCTGCTATGACTCCTGTTATGATTCCTGTTATGGAATCCTGAATTCCTGATCATGTCCGATTTACTTGATATATTATTATAATTAGACAACTTGCATCCGGTTTGGGGGAAACTGATGGGCCCTGATTAATCATGTTCATGGTGGCACTATCGAGTCACGCGTGGCCACATACTTGTGGGATTACCTGGCGGCCACCAGGGATTCCGTGGGTGTGTGCTGGCACCCCTACTCCTGATTTTCATGCCGGGTATGCACACGCCCTAGACCTATTTCTATGGGATCTGCGATACTCTATTCCTGTTCGGGCGTCCATAAGTCCCGGTACCTAGCGGTACGTTCCGGCTCAGCACCGGATACTCCTGAACCGTTGTCCCGGGCATGTACGGGGCCCATCTGGAACATGATTCATCGCACTTTATCAGTTTCCAAATAACTTGCTCTATAAGTTGTAAGTAGAAATATGTGTAATGGGACGCATACTGAAACCTACAACTTAGACGGCTTAATAATAATATTCTAATATGATTCCGTTGTATTGTTTTGTAACTCGAGCTGTACAAGTTCAGGTTACGGTGACATGAGGTAAAGGTATATGGATGAGGGTTTCCTTGTTTGGATTATTCCTTCGAGGTACTAATCTCATGGAGCCATGACCTAGACCTGTACAATTGGATTTACTCGTAATCGGTTTTTATTCTGTTTTATCGGTTTTATGTTAACTTAGGAGATAACTAGTATTGCTCTATCCACTTTACTGCTTATCCTGTTATACCATGGATGCCACCTACTACATTCTATTTGTTCCTACATGCTTATGTCTACAAAATGGTTTTCATGCTTATAATCCAGATTTACTGATACACATATGCTTACCCATACTCGCCATTTGGCTTTTGTATTACCACTCGCCTAGGGAGTTTCATCTGACTCCCCTGGATTCTCATGTCCAGGTCCTGGAGCCTGGAGCTAGAGGATCCTTCTTGCTGAGGACCAAGCTTACTTCTATGGGGCTGTCAGATCAGTTGTAGCTCCAGTCCTATCCTTGCACCTCCTGGTTGGCTCGCGATATCTCCAGCTATCTCGTGAGCACTCTTTTGTACTGTTCATATATGTACATCTTTTTGGTACTCTCGCATTTGCGCCTATCGGGTGATGTAATATTCAAGTAATATTGGATCACCTCTGGTGATGACTCTGTAATTGTACTCATGTGTTGGAATGTATAATGCACCACTTGCTTCCGAACTCTGATTCTTGCCTGTACTGATGCTTAGCGTATATACGTGAAGGTACTTCTGACTTGCATATATACGTTGCAGTAACGTCTCCGTACCCGCAGGATCGGGGCGTTACAGGTTGGTATCAGAGCCTAGGCTCTAACATCTTCAGTACGTCCAGATGGCAAATTAATGGTAAAGAAATTTGCAACTGGAATGCATGAGTCCTGGTTATACAATCCAACTACAAGTACAGAGTTATCTATTTATCTTGATCATCTTTCCTTTGATTCCTAATCTTTTCCATCCTTCCCCTGTTTTGGTTTTTCGAAGCCTTTGTTTCCACCCTTATCCTCCTTGTGTTCAATTTACCCCTTAACGAAATTGCGAGGACGCAATTTTTTGTAAGGTGGATGGATTGTAACACCCCGTTCCTGGAATACGTACTTAGTTGCGTGTTCAGATTTCTCGATCGTATTTGTGATTTACTTTCGTATTTGTTTTGTATTATGAATTCTTTTGTCTTGGATTTGGATTCGTGGATTCGGAGTCAACCTTAGTTTGAACCGAAGGCCCGATCCCAGAGAATTGCTCGGTTTGGACATTCTGGTATTCCGATTTGACCGGTTTTAGTTTTAAACATCATTTTCCAATATTCTGGATTTTATATGATTTTCTGGAATTTTCCTGAATTAAGTTGTAAATCTTCAAAGCCGGTGTTGGCCAGTACCGTTGACCGATTCCCGGATTTTTAATTTACAAATGGTTTGGAATCTCCAGAAGTGTCTTTAAACATTATTTCTTAAAATCCTATTTTCTATCCAAATGCATTTTCTGGGATTTATCAGATTTTATTAAAACCCGGCCAATCCGGTGTATACCGAGATTGACGGTTGACCTTATGATTTTTACCTTGAAAAGGAGATTGAATTTCTGAAAATTGATTTCACTAAAAATCATTTTATAATATTATGATTTTTGAGAATTTTTGGGAAGCTTTCCGAACTACTTCATTTTTGGGCTTTTCCGGTGTTTTCCCAGATACCGAGGAGATTGTCCCATATATTCCACTTTGTCTTTTCCCCATTTTCTCTCTCCTTCCTTAACGCGGATCTCACCTACCTGGGATTCTGCATTTATTGTGAAGATCCTCCCCATTCCGCATTTAATGCACTTCAGGTCAAATCCCATCAATTATCATGACTTTCTCTCTCCTTTTTGGAACGCAGCCTTCACATTTTCCCTAAACGCGGCTTAATCCCTGCGTTTAACCCATTTTGCCCAAACGCAGGAGAGTGTTGCGTTTGTGGGAGAGAAACGCAAGGATGCTTCTTGGTTTCTTTTGTTTTATATGGAATGCATCATTCTTTTATCCTCCCCTTCTCTCTCTTCATTAAATGCTTCTCTTCCAAAAAGTCTTCCCCTTGATATTATAATCCTTTCCCATCACTACAACCGGCCAAGTGGCCAAGAGTGATATCATATCCCTCAATTTTACAAAAACCCCCTCTCCTTTATTCATTTGCATCACTTCACAATCCAACTCCTATAAATACCCCCTCTCCTTCTCTCTCCCTTCATTTTACTTCCTCTTCTTCTTTGCTTCTTGCGGCTCCCAACAGAGGAACCACCGAGAGAGAGCTCCTTCTCTTGCTTCCTTTGTTTACCCAAACTCCATCTTCTCCACAACAACATCCCCATACCACCTTCTTCAACCTCTCTCCATCACTTGTGAAGACCGGCCACTCCTTTAGGATTTTGGCCGCGTTCTTCTCCGGCGGCAAGACTTAGGGCCGGTACCCTCCTTTTGGATTGGGGCCGAATTTCCCTTTGTTGGACGCAGCAAAAATCTTGTTAGGCGAGTTATCTCGCTTTTCTCTTGATCCCCTACTTTATTAGTTAGGCGAGTGATCTCGCTTTTCCTCATGATTCCCTACTGGTTATGCGAGTGCTTTTCCTCGCCAAGGACTTGGATAAACTTGTATTTTTATCAACAAAAATCGTAACTCTTAAATAGCTGTTTATGCTCACTGTTTTACAGTATTAGTCGACTTGCCCAAATCATAAGTCGACTAACCCCTTGAAACGCAGTCTGGTTCCTTGTGACGCAGGCTCCTTTAGTCGACTTGCCCCTCGCGTCTAGTCGACTATCTTTCCTTCTGAGAACGCGGTCCTCTTAGACGCGGACTTGACTAGTCGACTATCCATTTTCCCAGTCGACTAACGCCATCTCCTGAGACGCACCATTTTCCTGAGATGCGCCATTTCCAAACGCAACTTGACTAGTCGACTTGATCCTCCTCTATAGTCGACTAACTCCCTCCCTAGTCGACTACCATATCTCCCTAGTCGACTAATCTGGACTGTTTGCAGTGGTTAATCACTCCTTGAACATGGATCTCATCCTCAGGACTTGTATCATATATTGTTATTCATGAATTGTCACTGGACAAATATCACCTTCCCTTCTCTCTGTTTGCTTCCTAACGCGGATCCCATGCCCGCGTCTTTGTCCTATTCATTTTGCCGTGACGCAGAGTTTTATCCGCGTCCGCGCTTTCCTTGCGTCCTGACTTGAACGCAGACCTCGCGTTTGAGACATCTTGCGACGCGAACCCCGCGTCTGCTATCCCGCGTCTACTATTCCCGCGTCTACCATTCTTGCGACGCGAACCCCGCGTCTGCTATCCCGCGTCTACTATTCCCGCGTCTACTATTCTTGCGATGCGAACCCCGCGTCTGCTATTTCTTGCGTCTGGTATACTCCTACCTGACACCTACTCATGTTGTACTACCTGTTCCCGTCAAGTCCTGGATGGAACTAAGTGCCACACGGAACAAAGTGCTACATCACACTCGTGGTGGGGGCCACCTCTTGAATCTGTGGGGGCCACCTCTAGAATCCATCTCTGCAGAACAAAGTGCCACACGGAACAAAGTGCCACATCACACTCGTGGTGGGGGCCACCTCTTGAATCTGTGGGGGCCACCTCTTGAATCTGTAGGAGCACCTCCTGTCTGAACCTGATTTCCTGCTATGACTCCTGTTATGATTCCTGTTATGTAATCCTGAATTCCTGATCATGTCCGGTTTACTTGATATATTATTATAATTAGACAACTTGCATCCGGTTTGGGGGAAACTGATGGGCCCTGATTAATCATGTTCATGGTGGCACTATCGAGTCACGCGTGGCCACATACTTGTGGGATTATCTGGCGGCCACCAGGGATTCCGTGGGGTGTGCTGGCACCCCTACTCCTGATTTTCATGCCGGGTATGCACACGCCCTAGACCTATTTCTGTAACGCCCCGATTCCACGGATACGGGGACGTCACTGCGACGTATATACGTAGGTCTGAAAATGCCCCCACGTATATACGCTAAGCATAAAAGTACAACAAGAATCAGAGTACAACACAAAGCGTGGTATCCATAATATGCCAACACAAAAGTACATATACAAAGTCATCACAGGATATGATAAAATATTACACATTACATGTATCTTTTATCATAAACAAGTCCAAAAGTAAAATATACAAGATAAACGCAAAATGCTCACGAGTAGGATGAAGATCCCGTGAGTCAAAAGAAGAGTCAGGCACGAAGGAAGCAGAACTAGCCTGCCTGCTCACTAGAGGAAGCTCAATCTACAGTGGACGGCTCCACTACGATCCAAGCTTCGGAATCTGAATATGCAAATCCAAGGAGTCAAGACATATGAACAATAAACAAACTACAGCCAAATGGCTAAGATACAAGAGTAAAAGAGTTAGGACAGTAAAATGAATATCAATCAGTAAGAAATGGAAACATGACAAAATAAAGTTGGAAAGACTATCATCGTAGTCCAAACAGAAATATAGGAATCATAATGGGAATCATGACTTAATAAGTAGAACAGGAGTCATAACATAACAGGTATCTATAACAGAAATCATAACAGGTGTCTTATTATTATTACTCGTCTAACCCATATATCTAGGTATGTGTCTCGGTATATACCCGGTATATATCCCAACTCACATACATCCATATATAAGAAAGTCGAGGTTGTTATTGGAAATAGCGGTTGTATCAACGAACTATGTTTACAGTGGGTCCCGTACATACCCGGGACTACGGTCCAGGGTTGTTCCGTTGCATGGAAACGGAAACCAGCCGCAAGGCTTGTCCAGGAGGAGGGACTTATGTATGCCCGTTAAAACTGGGGTGTAGGGAGCTAGCTCTCCCCTCGGTCCCCTGGAGTACCACAGGTCAGACCGGATATAGTGCACAATACCTAAAGCCACTGTAAACACGAACACATATCGATATCCGCATATTTCCCCCGACCCAATACAAGTTGGTCCATTTTAGGATTTAATAGTTTCATTGTCACTTTACGGGAAAAATAGGAAATGGACATGATCAGGAATAAAGAGTACAGAAGCACTATATAGTCAGGTCACTGCATGTAAAGTAGGAAAACATGTCACTGATCATGATACAGATAACAAGTCAAAGTTCCCGTAAAGATGACAATCACAAGTCAGGTATATCATGCTGGGTATAAAGTGATAGCATGATAGGGTGATGATATATAACAAGTAACCAATCATGATATGAGATGGAGAATAGTCAGGGTAAGTCAAGGTACAACATAAAGGTCTTGCCAAATAGTGGCATGCCAAGTAGTCAAGTGATAACACACTAGCGGTCAGGTGATATACATGTGTTAAAAGGAAACATTAATCTGACAGTCTGGAGTAATGACATGGCAATGATAATATAACTGAAACTCAGAGTTCAATGACCACGAAGGGTCAGCCACGCATGGTGTACGATAAAGAAGTAGGCATAACACAGGCATAGTACATGTACAAGAATAAAACTACCCTAACACATGCAGTTGCAGGGTAATACATAGACATGGAATTATGAAGTGACAAGAGGTGATACACATCAAGCAATTTGTCATGAAGTACAAGTAAGAACGATATATAGTACATGTACAAAGGGTAAGATCTAATTTCAGAAAGAATAGAAATCAGCAATTTTGGCCCAAAACTAGACTAACGGTCGACTGGGTCAAAATGGCCGGTCGACCGGAAAAATGCCGTGAGCTCCAGGTTTGGTCGGTCGACTTCCGGTCGACTGCCGGTCGACCGGAGATACAACTAACGGTCGACTGCCGGTCGACCGATACAAGGCCGTGAGCTCCAGGTTTGGCCGGTCGATAGCCGGTCGACTGCCGGTCGACTGGACTATCCCAACGTGCACGCTGTGCACGTCGGTCCACTGCCGGTCGACCTCCGGTCGACCGGACTCCTGAAATAGGCTGTTGTTGGTCTAAAAATCAGATTTTTGTGTGGTTGATTTTGATAGGCTAAAATAGGATTTTGATGACATAATTAAACATGAATTATCAACACAAGGATACAAGGAAGTTTACAAATCTTGGTGAGTAAATATACTCACATAGATCGGTTATGGGAAGCTTGAAGAGATCGTGGTCGGAAGTGATCCACGGCGATGCAATCGACGAAGGAGGAGACGATCCCAATCCAAGTAGTTGGTTGAAGATGGAGAAGACCTTGGTGATGCCCTTGGAAGTTGTAGGTTGAAGTTGAGATGAAGGAAGAACTTTGGTGAAGGCTATCTCTTTTGTGAAGTGAAGTAAAGAAAGAGATTGAAATGAAAGGGAAAAGATTAAATAGGATTTGGATTTTGAGAAGGGGTTGTAATTAAATAGAAGAGAGGGGGTTTTGTGTAAAATAGGGGGTGAGGTGTCCCTTGGCCAATAGGGGCTTGCCAAGTGGGGGATGAGGTGTTCTCCTTGGCCAATCAAGGCTTGCCAAAGAGGTGGTGAGGTGGAGATTTTGTGTGGTGGAGATTAAAGGAAGTGTGTGGAAGGTGGTGAGGTGGAGGGTGAGGTGGAGAAGCTTAGGGATGAAGTAAAGGAACTTGTGGTGGAGGTTAAAGGAAAAGAAAATAGGGAAAGGAAAAGGAAATGGAAAAGGGAAGAAATTCTCTTGGAAAGGAAATAAAAATAATGAAAGTGGCGGATTCCCGGAATTGAGTCGTAAATGCGGAAATCTTTTGGGAAAATACCGGATACGTCCCGAAATCAAGTATCTCGGAACGACCCGAAATAAATATCAAAAATCTAAAATATTATATTAAGAATAATAGTGAAATCCGTTTTAAGAAATACTTTATAATTTTAAAACTAAAAATCCCGGAATCAGTTACCTACCGACTCCGAAAGAATTTTCATAAAATCATAAAATCCTCATAAAAAGAATTTAGATAAGAAATAGGATTCCAAGAAATAAAGTCTAAAGGACTATCTAGAAATTCCTAACTGTTTGTGAAATAAAAATACTGGAATCAGTCTTCTACCGACTCCGGTGGAATATCCATAAATTCGTAAAATCTTCAGAAAAAGTATTTAAGTAATAAACATAATTCTAAGAAGAAATGTCTAAAGAATCTTCTAGAAATTCTAAACAGTTTGTAAGATAAAAATTCGGGAATCGATCAGCGGCACTGGTCGACACCGATTTTGAAGAAATTCCTTTTAATTCCGGAAAATTCCAGAAAATCATATAAAATATATTATATTGGAAAATAATATTTGAAACTGAAATCGGTCAAATCAAAGACTAAATCGAATAATATACTATGATCGGGCCTTCGGTTCAGGCTAAGGCTGACTCCGAGTCCACGAATCCAAATATAAGATAAAACAATTATACAAGGAATTCATAATACAAAATAAATACAGGAAACAAATCGAAAAAAATACGACCGAAAATCTGAATACGCAACTAAGTACGTATTCCGGGAACGGGGTATTACAATTTCTATGGGATCTGCGATACTCTATTCCTGTTCGGGCGTCCATAAGTCCCGGTACCTAGCGGTACGTTCCGGCTCAGCACCGGATACTCCTGAACCGTTGTCCCGGGCATGTACGGGGCCCATCCGGAACATGATTCATCGCACTTTATCAGTTTCCAAATAACTTGCTATATAAGTTGTAAGTAGAAATATGTGTAATGGGACGCATACTGAAACCTACAACTTAGACGGCTTAATAATAATATTCTAATATGATTCCGTTGTATTGTTTTGTAACTCGAGCTGTACAAGTTCAGGTTACGGTGACATGAGGTAAAGGTATATGGATGAGGGTTTCCTTGTTTGGATTATTCCTTCGAGGTACTAATCTCATGGAGCCATGACCTAGACCTGTACAATTGGATTTACTCGTAATCGGTTTTTATTCTGTTTTATCGGTTTTATGTTAACTTAGGAGATAACTAGTATTGCTCTATCCACTTTACTGCTTATCCTGTTATACCATGGATGCCACCTACTACATTCTATTTGTTCCTACATGCTTATGTCTACAAAATGGTTTTCATGCTTATAATCCATATTTACTGATACACATATGCTTACCCATACTCGCCATTTGGCTTTTGTATTACCACTCGCCTGGGAGTTTCATCTGACTCCCCTGGATTCTCATGTCCAGGTCCTGGAGCCTGGAGCTAGAGGATCCTTCTTGCTGAGGACCAAGCTTACTTCTGTGGGGCTGTCAGATCAGTTGTAGCTCCAGTCCTATCCTTGCACCTCCTGGTTGGCTCGCGATATCTCCAGCTATCTCGTGAGCACTCTTTTGTACTGTTCATATATGTACATCTTTTTGGTACTCTCGCATTTGCGCCTATCGGGTGATGTAATATTCAAGTAATATTGGATCACCTCTGGTAATGACTCTGTAATTGTACTCATGTGTTGGAATGTATAATGCACCACTTGTTTCCGAACTCTGATTCTTGCCTGTACTGATGCTTAGCGTATATACGTGAAGGTACTTCTGACTTGCGTATATACGTTGCAGTAACGTCTCCGTACCCGCAGGATCGGGGCTTTACAAGATAGTATCCTCAATTTGGATATACTTTTAGGTGCGAGCGAGAATGTCCCTCATCTTGGTGATCTCGTGCTTCACCAGATAGATTGAGTTGCATCCCACTGATGAACGAGATGGCGGCCACATTGTTGTTGTTGTTGTTGTTGTTATATACCATAGCCATTTGGCTCTGGAAATAATTGATAGGATTCTCATCGGGATTCATCTTGATGGTAAAGAGGTGATTGCTGTTCTTCTTTAGCTCCTGTCGAGAAGTGTAATCATGGTAAAAGCCTGCTTTACCTCCCTGAAATTCCAGAGGGATCTTGGGAGAGAATAGAACCAATCGTAGGTGCCTTTGAGACAAGATGGGAATACACGGCTTAAGAGCAGGACGTCGTGAGAGTGCACCACCATCTTATCCTGGTACTGGCGGAGACGCTGGATGGGGTCGATCACTTCTGAGTAGCATTTGACTGAAGCTCGACATCATGAACTTCCTCGGGAAGCAATGAGATGTGATCTCCATGGACAGCGGAGAGTTGAGGACATTTAAACCGTAAGGTTTCGTCTCGTTCTGGAGAAGTTGGCTGGCCTTCTCGACCTACTTTCAAATGGTCTCCTTTATTTCCACTCGGGGAGTCTTCAAGGTTTTGGGTGAGCCAGAGTTTTTAGAGTGCTGACTGCCACTCAGGGCAAATAGCCTATCACGCTTCCATTTACTCTCGATGCGAGCGGTTTCTGCCGACAGAGATGGTGCAGAGGAGCTTGAGAATCCTCCCCCACGAGGCCCCCAAAGGGTTGCGCTCTACGGAGGATCTCAATTTGAGTGAGGAATTGATTCGGACGCGAGCCATCATGTCTCTCTCCATGGCAGCATGCCTACGTTCATGAATCGCCTCCATCCGCTGCTCATCTAATTGTTTTTAGAGGCTGGCGAGCATATGGAGAAGTTGACCTTCGGCGAGGAGCTATGTGTCAGGCTGGTTGGTCCCCACTTCGGGCATGGTAGCTTGGGAATGGTGCTCTTTGTCAATGTCTTCGATGTGAACGTCTGGTCGCGAAGGAGGGTGACGACTCTCATGCCCCAACGACCACTGATTTGCCTTTGACGGTAGTGGCCTGGGAGGCATTCTTCCTGGGAGGAGCCATCTCTGATGTTGACGGGACTTTTTGAGGAGGGTTCGAGCAGGGTTTGAGGATGGGAAAACTTTGAGTATTAACTCAGAGATCTCAATGAAAGCACCAAAATATAGAGGTAAATTCCTTGGGAAAATTTATCTACACCCATATTGTAAGGGGGAAATGAAACAATGCAAACACTAGAGAATTTACGTGAGAAACCTGCAGAGGGGAGAAACCACGGAGTAAAAAGAGAGATTTCAGTAAATCAAAGAGAGTACAAGGAGTTCTCAGCAGATCTGTTGCAGATTCGATTCTCTAGAGTTTGATCCTTTGCCAAAGAGGAAGATATTAGCTTTTATAGCTGAGGGATAGCGAGCTGAGTCGTGGGCTCCAAGATTCTCGCCTCTGGATCAGCCCCCGATCGTAACTGCATGTAACGCCCCAGCTGTAATTGGTTTGAGTGACGCATGATTATTGAAAACATGTTGGTTGGTGAAGATTGATGTCCAGATCCACATCCATAGTCCCTCATGTGCCTAGAGGTTGTAACCGCTCTGGTAGCCAGGTGATCGGGCGAGATTAATTGGATGAGAATGAATCTGTGATCCTATGATTTGCGAGACTTGCCAAGTGTCGCAATCTCAGGGGGTCATAATTTTGATCACTATACACTTAGCAATTGTGATACTCTGGTTTTGAGATTTCAAAGTATTTTTTCCTCAAAGAAAAGAAAAGAAAAGAAGAAAACAAAAAGAAACTATTGGTATTCAAACAAAGCTCCAAGTGCAAAGGTTATATGTCGAAGGACTAACATGTAAAAAAGAACTCTTCAGCAGTTCACCTCTTTTCACTTAAAAGCCAAGCTTTTTGAGTCCACATCTTCCTCGTTCGTCTCCGGATCTGAAGAGAGAGAAACACAAAACCAATCAATCGAGAGAGAGACTAGGAACAATGCCGCCATCATCATCATCATCATCAAAATCCCTAGCCACAGTTTTAATCTACACTACCGTTGCCATCCTCCTCCTCCTCGTCCTCTCCTCCCACTCTCCCTCCCGATCCCCCCGCCACCGCCACCGCCGTCTAAAGCTCCTCCCCGCCACCTCCGACGGCTCCATCCCCAACGCCCCCCACGCCACAATCCCCTTCGACCCCCTCATCTCCGACATCCAGCAGCGCCGAGAGGACCGCGAGTGGGAGCGGGAACACTTCAAGTTCGACCGCCACGGCGACGACGCCGCCCCGGGCCACGAGGCCCAGCCCGAGTGGGAGGACTTCATGGACGCCGAGGACTACATCAACGACGACGAGCGGTTCAACATTACCCACCGCATCGCCGACCTCTTCCCCCGCATCGACGTCGGCCCCGCCGACGGCCACGTGTCCGCCGACGAGCTCGCGGACTGGAACCTACAGCAGGCCATGCGCGAGGTGATGCACCGGACTAAGAGAGATATGGAGCTACATGACAAGAACATGGATGGGTTCGTTTCTTTCAAAGAATTCGAGCCCCAAGTTGGGCTTCCAGCTTCCAAGGTGAGACCTTTGGTCCTTTGTTTGCTTAGAAGAAGGTTTCACCTTTTTTTTGTCCTGAAAAGATTTGATCTTGAGTGGCAGCAGATAGTAATGCTTCGTCGGATATAGGCTGGTGGGGAGAGGACCACTTCAATGCTTCGGATGTAGATGGGGATGGTCTTCTGAATTTAACGGAATTCAATGAGTAAGTTCTGTTTATATGTTTTTTTTTTTCATCTAAGTTGTATCAATTTTGTTGATTTGGTTGGTTTTTATGTTCTTTCAGTTTTCAGCATCCGGCAGATACTACTAACCCAAAGCTCATTCACTGGCTATGCAAGGAAGAAATAAGGTCAAATCTGCAGCTTCTTTGCTTATTAGTACAAATTTGAATGGTAATTTGAGTTTTCTTCATTGGTATCAAGTAGTCTAAGCAGCAAAGTTTTCAGTGAAAGATGCAAACTTGTAACAGAAATGTCCAAAACTAAAATATGGTGCACCATAGGGAAATTGATTCTTTTACAAAGATTTTTTTCAATTATATCCCTATAATGAGGATTAGGAAAAAGAGAACTTTGAGTTGCAAGATTTTCATTAATCAAGAAAAAGAAAAACAAATTCTATTAATCTCCTTGGAGGTCTCCCACTTATATACTCCCTAATGCTGTGGAGAGGATTTATATATGATATCAAACTTACTTTATGAATCTACTTAAGACCATATTAGTTTTAACTAATAAGTAATAACTGATTTGTAGCTATAGGAGCAACTATTGGAGGAAACAGTAATTGATGAATGGAAAATATAGGGAACATGATGGCTTGATTTGGTAAAGAACCAATGACTGATGAATAAAACATGAATGAAGGACAAGACATTATTGAGGCAAGAAACTCAATGAAAGTGATTTTTAATTTTTCCCTAATAAAGGCCTATAGCCCGGTCTTGAACTGGGGAACCTTCCATTACCCATTCCCACCCCTTTACCATTAGACAAGGCTTTAGTTGCCAATGGCTCAATGGCCAAAAGTCCAACAACATGAAGATTTTAGTAAGAAAATTAGACAGAAGATTCTTAGAGGTTAGGTCGAACTGTCACGGGGGACCTAGTTGCAAAAAGCTCTCATGTCGCCTATAAAGTGCAATCCTGACCTTGGGAACCAGCTAAAACCCTTTTGATATCGGCTCAAACCACTGGACACCAGGGAAACAATATGAACTCGTCAGCACCACGTCAACAGCTGCATAATCTTGTTCGTTGGAGAAAGACTTGCATCTATGTTACAACCGCATTCAACATAAAGGTGGGCTGATCAAAATATTTCCAGTCACTTGCATGCCCTCGTCAAAAAGCAAAAGTGAGTACTGTAGAGTGTTTGGAACTAACAAATGGCTTAGTTCGACCCTCCAAGAAAACAGGTTATGATCACAGTTTTCATATCATCATCCTACTTAGAGAAATGGTAGAATTTAACAAATATTAAGCTGATAAGAACGAAATAAGATGTGGATGTATAATCTACATCAGTTGATTGAAAAGAATTCCTGAACACAGTTGATCTGCTGATGTCTTTCAAACTTCAATTTGTTATATAGAAGGGAAGTTATATAGAATATGGAATAACAAATCTTCAGATTTGTTACTTAGAAGGGAAATATATGGATTATACTTGTCACAATAAGTATAAGGTTGATGGACCATGGTGATTGACTTCTAGAGTATAGATTTGTCATGGAAACTTAAACTAGGTGTATTTGTATGTTCTTTGATTGGCTTGAATGATCATACTGTTTGCTTATTTCATTTATGTGTGTTTCTATGCTCATGCTTATTGGTTTTCCAGCTGATTCATGTTTTTTGTGATGAAATAACATTTGCATAGTCCTGGTAAAATGCCATTTGAAATGCACGTGGCTGTGCTTGCTGATGTCGATGATTCATTTTTTCTAATGACGATAGGGCATTTGTGTGCAATCATTAGCTGATTTGTTTTTCTGATTAAAATAGCATGCAGAGTTCTAGTAAAATGCTATTTGAATGGTGAGTGCCTAATAGATTTGCTGATACTTCGTGTTTCAGGCAAAGGGATAAAGATGAAGATGGGAAGCTTAACTTTCAAGAATATTTTCATGGACTATTTGATTCATTACGGAACTATGATGAAGTTCACAATGTGTCTACTACTTCAGAAACAGCGCCAGCTAAAAAATTATTTCAAGATCTTGACCAAGACAAGGATGGGTACACATTTGGAAAGCTTCTTTTGACTTGAATATGGGAAAGTACTTAACCATAATACTGATAGTTGGTAATATCCTTTTCTCAGGTTCTTGTCAGCAGATGAACTAAAGCCTGTTATTGATACTCTTCACCCTTCAGAGCATTACTATGCAAAACAGCAAGCTGATTATGTGCTATCACAGGTAATTGTTACATAGTTCTGTTTATGAGTTTTTCGTCCCTCTTTCTTTTATGATTGGTTGCATGAGTTTTACTGCATCATAGAAAAGGTAGATCTACCATTTACCTCCCTTCAACTATCTGTTATGGTTCTTTGGTCTAGGCCTTTCTGGCTCACACATTGTGGGTTGATTTCTGGTTGGTAACCAGTTGTAGGAACTTGATTGACTGTTGCGGTCATTGCTTCCTTAGCCTCAGTGCTCCATAGCCAACTTCAAATTTAATGAAAACTTTAGTTGATGATGACGATGATGATGAGGAGGCATCTGAATGGAATTGCCCTGCTGCTTCAGCAAGCTTAGACTTCTGAATGTCCACTGAGGCTTATTCTTTGCTTGAAAAAAAAACATCAGTGGCCAAGAACATTCTTCTCACAACACTCGCTAAAAAAGGCTGTGGCACATGCGTTAGCCTTTAAACATCAAGAAGCTGCCTCTCATGACCTTTGCTAGAAACTTTAGTTCCTTCTATTTTTCTTTCTATGCCATTGACTTTAAGGAATATGCCTAGTAGTACATATGAGTTTGCCTTTCTGTTTAACTAGTAACAGTTATCATTTACATGCTGTTGGATGTATAAATGTCTTTATATTCAGAATGATGTAAATGATGTCAAGTAGAAAGGTTTACCTTGATTTAATATTTTTAGTCCTTACAACAATTAGAATCCTTGAGTGCAATTACCTGAAGAACTTTGTTATTCTATAGTGGGTGCCTGAAACATGCCTCTGTCAAGTATGACAAACAAAGCATGGCTCTCCTCTACCTTGCTTTATGGCTTAAATATTCTTTTGGAGGTTTATATATATAAATTCTTTTCATGTTTCTTGTCATTATAATAATTTAATTTAGTCATAATAGCTTTTAGATTAGTTTGCTTAATACCGGTGAACCGGATAGATTAATTTTAGATTTCCAATCATAATTGCCTAAATGTGTACTATGTGCAAACTATGTTGCACAGACATGGCAACATTAAAATGGACACGATACGTGAACACGTGTCAAATACTTAAAAATACGCATGACATGTGTGTCCGACACACGTGTCGGACGCATTTCAGACACGATACGGATAGAAGTTTCGTGCTGCATAGTATGTGTAAAGTAATATGATATGTCACACACGTATTCATGCTATAATTTAGTGTCTCCAAGAGTATCTGACGTTTGACATGTTTTTTTGGATCCAACATGACATGCATGTCGATACATGTCAGACATTCACCTTTATTTCTATCATTGTGTTCGATTTGTAAGTAAAGTCTTTGCTCTGTTTTTTTCCTTTACTCTTGAGGTTGCCCACGCTGAGAAATATGAAAACCAGTGTTCTAAAAAACATTCTACGCGCCTCGATTAAATGTCCACTTAATCATTTGTGGTGAACAAATGCTCATAAAAGGTTTTAAGCGCCCTGTCTACACTGTTCTAAAAATCGGATTAATCGGCCGATTAATCCTATTCGGTGACAGCTCGCTTAATATTACATTAATCGCTCTGATTATTCTCTCGGGCGATTAATCGGGTCCAAACGATTAATCCCCGATTAATGCCCGATTAATCCGATTAATCCCCGAGTAATCATTTAGGTATTTCATATGTTTTTTATTTGAAAAGCTTCACTTTGTGTGTGTTGGATTGCTAAGTAGTTTATGTTGTAATGTTGATAATTTGATAATGATCTTTTATTAAATAGTAGATGAATTATTATTTATTAAATGGTAGATAAATTATGATATTTTATTATTGTATATTTTGCATAAAGTGATATTTATGTTTTATTATTTTTGATTATTTTTTAAATTGACTTATTTAACAATCTTTCTCCATCATTCTTTAAAGTTCATTAATTGATAAATTGACTAATTTTTTTATTTATCTTATTTGTAAGTTCTTTGATTTATATTTATGTTGCAAAATTTGAAATCTTGGATTACTAATGTGAAGAGATAAATTCTCTTACTTTTTCTTTTTTACTATTTATTCATATTGTCTTGTTCATCATATCAAGGTATATAACTTCACTTCTAGATATTGTCTTGTATAATATTTAGGTATTTTCAACAATTAACTGTATATATTCATATGTAGTTGTGTATAAATATAATTAAATATATTAAAATTTTCAAAATGATTAATCCCCGATTACTTCTCGATTAATCCGATTAATCATTATTCAGTGTTGGACCGTATGAATTATGAAACCGATTTTAAGAACACTGCCTGTCTATGCGGACAAGGCACGCATATCGTTGAAGAATCCAAAACCCGACCTGTTTTCGCCCCTAAGCCGACCCTTTTTTTGGTTTAAAAAGTTAGAAATTAGGGTTTTAAACCCCGATTCCTCTTTCGTCTCTCTTCTGTGGCGGTGACCATGAACACTCTATGACCTCTCTCTAATGAACTCACACACAGACACACACACACAGAGTTTCCTCTCTCCGATGAACTCTTTCTCCCACGATGACGAACTCTCTCTTCAACGACGACGAACTCCAAGAAGAACACTAACCTTCATGATCTCGCCGTCATTGCTCGCTCGCCGTCGTTGAAGGCTCTCTCTCGATCTCTCTCTGCTCTCTCTCCAGCAGAGAGATCGGGAGAGAGGGATTGGGAGAGCAGAGAGAGATGTCCTTGTGGTCTTGTCGTCCTCGTTCTCGTGGTCTCATCGTCGTCGTCGTCGCTATCTCGATCTAGAGAGAGATCGACAGAGAGATTTATATAAAGAGGGGTGAGTGGGTTGGGATTGCGGGCTTGGGCCGAGGAAAAATATGGGCTGATGAGAAAAGAGAAAATGAGAAAGGAGTGGGCTTGTGGGCTGAGTTTTAAGTATTATAATATTATTATATATTAAAATATTAATAAACATTTAATTCATTTAATCTACGTTTTAATTGTTTAAGCGTTATGCGCTCTCGGACCGCGCGAGTACCACTTTTTAGAACATTGACGAAAACCTATTTATTGTATCGAGTACGCAAATGAAATGCATACCGTGTCCTATCTGGATTTTATAGAATTGCCTTGTGAGATTACCAGTTGCCCATGTACTCATGTCTGGATAAAATATTTCGCTGAGAATAGCTCTGCTTTAACCAGTAAGGTGGTTGTTGTGAGCTTTCCCTTTTAAGGTAGCGTCATGATTATCTAGATTGTATTTTAAGGTGCAACTTATATTTCTTCCTTTTGGATATTCTAGTAACTACCTTTTGTAACCCTACACTGTTGACTCTTTATGTTTTAAGCATGCATGATAAATATTATTAGTGCCCTGAACCTGTCAACTCAAGCTTTTGGGTCAAGTGGAAACATGCAGAAAAAAAACTAAAAGAGAAAATAGACTAGAAAAGATTTCATTAAGACGATATTCTGAGGGATAAGTGAATAATGAAAATGGGGATAAAATGGGGGCATGACTCGACCCTATAAGGGGTATTAGAATATAAATATAATACCCTCAATCCTAACCCCAAATTCAGAGTTTTGATGCAGTCTTAAAGACTTTAGTATGGGATTAGAGCAACTTATGTTCAATTCTTATCGAATGTGTATTAAAAAGTGGATTTAAAAAGAAAATACTATTGCGCAAAAAGCTTAAGTTTTGACTCATAAAAATGATGCTCGATGATGTGAAAAACAATAAGAGGAAATACTGAGGTTTGACAACGGAAGCGTGGAAGCAATCTATCGTAGGAAGCAATAAAACAAATCACCACAAACAAGAAAATCAAATTTAACGTGATTTCGCCAAAGCTAGGCCTAACTCCACGAGAAAGAGGGGAGAAATCTTTATTAAAATAAAGAACACAAGAGCTAAAAGAATATCTCTCACAACTCTCAATGGTGGAATCCTAAATTTCTACTTGACTTGATCGACTTGCCTTGAAAGGCCACCCCCAAGAGGTATTTATAGACCCCTTAGATTATCCTAGTCTTTTCCAAACTTTGGTAGCACTGCCAAAAGATAGAAACCCAAAAGTAAACTCGAAATCAGAATGACAATCGAAGTCTAGAATAGATTTGGAAACTAGACCTCCGCTGCACCTTCTCTCCAGGATCAAACCACTCAGGGATCGGATAGGTCCACTCTGAGACTAACTCTACATGCATGTTGTGCACAACTCCTAAACTCGAACTTAAAAACTCCGAACTCCATACAACGCTCTTAATGATTTTGTCGACCCACGTAATAACTCTGCATAGGGCGGCGAAATCTTCAAGGCAACAATTTGGGCAGAGTATCTTCTTGGAGTAATCTTCTATGTCTGAACCTTGGAACTCCACCTTAATCTGAACCCTTCTCTAATGAATTGAGGCACTCAAAACTATCAATATCTACTTTGACTCACATTCATTAAGTTCCGTTGTAGAAATTGATCTCCGATCTTTCTCCTCCTTTTAGTGACTTCACATGACTCTCTCTCAAGAGCACACTCTCCACTTTACCTTTGAAGAACCTAGATGAAGTTTAGAGTTGCTCTGAACTTCTCCACCGGGATGGTTTTTGTCATCCTGTCTTCCAGATTCTTCTTAGTACTGATCCTCACCAAGTCGATCACTTTGTCATCTATGACCCCATTGCCATAATTTATGATATCTTCCATCAATGTGCTCCTTTCGCTTGTGATACTTGTGTTCCTTAGCAAGATGAATAGCACTCTGACTGGCGTAATGAATCTGAAGTGAATCCTGTATGATGCCAAATGTCTCGACTAATCCTCTAACCATAAGGTTTCCTCAGATGCCTCAACTGCAGTCATATATTTTGCTTCTGTTATTGAAAAAGCTACCGTATCTTGCAATTTCGCTTTTTTAACTAATGACACTCAACTACTGTGAATACATAGCTTGTTGTAGATCTCTGTTGATCAACATCTCTTGTATAATCTGCATCAACATAGCCTTGTAATACCTTAGGCTTTCCTGTAAACAATCTCTGAAATGCCAAGCCTAATCTCCCAGTCTCTCGTAGACATTGTAGCACCCACTTCACTGCTTCTCAATATTGCTTGCTTGAATTCGATATGAACTGACTTACTGTACTAACTCCATAAGCTAAGTCAGGTCAAGTGCAAACCATAATATACATGAGTGATCCCAGTGATATTTGAGACATCTCTTTCTCTTCTTCCGGTGATTGTGGACACTGTATGAAGGATAACTTGCAGTGACTTGCCAAAGGGCTAGTGACCGGTCTTTCTTCTGTCATGTTGAATCGTCCCAACACCTTTAGAATATAGTCCTCTTAAGATAGCCAAAGTCTACCTGAACCTCTATCTCCAGTGATCTCCATACCTAGGATAATCTTGGCTTTTCCCAAATCCTTCATATCAAATTTCCTTTTTAGCTGAGCTTTAATCTTTGGATATGTGCCTTATTCTTTGCAGCAATCAACATTTCATCTATACAATATCAAATATGTCAGATCATCATAATTCTGCTTGAAATAGACAAAACTATCATTACTCACATCGGGTGCAGCTAGCCTTGATCATGATAGAGTCGAATCATTTGTACTACCATCTGGGAGACTGCTTAAGTCCATAGAGAGATTTTTTGAGAAGACACACCTTATTTTCTTATCCATCCACCCTTCAGGTTGCTTCATGTATATCTTCTCTATCTCACCTTGCATAAACACGGTTATGACATCTAACTGCTCTAACTCTAGATCAAACTGAGCTATTATCACCAACAACATCCAAATAAATGTATGCTTGACTATAGGAGAGAACATCTCATTTTTGTCAATACCCTCATTCTAAGCATATCCCTTGGCAACTAACCTCATCTTGTACTGCTCATTGTCTTTCTTGCGAAAGACCCATCTGCAACATATTTCTTTAGAGTCCTTTGAAAGATCTACCAACTCTTATGTTTGATTTCTATCCAAAGACTCAATCTCCTATTTCATGGCTGTAATTCACTTGTCACTTCATTTGCCTCGATTGCCTCTCTGTAACTTCTAGGATCTCCGATTTTTGTTACTAATATGAATGAGACATGATCATCTTCTCAGCCATATCTTGTTGGTGGCACTGAAATTCTGTTTGATCGTCTCAACGGTCTAGGTTTCTGCTAAGTAGCCTCCTGTTCGATTCCGATTGAATATGAGGAGTCCTCATCTGACGCATCAGGCTTTTTAAGGCCATCTGAAAACTCAACCTTCTTTGCTTGAGAATCTGCTGAACTGTCTGAAGCTCCACATTGCGCCTTATCTTTCATCTCTGATCTTTCTTGCAATATTGATTCTTCGATGTTTTAAATATTGGATATGACGATATATCGGTCGGCCAAATTATATAGCAGCTATCGGATACCAGGTGATATATTACGATATGGTACTAAATACTGAACGTCAAATGGACGTCATACCGGATGAAGAACATACATGTGATTGTCTACATAAATCATATAAAACTACTTAAAGTAAGTTTAGAGTCATAGACTTATAGAGGATACTTACTTTTTGTAGAATCTCCTCAATGTGTGTCTGTAGAAGCTCCTCAAATGCATCATGTGACGATATATCAGATATTTTCATTTTGGATATCGGTCGATATATCGGCCACATGACGATTTATCAGCCCATATCGGTCCAAAATGATATCCGGTAAAATTTACACTTACCGTATCGTTTTTAATAAAATATGGGTATCTCGGCCGATATAATATTTGAAACAATGATTTTTCGTCAAAAATCACATCTATGCTTGTAAAAGCACTCCTTGTGTCAGGATCTTAAAGTCTAAAACTCTTGACTCCTTTGGTAAGCCTGATGGAAATGCATCTCTTAGACTTGGACTCCCGTTTGTTCTTTTTTTATTATCAACTAAACTGTACGTTGGGCAACTGAAAATTTGTAAGGTTGAATAATTCACACTTTTCTTGTCATATCTTGACTCTTCTTGTCATATCTTCTCTGGGACCTGAAGATCAATAGTCATAAATGGTAACCTGTTTACTAGGTATCATGCATGACTCACCGCCTCTGCCCAAAATCCTTCGACATGTCAACCTGTAACCTCATATTGTAAGGATACTCTGTAAGTGTTCGATTTATGCGCTCTGCTACTCCATTCTATTCTGGTTGCCCTGGAATACTTAGCTAATGTACGATGCCTCCACCTGCCAAGTAAGATTTGAATTCTGCGGAGATATATTTGCCTCCATTGTCGGACCTCAAGTACTTCACCTTTCGTCCTTTTTGTTTCTCTATCATGATTTTCACTCTTTAAATCACTCTTTGAACTTCTGAAATACCTTCGATTTTAAATTCAAGAAGTACACCCAAACTTTCCTGGAGAAATCATCTATGAACGTGACATAGTACAATGTACCCTCAATGGATGTTACTGGCGAATGTCCCCCACACATCCGTGTGTATGAGATCTAGCAAGCCCTTTATTTTGTGCTGTGATGTGGAGAAAGCTATTCTATGCTGTCTACCCATAATGCAAAATTTACATAGACTGAGTTTGTAATATTTGATACTTGGTAAAACTTCTTTGTTGTGTAAGGCTTGAAGACCTCGCTCGTTCATGTGTTCAAGATGCATGTGCCAAAGTCTTATAGTGTCATCCTTCTCTGTTGCTGTTGTAAGCATCACCAACAATAATGCTCCCATTCATCTTGTTAGTGTTTTAAATGTCGGATATCAGGGAAATGTCAGATGTCGTAATCGGATGTCGAATTTCGGATTTTGGAGATATTTCGGGGCCATTTAGTAAATTTCGGACGTCATGACGGATAACAAATATATATCCTAGATATCTTAAATAATGTAATTTAAAAATTCTTATCAAGATAATACATATACAACTTATGCAAAACTACATAAATATATTTAAGATATGTATAATTAACTTAAACATTTTTGCATATATTCACTAATCCATTGTTAAAATTTCTCAATTACTCCAACTTTCAAGACCAATCAACATAATGGGTTTTTCTCAAAATATCGGCCGACATTTCGGGAAAATGTCGGCCGACATATCAGATTTTTCCCGAAATGTCAGCCGACATTTTTCAAAACGCCATTTCAAATGCGGGTAGGGATGTCGTGGCGGTGAGAGCTTGAAAATGAAATGTCGGCCGACATTTTAGAAATGTCAGACGACATTTAAAACACTGCATCTTGTACAAGTTCACCGTTTGCTGTCCTTTGAGAATTATCATGGAGCCCTTGATAACTTTAACACCTCCATTTGCACCTAAGAACTTGTACCTTTGAGCTTTCAACGCTCCCAACTAGAGATGATTTTTCCTTAGATCCTGAACATGTCGCACGTTCATGAGGATTCACACCTGTCCATCAAACATCTTTATGTGGATATTGTTAAGTTGTGGAGCCAAATTATTGCCTTGACGGATTGTCGCCATGCACAGTCAACACGATGATCCTGGAGCGATGACGGGGCATTTCGGGTCATGGCATTGAGCGAGTTTGGAGTTTCAGGTTGATGACAAGGACAAGTGGTAGAGCCTTCCTATGTGGTGGAGTCTCCAGAGCGGAAGTTCACTCTGAAGGACCTAGTCAGAGGAGCACTCCGTAGCGAACCTGAGGTGCTTAGCAGAATGGTCCAGTCCAGCCTGGAAGTGGTTCGGTCCAGCCTGGAAGCAGCCGGTCCAGCCCCGAAGCTTCTTTGCCAGCAAAACTTGGGGAACATGTCGATGGTAGTTTAGAGATCTTACAACTTGTAATCCTAGTTTTCCTATAAAAGGGATGCACCGTCATTAGGATTATAGAAATAAAACATTAATAGATTATGCTATTGTGAGTGCCATTATACCATTATACAGAGCAACCGTGAGGATTCTCTTCTTCTCCCTTGAATCTCTTTGATAAATAGTGGATTTGTGTGGGGCTTCGTGGTTTCCCCGATTTTAGTTTTTCACATAATTTCTGGTGTCTTTGATTGATCTGTGATTTCTTCTTTTTTCTTCTTTCGCGTTATTGTCAATCCTAACAACTGGTATCAGAGCAAGATTCGTAATGGCGGTTGAAGGAAAGATTAGAGTTGAAAGATTCAATGGCGCGAATTTCGGGTTCTGGAAGATACAGATCGAAGACTACATGTATCAGAAAAATCTCTATCTTTCTCCTGGAGGAAAGGCCCAAAGGCTGAAGATGTCGACGGTGAGAAGTATATTCTAGATCAGAAAGCCCTAAGGGCGATTCGATTATCCCTGGCATCGACGGTTTGCATTCAACGTCTCCAGGGAGAAGACGACCTAAGACTTGATGGCGACCCTCTCAAAGATGTACGAGAAACCCTCGGTTTCAGACAAGATTTTCTTGATGAAGAAGTTGTTCAACCTGAAGATGGCGGACAACGAAAACGTCACTGAGCATTTCAATGATTTCAATACACTAACAAGCTAGTTGGAATCTATTGAGATCAATTTCGATGATAAAATCAGTGCGCTGATTTTATTTTTCAGTTTACCAGAAACCTGAGATGGTCTTGTGATGGTGGTGAGCAATGCTTGTGGGATAGGAACCTTAAAATTGATGATGCAGTGAGTGTTCTTCTCAGCGAAGAGGCACGCAGGAAGTCATCGGGGTCGGCGGAAACATCAGGGAGTGCCCTGAGTGTTGATCGGAGAGGAAGACCGATGAATGGAGAAAAGAAAAAGAATGGCAAATCTAAGTCTAAATCAGGAAAAGGTAATTCCAAGTCAAAGGGTGCCGGGTGTTAGTGGTGCGGTGAGAAGAGGCATATTGAAAGGGACTGCAAGGTGAAGAAGGATGGAGAAGGCAAAAGCAAAGAGAAGGATTTCGCGTGTGTCACAGAGAGTGATGGATCTGATGCTTATTTTCTTCTTGGCTAGTTCCAGTGAATCATGGGTGATTGATTTGGGGACCTCCTTTCACGCCACTTCCTGATACATCTTTCAAAATTATGTGAAAGGTAAACTTGGAAAGGGTATTTGAGAGATGATGAACTCTACAACATTGTCGGGAAAGGCGATGCGATGTGATGGTTAACCTCTCAAATGGCTCGACACTAAATTGAGGAATGTTGGATATGTACTAAAGATGAAGAAAAATCTGATTTCTGTCGGTCAGCTTGCAGATGGAGGGATGAAGACCATCTTCTACGGTGATGTATGCAAGATCACGAAGGGTACCATGGTGATGACACACAACAAGAAGGAAGGTACCATCTACATGACGTCAAGTTCCGGAGCATTAATTTCAGTTGCTTCATCGGAGTTGGATGTCGTAGTATGACAGCGAAGACTTGGACATATGAGCGAGAAGGGAATGAAGCTTATGCTCTTCAAGGATAAGCTGCCTGAGATGAAAGCTATCGACTTAGATTTCTGTGGAGACTGCGTCTACAAGAAGCAGATGACAGTCAGTTTCTCAAAGGTGAGAAAGACTCCGAAGACAGAAAGGTTGGAGTTAGTTCAATCGACGTATGGGACAAGGCTTCAGTTCCCTCTCTCGGAGGCTCATTGTATTTTGTGACCTTTATTGATAATTCAAGTAGAAAGGTTTGAATTTATTTCTTGAAGCACAAATCAGGTGTGTTCGATGTGTTTAAGAAGTGATTGGCCTAAGTTGAAAATGAATCAGGTCGGAAGCTTAAGTGCTTGAAATCCGACAATGAGGACGAATACTGCGATGACAGATTTGAGGAGCTCTACGCGAGTTGAGGAATCCGTAGAGTGAAGACGGTTCCGGAAAACCCTCATCAGAATGGGGTGGCAGAGCGCATGAACATGATAATATTGGAGCCTGTCTGGTGCATGTAGATACACACTGGATTGCCCAAACAGTTCTGGGTAGATGCAGTCAATACAACAGTGTATCTAATCAACAGAGGACCATCAGTGCCCTTAAACTGTGGGATTCCAGAGGAAGCATGGACCGACAAAGAGGTAAATCTGAACCACCTACGTACTTTTGGCTGTATCTCATATGTCCATGTGAAACTAGATTGCAGGAGCAAGTTGGATTTGAAATCCAAGAGATGCATCTTCATTGTGTATGGAACAAGCAGTACGACTATCGATTTTGGGATCCAGAAAATTGAAAGATTCTTAGGCATAAGGATGTGGTATTCAATAAGAAGATGTACAAGGACTTGCTGACAGAGAGGAACACTTCAAGGAAGTATCCCGGAGTGGCACATCGGAGCACTCCGGAATAGTAAAATACTGCAGGTGAAGAAGGTTCGAAGCATTTCAGAAGGGAATGAGAAACTCTGAGTAGAGCCTCCGACCCCCCAAAGTGAGTTGAGGCGATCAACCAGGATGACTAGAGCTCTGGAGAGATATTCTCCTTCCTTGCACTATTTGTTGTTAACTGATAGTGGTGAACCCGAGTGTTATGAGGAGGCTTTACACGTGAAAGCCAAAGACAAGTGGGAGCTTGCTATGGATGATGAGATAGTGTCTTATGAAGAGCCAAACATGGGATTTGGTTGAACTGCCAGGAAGCAAGTGAGCCCTGTATAACAAATGTGTCTACCGGTTGAAGGAAGAGCATGACGACACCGATAGGTACAAGGCGAGGATAGTTGTGAAGGGATTTCAACGGCGAGAATGTATTGATTTTATCGAGATTTTCTTTTCTGTTGTGAAGCTAACTACTATTAGATCTGTTATGAGCATTGTGGCAACATCAGGCTGGCATATAGAATAGCTGGATGTCAAAACTACATTTCTCTAAGGTGATTTAGAGGAGGACATCTATATCATACCGGGAAAGGAGCAGTTGATTTGCAAGCTCAAGAAGAGTCTCTATGGCTTGAAATAGGCCCGAGGCAATGGTATCTGAAGTTTAACAGATTAATAGTTAGTAGTGGATTCACAAAACTACAGGCTAATTACTGTTACTATTCTAAGTGGTTGGGAATTCCTGCATCATACTACTACTGTATGTAGATGATATGCTTATTGCCAGATCAAGTATGAAGATATTGTGAATCTCAAGGCCAAGTTGGCGAAGGAATTCTTAATGGACTTGGGTCTAGCGAAGAAAATTCTTAGAATGAGGATTAGCAGAGAGAAAATAGGCTGTTGAAGATATCACAAGCCGAGTAGGTGGAGAAGGCGCTGAAGAGGTTTAACATGTCAGATGCTAAACCTGTGAACGTCCCGCTCGGAGGTCACTTCAAGCTCTCAAAGGCACAGACTCCGAAGACAAAAGATGAGAAGGCTCTCATTTCAGAGGTGCCATATGCATCATTTGTGGGCATCTTGATGTATGTTATGGTCTATACGAGGTCAGACATTGCTCAAGTAGTGAGAGTTGTCAGTAGGTACATTAACAATCTCGTAAAAGAGTATTGAGAGCAGTAAAGTGGATCTTGAGATATCTGAAAGGGAGTTCAGATATGGCATTGTGCTATGGTGGCACGAATATTCGTCTGCACGTGCATGTAGACTCCGACTTTGCAGATGATGTAGATGATTAGAAGAGTACCACTTGTTATGTTTTCACTTTGAAAAGTGGAGCAGTGAGCTGGGTGTCAAGGTTGCAAAAGATAGTCACCTTATTTACGACAGAGGCCGAATATGTTACAGCGATAGAAGCTTGTAAGGAGTTAATATGGATGAAAATTTTTATGAAAGAGCTTGGTAAGGAGCAGGTGACTTCGTCACTGCACGGTGATAGCCATAGTGCTATAAATTTTGCCAACAATCTAGTCTATTATGAGAAAATCAAGCACATTGATGTGCGGTACCACTTCATCCGCATTCTTTTAAAGGACAATGTGTTATCACTAGGAAGATACACAAGAGTCGGAATCCCGCAGACATGCTAAGGTGGTCACGATAGAGAATCTGAAGAACTCCTTAGCCTTCATGAGTCTTCTAGGATGAAGATCCGGAGTTGAGTCGTAACAAATACCACTATGAGTTGAGAGTCGACAATTTTCAAGTGGAAAATTGTTAAGTTGTGTAGCCAGATTATTGCCTTGACGAACTATTGCCATACACAGTCAACATGATGATCCCGGAGCGACGACGGAGCTTTTCGGGTCATAGTGTTGGGCGAGTTCGGAGTTTCAGGTTGATGGCAATGACGGAACGATAGAGCCTTCCAGAGTGGTGGAATCTCCGGAGCGGAAGTTCTCTCTGAAACACCTAGTCGGAGAGCACTCCGTAGTAAACCCGAGATGCTTAGGGGAAGCAGCCCAGTCCAGTTTGGAAGCGGTCCAGCCTGGAAGCGGCCTGGTCCAGCCGGAAGCGGCCCAGTCCTGAAGCTTCTTTGCCAGCGAAACTTGGGGATCACGTCAAAAACAGTTTAGGGATCTCACAACTTGTAATCCTAACTTTTCCTATAAAAAGGGATACGTCGTCATTAGAGTTAATAGAGATGAAGCATCAATAGATTATGCTATTATGAGAGTGCCATTGCATAGAGCGGCTGTGCGGATTCTCTTCTTCTCCCATGTAATCTCTTTGATAAATAGTGGATTTGTGTGCAGCTCCGTGATTTTTCCCAATTTGAGTTTTTCACGTAATTTCTGGTTTCTTTGATTGATCTGTGGTTCTTTCTCTTTTCTTCTTCTGCGTTGTTATCAATCCCAGCATATATTACCAATGCCAACTATCCTGCATACGACGTCGTTCCCTATTAAGACTGAGCCTCCATCGAAAGGCTTGTATGCGCTGAACCACTTTCTTTTTTGACACATATGGCATGTGCACTCCGAGTTAAGGAACCAATCATCTGAGTACTTTTCCTTCTTGATTTAGCTATCAGGACATCACATGGATTTTCATCTGCTTCTTCAATAACACAAACTTATCTGGCTTCCACTAGTACTAGCCCCATTAGTATCCTTTCCTCCTTTCTTCTTCTTCAATATCTCCTTGTACTTGAAACAATTTTTCTTGATATGTCATAGTTTCCTGCAATAGTAGCAGGCATCACTGCTAAAAGCGCTTGGATCCCTTTTGGGTCCTCTACTCCGTGATCTCTCCCTCTGGCCTTTGACAACCAATCGTGAAACCTCCTCTGTGAAATCCGTCTTCCTTATCAACTCGTTGTTCTGCCTGTTGAATGTTTTCCAATTCTAGGGTTTCCTTTCAATACATCATGGTGGTAGCCAAGTGGTCATAACTCGGTGGAAGAGAAGAGAGTCATAGAAGAGCTTTATTTTCTTCTAGCTTTACCTTCGAAGCCAATAAATCGCTCAAGATCCTATTGAAAGTATTGAAATATTGTAGAATAGGCGTTACCTTCCTTCATCTGAAGGCTATATAACTGTTTCTTCATGAAGAGTTTGTTTGACAAACTCTTTGTCATGTAAAGACTCTCCATCTTACACTAAAGTTGAACAATTGTCTCTTCGTTCATGACGTTGTAGAGAATCTCATCTAATAGGCATAATATGATCATCACTTTGGCGTGGAAGTCGATGTCGTTTCACTCATCATCCTTTATCTTTGATTGCTGCTTCTCTTTTCCTTGTAGGGCTTTGTGAATATTCTTCTTCATGAGCAATGCATCACCCGCATCTTCCACAACAGAAAGTTTGACTTCCCGTAGAATTTCTCCACCTCGAACTTGGTCGTGGTCGTCTTGCTAGCCATAACTCTGGTACCAATTGATGTCTCTTATACAATTGATGTGAAAAATAATAAGAGAAAACACCGAGATTCGACAACGAAAGTGGAAGTGATCTATCGTAGCAAGTAATAAAGCAAATCACCACAAATAAGAACACCAAATTTAACGTGATTCAGCCAAAGCTTGGCCTACGTCCACGGGAAAAAAGGAGAAATCTTTATTAAAATATAGAAGAACACAAGAGTTAGAAGAATCTCTCACAACTCTCAATGGTGGAATCCTTGATTTCTACTTGTTAGGCTTGCCTTCAAAGGCCACCCTAGGGTATTTATAGACCCTTAGAATTATCTTAGTCCTCAAACTTTAGCAACAACAACAACAACTAGGCCATTTGTCCCAAGTATTTAGGGTAGGCTACATGAACCAAAAGAGAATTGCGTTGGATCTGGCATATGGATCAGCTTTCTCCACTCATTCCTATCAAGCAATATGCCTTCACTAAGACCTTTAGCCTCTATATCTTGTCGTATTACCTCCATCCATATTTTCTTCGGCCTCTATAAACTTCAGCAACACCATCAAAGGATAGAAATCCAAAAGAAATCAGAATCACAATCGAAGTCTGAAACAGATTCAGAAACTCGACCTTCGCTGCACCTTAGCTCCGGGATCAAACGACTCCAGGATTGGATAGGTCCACTTCGAGACTAACTCTGAACGCATGCTGTGCACAATGCCGGAACTCGAACTTAAAACTCCGAACTCCATACCCCGCTCTTACTGACGACTCGCGTAATGACTCTGCGCAGGGCGGCGAAATCATCAAGACAACTATTTGGGCGTGTTAGAATATAAATAAATATCTCTGAATCTTGGAACTCCACCTTGATCTGAGCTTTTCTTCAATGAACTGAGGCACCCAAAACTAACACTCGACCTGCAGGGGCGTGTTAGAATAAATATAATACACTCAACTCTTACCATAACTTCATAGTTTTCATGCAGTGGTTCCTCTTTATTTCTTATTTATATAAAGAGAGGCAACCTCGATTTAGGGTTAAGTTGTCCTTTTTTCGACCTTAACGTGGTCTTAGAGCGATCTCTTTTCCGTCACCACCTGTGCCTCCATCATCATCCATCAACTTTCAAACCCTAGATGTCATCTACGAAAATCCTATCCGCTAACTATCTACACCACCTCTCTACTTTTCTCTTCATCAAACCTCCATCTCTTCTTCTTATCTTTTTTCTTTTAGATCTAATGTGATCTTAATCCAGATCTGCAAAAAAAAAAAACGATGAATAGTGTTACGAGTCTGGAATTCTGTTAATTTGATGGCTGAAATTATTTTGGTCATATCTTGGTGTACCAAAACCCAATTTTGTTGATTTAGGAATTGTTTTCTATCTTTTTGGGCGATTTGGAGGCATCTAGGACTTTGTTTGGCTTGATTTTACTTGGATTTGGCAGTTTTATTTTTGAGCTTGAGTATCTCTCAAAATCTTCATTATTATTGAGTTTGAGCATATTTTAAACTCACTTTTATTGTGTTTAAGGATCTTTAAATTCTTCACTTCTTACTCTGTCTTCGCACAAGTATTCGATTCGACTTAGATTCGGTTTGGTTGGCAACTTCAGCATTGACATCTATAATATGACAATGTTGCATCAGATTAACAGTTTAATATTTTTGTTTATAAAAGTTGCCTAGGAAGTTTGTTTTCTAGTTTTTGTAACAATCTGGCATGTTGGTTATCTATGCTTCAGCTTGAAAGGGAGTATTAGAGTGTGTAAGAGTGTTTTCCTAGTTATTTCCTATCTATATAGAGAGAACTCAAATCTAGAGTTAAGCCATCTATTCTCCAAACTTAACAGTCACTCATGAGAGGACACACTCACTCTCTAATACAACCTTTAAACTTTAAAAAAAGATTCGCAACAAACTATCTAATGAGATATCCATTCTTGGAATTTATAGATCTCATGAACACCCACTAGTCATTACTTTCACATGGTAATAATACTATTTTTGTTTAAGGCTATTTGACCATTATTGGATGTCAAATTTAAGATTTTATTTGAATTAATCTTGTATTGTAGCCTCAGATGGTAATTAATTGTTTCTATTTAGGCCCCTTCAGACTCTAGTTATCACATGGAATCTATTTGAATTCCACTTGGCTTTATTAATCCATGACAACTGCATTATTCTCCCCCCCTCTTTGAAAGAGTTCGCGCTCGAGTGCTTAAATCTAAAATACTAAACACGATGCTTAAATTGCTCCTTGCAAAAGAGACATTATTGCTCTAGATAAACTCTTGTTTGAGAAAACCTCGCTCATATCTTAAAAGAACTTTTATCTTGTAGATTTCTATTACATAATCATACTATTGAATAAATGAAGCCATTTAAATCAAAGATCATTACGTCGCATGAGATTTCCAATTGATGTTTCTCAAGTTTGATGAGATTATATATAGTTTCAATCCTGATGAGTCAATTAATTGTAATTTAGTTAGAACTCACCAATATCTCTTCCTTTTCATCAAAAGAAAAAAATTAGCTCTTCCTCGAATTTGGCTGGTTTCTTCCAATTATTGGTTGGTTGTAGATGTTGATACCGTTACCAACAATGGTCTATAACACCAACTGTTGTGCGCCCAAGACTCTGATGGTCGTTGCGGAACTGTGATGATATGTAATACTTACAAAAGAAAACTAGTAAAGTAAAGTAGCAATACTAAGATAAAAGAGAAATAATACGAGAATCTCATGTGGTTCGGCCAAATCTGGCCTTTGTTCACGGGGATAAAACTTGAGAGAGTTTTTATTAATAAACTCAGTACAAGAGATTTAACCTTCCCCTTGATTCCCATAAGAGTATTAACCTTCCCTAGAATCTCTCAAGATTACAAGAGTTCCTTCTCTCTTTGCACCGTCACCTACCTCTCTATTTGTGTTGGCTTCTTATAATTTTCTTATATTACAATATACTAGGTTACAACTTTTATTTATAGAGTTTTATAATACAAATCCTATTTGAACTATGAGATAATCTTGGCTCTCGGATGCTTGAAGAACTTGATCAATCCTTATAGGAGTTGATTTTCTTGATCTAGGACAATTCTAGACCTTCCAATCTTTAGAAACACATCCTTTAATTAATAGAATTTGAGTTCTATTCGGAGTCCACCATAAAGAAAACCTGAACGCACCCGAAAAGGAAATCTGAATCTGATTCTGGGCCTCTGGCTGTCGACAGGTCTGCTGAAAATCTGAGCCACATTTCTTTTCTATTGTGTACGGTTGACAGGCCTGTCAGACGCTACACTACTTTCTTGATCTGCTTCTTTTTCAACTTCTTTTCCTTCTCCAATTTGATTGAATCTTCTTTGACTATCATCTCCTCTTAAAAATAAGACAATTTCATAACAATCTCCACATTGACTTACTTTTCAAGCCTTTAGCAAAACACATTGGAAATTTTTGAAGTTTTACCTTGATTCTTTTCTTGATTGTAATCGTACCGTGAAGCCTTTATTCTTGCCCCTTCTCCCTGGAGTCTTTGGCTGATTCATTGCCATGCATTGGGCCACTCCGGCTTTGGCCGTATGCGCTCTTTTTTTTCCTGCAACACTTTGACCCGTTCACGTCCCATCACAGTCCTCCTTGAAGTTTCATCTCGCGATGAGTTCCCATCCAAGCTTGTCATTGAAACTCTAGCTTGAATTGAGTTTCCTTTTTTCAGCTTGTATATCCCTCACACTTCTCTCCTTTCAGGATTATCCTGTCTCCTTGGCTAACTGTGATGACTCTGTATTGCACTTGGATCCGGTATCCTTTTAAGTCGAGCACCCCTATGGATATTAAATTGTACCGTGCCTTCGGGACATACCAGACTGACTCCAGAGCACGCACCACCCCATCTCTACCTGTAACATTGACTGCCCCAGTGCCTATTACCTCACAAGCCGAACCATTCACCATTTTGACAGTTCCTTCCTCCTCAAGGAGTTGAACATCTCCTTTTGGGAACATACGTGAACCGCACTTTTATAATCTAATATCCATTTTTTATCTATAGAAGTGTTTATCTATGGAAGTCCTTAACACATAGGTGTCCGATACGCCCCTGTTACGTCTGCCTCCGCAGTTTGTCCTTTCTTCTTCAATCACTCTTGTCGATACTTGCAACCCTTCTAATGATCTTTGTGACAAAAATGACATGCTTTCGACAAACCCGAACTTTTCTTTTCTTCTTTCCTTCCCATGACCACTGAAGCTGAACCTTTTTGCTCATCTTGATTTGGTCTTTTCCTGATCTTGTTTGATAATAGAGTTGCCGTGACTTCCTCCAAGATGAGAGTTTCCTTTTCGTAAACCATAATGGTTACGGTATGATTATATGACTCTAGAAGAGAACTGAGAAGTTTTTAACGCATTGTCCTCCTCATTGATCTTCACATCAACAGTCAGTAACTCATTGATGATCTTCTTGAAGCAGTTCAGATGCTTCAACACCGCTGTTTCTTCCTTCATGCGGAGCACATACAGTTGTTTCTTCAAGTACAGCTTGTTAGAGAGGCTCTGTCATATATAACAATCTTGAATATAAACTCATAACTGTTTCTTCATCCATCACGTTGTACATAGCTCGTCTGTGAAACATAATTGGATCGTGCTTGTCGCTTTCAGATCTAACTTCTTTCAATCCTCATCTGACATATCCGTAGGTTTTGCTGACTTCCCCTGTAAGATTTTTTGAGACCCTGTTACACCAAGAATGCCTCACCCTCTTTTTTCATAGATCGAAGTTTCTTTTGCCATTGAATTTCTCGATCTTAATGTTGCTCGCAGAAATTCCAATCTTCGTCATATCGTCTTATCGTCAATTTTAAGCTCTGATACCAATTATTGAGAGCACACTAACAATCAGGTTATGACACCAATTGTTCTGCTCCCAAGACTGTGATCGACATTGAGGAACCGTGACAGTATGTAATATTTGCAAAAGAAAACTAGTAAAGTAGCAATATCAAGACAAAAAGAAATAACACGAGGATTTAACGTGGTTCGGCCAAACTTGGCCCGTCTTCCGGGAGAGAACATGAGAGAGTTTTATTAATAAACTTGGTATAAGAGATCTAATATTCCCCTTAATTCTCACAAGAGTATTCACCTTCCCCCCGAGACCCTCAAGATTACAAGAGTATTTCTTCTCTCTTTGTACCGTCATATACCTCTCTCTTTGTATTGGCTTTTGTAATTTTCTTGTGTTACAATATACTATGCAACAATCTTTATTTATAGAGTTTTATAATGCAAAATCTTATTTGAACTATGAGATAATCTTGGCCATCGGATGCTTGAAGAACTTGATCAATCCTTGTAGAAGTTGATTTACTTGATTTAGAATAATTCTAGACCCTCGCATCCTTCAATGTTTAGAAACACGTCCTTCAATGAATGGAATTTGAATTCTATTCGGAGTCCTATTTGGAGTCCACCAGAAAGAAAACCTGAACGCGTCTGAAATGAAAATCTGAATCCGATTCTGGCCTGTTGCTGTTGACAGGCCGAGCGGCTATTGACAAGCGTGTCGAAAATCTGAGCCGCGTTTCTTCTCTGTTGTGTGCGGTCGACAGGTCAGTTTACCGCCACACTGTTTTCTTAATCTGCTTTTTTTCCAACTTCTTTTTCTTCTCCAATTTGATTGGATCTTTTTTGACTATCATCTCTTGAAAACAAGACAATTTCACAACAATAGAGTATACTGAGGAGAAATTCTGTTACTCATCCCTGTATCCTTATGAAGACTTTGATTTGGAGAACTTTCAAAGGTTGAAGATGAGCGACGTTTGATAGGCTTAAGGTCAGAAGGTATTGGATGTTGGAAGAGGACCCGAGCTTAGTTGCGAAGACATCATCACAATATATGAAGAACCATCACCATGATAAGGTGTACCACTCGAAGCATCTACCTTGAGAAGCCCTTGTAGGATCTCCTCCGTCATTTGTTTGAGGGGACATTGCTTTTCGTAGTTCTTGATCTCTTGAAAGAGGGAAGGGTTGGAAATTGATGTTGCTTATGCTAATCAAAACCTTCAAACCTATATCACCATTGTCGGAACCCACTGCCAATTATGATGCAGGAAAAAGTATTTGGAAAGTTTCAAAAGAAAATAGGAAGGAGAAAAACTTTATGAAATTGAGCATGTACAAGGATAGTTGGAATGGGTCCAAGTTATGGACTCACTCAATCCAAATAAGTGGGGACTCTCTTAATCCATTTTGGTATTCGTTCACTCAATTTGGAAGCGACACCAAATATAGTAGAGAATTTTTCTTCAAAACTGCCCAAAACGAAGTCTCAATCCGTGAATCCATTTAAATAATAAATCTAACTTTTTACCCACATTATTCTCGCATGGTAATAATGGTATAGTCATTTAAGGTCCTTTGACCATTGTAAGCACATGACAATTTATTTAAACTAAACCCGCTATTAAAGCTCGCATGACTACCATTCAAGCCCCTTTTGACAATAGTGAGCGCATGAGAATTTATTTGAATTCACTTGCCTTATTTAATCCTTGGCCACTGCATTAGACATGGTACTAGAGCACCATGTTTCAAGTGGTCTTGTGTTCAGACATTAGTATTTATGCCCTGTTAATTATGTTGGAGGTTTTTTCATGTGGCCCAAACAGAGGGAGAGTATTAAGTGTTTAATTTGCTTGATATAGATTCTTGGTCCATAACCTATAAAGCGTTAAGATTGATTTGGGCTAAATGGCACTTGACTCTGATACCTACCTTTTAGATAATGGATGCAGTCATGCAGAAAACAGTTAGGCACCCTGGAAATGGAGCTGATCATTGGAATGTAAAAAGATCCGGATTGGAACATCAGCACGAGGGAAATGTATAAACAGAAGCCACTGAGAGTTACCTGCAAACTATTCAGAAATGATTTTGTTTTAAATTTTGTAAATTGGTCATCTCCTCAAAGATTGGCGCTCTCAATTTGGAAACTGATCATTGCAATAATATCCTCTGTGGGAATCAGAAATTACTTTCGTATTATTGATCACATTTTCTGGGTACCCTCCTTGTTGTCTTCCTCATGCCCTTTGCCGTGAGGAATCTAATCCATCTTCCCAGCCATTTCAAATGATTTGCATGGGAATGGACTCTGGCAATGCAGCTACATAGATATCCTATTTTCAAGACATTCTCAAGGGTTGGGAACCAGTCTGGTGTTGGCCGGGCCTACCCAAGCCTGGTCTAGGGCCCTAAGCACGGAAATTCAAGCCCATACCTGGACAATGAGGTTTGGGCCAACCCCATCAGCCCAGTTAATCTTGTTAGCAGTCTACTCTCATGGTAACTGGTTATTCCTTACTGTTTCTTATTAACTATAGGATATATCACAACTATATTAGATTATTAGCAAACAAAGTACTGAAGTGTTAGTGCAAGGTGTCCTCTCCTGCTGTCTCCCCTCAATTTTTTGACGATGCAGATGTCAGTAGAGGACTCCTTGTAACTGATGACAGCAGCGATGTTTATCTAGTGAATAGCAAGTGCGGAATGAACTGAACGAGGAAGACACAGTAGAAGATCAAGAGGCAGAGTCACCAGCGTCTAGCAGTGGTGCTGGTGCTGGAGCCATATATAGTCTTTAGCCAGTGCTCTCTCTCTCTCTCTCTCTCTCTCTCTCTCTCTCTCTCTCTCTCTCTCTCTCTCACGCGCACACACACTAGTCATCATGCTTCTCTTCTTGCAGGGAAGGGGGATTTATGGACAGGGGCTAGAGTGAGGAAGGGAATCTGCTTGATCAACTGAATACAAGTGATTTGCAGGGAGGTTGAGTTTGAACCCCTAAGCTCCAGAAATGAGTTTTTTCCTCGCTAGTCCAATCCCATAGCTAGCCCCAACATAGTAATGTATTTTTTAGATCCCATTGTTGTTGCATGGAATCATAGACTTCCAATTCAACAATGTGGCTAAATCCCTGTTAGTATCCTGTGATTTAGGAATTCCAATGCACTATTTTCTATTAAAAAGTTTCTATTAAAGGCGAAATTGAATGAGTTCCAACTTTTAGGGTTGGGAAGGGAGTGGGCATGTTATTTCTGATGTTGGTAACCATGTTCACGTTTGTGATTATACAAAATGACATTCAGGATAAAATATGATTGCACTAACAGAAAGAATTTGAATCCAATAGATAGTTGCAAGAAATAAAACAACATGAATTGAAATTGCAGGTAATGTGATTTTTCTTTTCATGGATTCTACATGGAATTGCAATTTCATGCAACTAACAGAACCTTCAAAAGTGGATTAACATTCTTAACACCATAAGAACACTAGTTCAAGATCTGATAAATATTCTTAAAGTCCTGTGTAAGTGCAAATGAAATAGAATCTTTAATTCTCAGTCTAGTAGACTTTACTGTTTTTATTTCAGTCATCGCTTTTACAGAGTGATTTTGGAGGTTTTTATTTCTATTATTTCTATCTGATTGATTTGACCATTTATTGTAGGGACACAGCTGTTTGATCTGTTTAAGTATATTATTTTAGTTTGTCCGTGGTAAACTTTTTATCTGATGTATGCATGTATTAACCAGTGTATATGATGAATTCTTCAGTTTATAAGTAGTTCTATATCTTCAAATGTTACATGTCTCCAAGCCTCATGATCATGCGAGCTGAGAAATCTTACTCAATCCTGCAGGCAGACACAGATAAAGATGGGCGGCTAACTTTACAGGAAATGATTGAACATCCTTATGTGTTTTATAGTGCTATTTTTAGTGATGATGATGATGAATATGACGACTTTCATGATGAATTTCGTTAATGGCCCCCCAGGTGTGTATGGATTCAACGAGAAAATTATTTCTGTTATGCACATTTCAAACTCTAATTGGTTGTTGTTTACAGGCTGAAGAGCAGTTACAGAACTTCGCCATTCATTTATACTCTGGAAGACTAGAACAAAGCGGTTGAGAAGTCTGTCAGCCTAGTGTTCTGGTACAAGTCATTTCTAAGTGAGCCATTTCACCTTTTTTCTAGTGTAGCTATATTTCTTTAGCCTTAATCTCCATGTTTCCTCCTTGGGTCCTAGAACCATAGATTGTTTTCTTCAGCTCAAAGATATGTTTGTTTGTGTCTACATGTGTACTTTGCGAACATAGTGGTCGTCTTGTAGGAAAACTGTGAGAAGACAAACAGTTCCCTTGGGGATTGAAAGTTCCAAATTTTATATCTACAGAAAAAGCAATGGGAAAACTCAATTAACAGAAATCTGTGGCTATCTGTAGAAGTTGGACCAAAATACGTATTGTATTTGTGTAGTATTTTTGTATATCTATACGTGCCCAATTTTCAGTTTTTTGACAGAGCAATGGTCTTTGCAGGGCAAAACTTCATCTAACCGCAAAGGAAGATCAGGAAATCTGTAGGCACAACGTGACATTCATTTTTTCCTTGGTTTTTAGTTATCATTGTATGCATTGTCTCACTTAAGCAGCACCTGAGGCATAGAATGTACAATAGAAGAGATAGCCTGTACCATTTAGATACATTTATTATACCTGTTATCTGCCTGTGAATGGACATTCTTTCATCTCTGCAGTTTGCTGTAGATTTACTGCAAATATTGCTTCTGTTGTTATTATGTGACGTTTACGTCACCAATTATGGCAAGCATCTTGCCAAGTTCTGAAGATGGCCAACAAAAATTTTCAGGCTCTCTCTTCCTGAAGAGCTCATTGAGTTTTGGTCTCCTCTGGTCTGATTATATGCTTGAATTACATATAGAAACAAGGGCAAAAGATTTACCTTTTCTTTTTTGTAGGCTCATTGATGTTCTCAACCACTTGTAACTCCAAGGATTTTGATGATATGTATTAACTCATAAATTAGTTATTAATGAGTTTGTGTTAGTAGTTTTGTTTTATTATAAAATAAGACAAGCACGAGGAAGATGGATGGAATCAAGTTATAATTGTCAAATCTAGATGGAGGATGGAAGGTCAATTACGCTCCAACAAATCAAGCGTCTTCAAAGTTAAATGAAGCTTTTCAAGAGCATTATAGGGTGATAAGTCTAATATTTTATATTATTTAATATTTTATTGAGTGATTTTATGAATTAAATTATATGAGAAAAGCAATAATATAATAATTTTATGATCTATATTCACTAACTATAATTTTGCTTTTTTTTTTTAAAGATTTATCATACACATTATGAGTTCTTTGAAGCAATTCAGCAATCAGATCAGGACAAAGTATAAATCTTCGCTGCAAGCAGACAAAATTAAAATCAAATCTCAAGTCCTAATCATTTGACAATCAGTACAAGTTTGTCTAATCTCAAATAACAAAAAGGGGAAATTTTACCAAATAATTTCATGAGATTCGAAGAGATAAATAGATGGTATTAAATCTCAATTAAATTGCAGCCAACTCTAACAAATTCCCAGGCATTAGCAGCTATAAAGGGGGTGGAGCTCAACAACAAAAGGGGAGAGTTCGGAGAAGATTGCAGCTCGAATAAGAACAATGACTGCGGTTTCGGAGAAAGAAATGGCTACAGCTTAGAGAGGAGACCAAGTCATGTGATCACGGCTATTGGCTCCTCTCTCTCTCTCTCTCTCTCTCTGAGTTGTAATTTTTAATTATAACTTTTGCAATGGAAGTGAAAATTATGTGTGGCTAAAAAAATTATTCTTGGGCTATGAAGCTTAAATTCTATGATTGTAACTATTAATTGGTCTACGTTTCTTATTTTTAATGTCGGAATAATTGATACCGAGATAGGTTATGTCTAGGACTTGATCCGAGATAGCCTATGCCCAGGATATATAATACATGCATTTTATTTCATTATCATCGAGATAATCTATATCTAATGGTGCTTCTAGCATGACCAGTAGATAGGTTATGCCTAGATGAGTGAGATAACTCTACGTGATTCCATGATTTTAAGACATGGATTTAGGTGGATTATGTCACATCCTGCTTCCCAAGATACACTGTAGCGGGGATGTGACGAGAGTCAGCGACACATATACGCGAGGAGAATACCTCGCACGCATACGAGCTAAGCCTCAGTCCATGGAATGAATCACAATATACTAAAATTTTCTAGCATTAATAAACAAGTACAAGAATATTCGTAAAAGAGTTAGCGATTATAATAAATAAAAAAAATAAAAACAAGACAATACAGATATGTACAACTAATAAAGATGGCAAGTTTACTACTAACATCTCATGAAGCATCAGGTATTATGAAATATCTGAGCTCGAACCTGAGTAAGCAACCTTAGGGTCGTCAGAAAGCGACCGAGTAGTAAATAAAGGAAGGTAATAGTATACTATAATAATATTGCAATTACGATAACGTATAGTATATGATTAAATTACGATAATAAATTATAACTATACTAACAATATATATAGTATTTGAGTGGAAGGATTCGGCCTTAAATTCTTTGGAAGGACACAAGTCTATCTCATATATACACACACACGCACCTCATACACAAGTCTATCTCATAATTCTCAAAAAATGTACCTTAGCCGCCAGCTGAGAGAGACTCTCAGCTTGTGGTGACGTGGAGCAATCTGTGCCACAGAACTGGGTAATCATCATAAAGTTTCTGCTTTTGAAAAATATAATTACTAAAAGATCCTGCATTTAAAAAATGACAGTTTTTTTTTGGATTTTGAATTCACAGACAACCTCGGTCTAAGAAAAGCCAGATCAGATCTTGATTTAGAATTCGCAAATGTCATGATCGCAGTTTTCATTTATCAGATCTCTCCATCTCAATCAGTTATCTCCCTGTATCAGATCTTTCTCGCCCTCTCATTTTTGATGTAGAGCCCCAATCATAATTCATATCCGTCACACCATCTCGCCGCCGGCCCTGCCCACTTTCTCTCCAACTGAATATGAATCAGCTCTCTTCAAGTGCAACATCATCAACGAACGAAACAAATACAACAAGAGAGAACTTTGGATGCTGAAGAAGAGGTTAATTTTTTAAGATTTATGTATTATTTATGTCATTGTTGTTCACAATCCTCAATGAAAAAATTATTATGTTTATATTGAGACTGCGACCTGCATTCGCAATCACAAGATTCATATGAAGAATATGATCTTGGTTGCTGTCATCATCAACAATTTTTAACCTTTCTTTAGTGATAATGTGACCTTAGTTGCACTCCTAAAGTAATTTGAATACTTGTTTATTAATTTTTTTATACGCATATATTATTTTTTTAGGAATGCGACTAAGCTTGAGTGGTCAATAAAACACTTTTCCAATTGTTATAAATTATGACCTTAATCGCATTCCTCAATTATATTAGGATTGCGACCTGAGTCACAGTCGTTTATTAGATTAATGTTATGTTCTTAGTAACAATCATATTTTTTATTAGTATTGCGAGCTTAGTCACAATCCTCTCTTATTTCTGTACTTTAATCTAATAATTTTGGTATTGTTTGTAAACGAAGTGAACTTATTTTTTTTTATAGGAAATGAATTTGCATGGTGAAATGTCTGGAACCGAAATGAATTCCTAGAACAGTAACAATAAGTATTATAGGTGACTATTGAGTTTTCGAAGATTGGATAAAAAAGTAATTAATATTTAATTAAAGCATTTATGGCGGAAGAACCCCAAGACTACTTTTTTTTTCCAGAAATTTAAGAAATGAATTACAAATTAACTTTTATTGACTTTTTTCTTTCCAAATATTTAATTTTACTATGTTGCATCACTATACTTTATCCCTATGAATTTTACTATTGGTTAGGAAGGACTGCGACTAAAGTCGAAGTAATAGAGTAGATAGGATTTTAATGACTGCGACTAAAGTCGAAGTAATAGAGTAGATAGGATTTTAATGACTGCGACTAGGATCGCAGTCGTAATATAGGATTGAAAGTTGTGTTATATGAGAATTGCGATCATGGTTACAATGCTAATCTAGTTTGATAATATCTGAATGTATATGTACTGCGACCTTGATCGTAGTTCTGATGTACAATGAGGACTAAGCATATTGAGTATTAATGCGACCTTAGTCGCAATTCATTTAAAATGCTTAGAGTTATAGTACACAATGACTGTCAATATTGTAGTACATGAATATATTTGTTAGCAAATTATTATGTAAATTATACAACATATATATGAGGAATGTAACCATGGTCCCAGTCTTTATAAAACCACTTTTTTTTAAAGTTTTTGTGAACACTGTGAATTAAAAAGTATGAAAGATACATACTTATACATGTAATTTTTAAAAAAAAAGAAATTCTATTTATAACATATTATATGGTCAGAAAGAGACCTTACAAACATGAGCATTAATAGTTCTAAAAAAAGACAAAAAAAAGTGATTAGCAAAGAAGAGAAAATACTAGTTCTCGTCATCACTATCATAATTAAAATTGTCTTCCTCTTCCTGTTCGCTTTCCTCTTCTTCTCCCTTGTCGACTTCCTCGCTCTCTTCCTCGCTTTTCTCCTCTTTTGGAGGGTACTTTGCTTCATCCCTAAACTCTCAGAATGGGTCGTCTACATCAAGTTCTTTCTCCGATCTGTATTAAGAAGAACCTCTAGAGGACATGCTAGAAGAAAGTACGCCTTTAACATCAGAAGACATGCTTTTATCAAGCATTTCTTCGTCAAGTGGCATAGGAATAAGCTTCTCACCATACCCCCAAAAAACTTGATCTTCCTCATGAAGAGTAGGATCAGAAGCAGCATTACTTGATGAAAGAAGATAGTCAAAAGGAGAGAAATCCAAACTGTTATCAAATTCATTAGACTCTCATAGAGAAAGAGGACCAATGAGGGAATGAGTGAAGTTGAAATCTGATTGTTCAGAGGAAGAAGATTTGGAAGAAATGATTCAAAAGTAATGCTTGAGAAAATTTAGAAATCAAATTAAAGAAGAAGAGCACAAATTTTTTAAAAGTCAGATCTTTAATATATATTACTTATAGGCACTACAAAAAGCTGATACTCTGAAATAATGTTTATAGTAATAATAAGTATTGAAGGTGACAGTTGAGTATTCGAAGAAGTGATTAAAAAAATTAAATATTTAATTGAAGCAATCTGGTGGAAGAACCACCAGAGTACTTTTTTCCAAAAATTTATAATGTGAACCACAAATTAGCTTTTTATAGAATGTTTCTTCTCAGATTTTTAATTTTCGTACAGTACACATCTTTTCTTTATCTAGATTAATTTTACTAGTATTTTTTTAAGCCGCTCACTGTATCACGATAGATAGGATATTAATGACCGTGGCTAGGTTACAATCATAATATAATATTTTATAAATTGCATTATACGAGGACTATTATTACGGTCACAGAACTAATCTACTTTGTTAGGACTGAGTGTTGTTAGGACTGTGACTTTTGTCACATTTTATAAACCAAAAATTTTTTTGTAATATATGGATGCGATTAAGGATTGCGAATGAGGTCGCAGTGCTTAACAATAGCAAGCCTTTATATACTGTTCTGACACTGCGAACTTGGTCGCAGTTCATATGGGTATTGAGAACGAACCATATCTGAGTTCATACTGCGACCATAGCCATAATACATTTAAATTGACATTTCTGAGTAAAATTTGATTGTCAGTTTTGTCTCAGTTATAATAATATCTGATTTATAATTAACTACAGCATTGATCACAGTTTTTATTACTAGTAAAAAAAAGTCATACAAGATTGCGACCAAGGTTACTATATTCTAAACAACTTATTTTTCAAAGAATGAGAGTTTAGTCGCATTTAAACAAAAAAGTTATACAAGACTGCGATCAAGATCGCAATATTCTAAATAACTTAATTTTGAAAGACTATGATTTTGGTCGCAGTATTCTTAAAACAAACAAATTAAAAAAAACTCAAAGTCACAGTTTACAGCTTGAAATATTTTTAAATAACTTATTTTAAAAATTATTAATTTCAAAGATTGTGACTTTGAGTTGAAGTCTTCTATAAAGAAACAAAGTTAAAAAACTCAAAATCGCAGTCTAAAGTTTGAAAAATTTTAAAAATCCCTTATTTATTCCAAAATATTATTTTTTTAATACTACGACTTTGATCTTATTCGTTATAAAAGATTTTTTTTGCTCGGTGATTTTTCTACGAAATTTTTTTTGAAAATCATAAATTTTTTGCTCGGCAAATATTTGTGTAGGATGAGTTTTACTAGGTTAAAAGTAAAACTGAGGGTATTTTGGTCAATTGGTACAGTAAAATGATTGATGGCTCTTTTAGCGAGATTTTTTAGCTTCGTTACCGCCTACACTCTGGACTGCGCCATGTCGCCGCTGGCTAAGAGACTCTCTCAGCTGGCGGCTGAGGTACAGAAATCCCTATATATATTACAAGTATTATATCTCCACTGTAACATTTTTAATACTTAGCATGTTATAGCAGTGTTATCATTACATTATTATATAATACACGATTAAAATAATAATGATGTCAATCGGGAAAAGTTCTATATATATATATATATCAAGAGTTCAGTATTTCATATTTATTATTATAAAATTTACAATAACAGTAATTAACCATAAAAATGGCATGAACAATAACAGTTGTTAATATTAACAATAGCATGAATGGTGACAGTGACTAACAGTAGCATGAGCAGTAACACAGAGTAAACAGACAAAATAATATACAGGTAATAAGTAATGCATTAAAATTATACAATAATAACAATCAGTATTGCCTGATATTTTAATTAATTCTTTTCAGTGTCCTATACTACTGGCAGTCTATCCTGGAGCCTGTACCCTAGCAGAACTTATCCAAACATGGCATACTGATACCATTATCTGAATGAAAGAGCGACTAAATAACAAATAATCCTGATGTCATTATTGCTTGTGCCATTTAATTATGTTAATTGAAACTCAAAGGTCGAGGAGCCCTGGTCGGGTGAATGTACCCCGTGCATACCCGAGATCACGATCTTAAACAGTACCATGGCTGCTGAGACCAAAGCTATCCGATAGGTCAGGAGCAGGAAATAAGAAGCTCAATGAGTTATAAACAGGCAGTAGCCGGCACACGTCCCCCAGAGGGGCAAATATGTAAATCACCTAGAGGGGAGTGAATAGGTGATGGTTATACTAAATGGCAACTAATGCAAAATAAAAATTTAACGTGCTAACAACCTATAAAATACCAATCACTACACAAGAAATACTTGCAAATAAGTAAATAATATAAGTGTGCAAGTAAGTAAAGAGAGAGTAGAATGAAGAAAGAAAGAGTAAGCAATCGCAAACACGATGACATGTTCCAATGTTCGAGCCACTCTCTACGTCCCTACCTTTAACACTATAAAGGATTTTCACTATGACCAATCTTACTAGATCATCAACCATTACAAGTTCTCATTAGAACTCAATGGACTCACAAGTCCTCTCTCGCGGTGCCACAACACTAACACGGAGCTCACTAGCTCACTGGAGGCTGCAACCTCTACAACTTCACAATAGAAGAAAATCGGTGATCTTTACTTGATCACAAATAGCTCACAAGCATAATCCTATAACCAAGATGAGGAGGTGAAACTCTTTGGGTTTGTGTAGTGAAAATAGCTTGTAAAAATGTAGAGGGAAGACTCAAGCTAAAAACCAAGGATATGAAATTTTGGCTCAAAAGAAAATCTTTAAAGAAAAAGCTAAAACTTGATGTAAACTTGTAAAAATTTGATCTAAACTTTAGAATTCTTGTCCTTGGGTTTTCTACAATCCCACTATTTATAGGGAATGAAAACATGAGGAGAAAAACCTAAAGAGTCATTGAGAAAAGACCTAGAAAAAGACAAAACAGAATATAGCCGTTGAAAAAAGATCAGAAGGAAATCCTTCTGTCGCTCGACCAGCCGATCGACCCCAACGGTCAGTTTTCGACCGTTGGGGATAGCGATTGACCATTTTCCCAACCAGAGAGCAAGGCTCTCTGTCAGTCGACCCAGACAATCGATCGGATCCAACCGAGAGCAAAGCTCATGAAGTCGGTCGACCGTCCGGTCGACCGAATGCACACAATGCACTTTGGTGCATGTCGGTCGACCGCCTGGTCGACCGACAGAACAAAGCTGCTCTGGCTATGGTCGACCGACTTTGAGCTAAAAGCTTATTATTGAAATCTTTTGAAACCAATCGTTTTCTGACAAAATAAACTTTGATCATTAAACATAAAATAGAGTTCTAGGAACTTGATAGAATCAGTGTGTGATCATGGATCAACACAAAACAAAGTTAAAACTTATTTGTAAATACACTTTTCTAAATCGAAAGTCGATTTTTCTGAAACTCGTTTTTTCCAAACTCGATCTCGAAAAAAAGAAAAGAGAAATGTTTTGAACTTTTTATAAAATACTTTAGGAACATGAAAGATGTGTGTGTGTCAATTCTAAAAGCTATTAACCTATATCATCTTGGTTTTAACAAATGACTATAAATCCTATCTAAAAATAAAAAATCAAAAATACAAATCTTGATATAGTCTTCTTGTGCGATCTTGATCCTTGAGCTCGTCTATGTGCTTAGGCTTTGGGACCTACATCTTCTTGGCTTCCAAACGTGTGATGGAGCCGAAATGCAACAGAGAGTTAACCTGAAATTTTGTTAAACAAAATTGTTAAAAACATAACTACATATGTTTTGTTATCATCAAAACTAGAGGTAAAGGCCTTTGGGGCAACAATCTCCCCCTTTTTTGATGATGACAAAACACATGAAGTTATCACAAATAATTTGGGAAGAGACTTCAAGCGAAGCTCCCCCTAAACGCATGCATATATCAAAATGTGACATATGAGTTAGTTGCATCAATAAAGGCATATGAATAAGATATATCAATCAAACTCTATGCAATCCATCTATCCATATCAAAATACAGAATTACAAGGTGTATGCATAAGCGGTTTCCTCCAACCAACCAATAACCTCCAACCTCCAAAACTAGCGGTAAAAATGGTTGGTTTACAAAGGATACATAAGAATACAAACACACCATATATCACACACAAAAGATATATATAAAAAATCAACCACAAAAAAAGAGATACATAGAGTCAGAAGACAATATTAATATCATAAAAGAAATTTGTCCATACAAAGGTTCATGCCAACCTCAAAATAAGTTCCATATCATAAAATGAGTATTACAATATAAAAAACACATGTCCAAACACCAAATACATGTCCAAATAAAAAAAATACATAAATAAAGACATGAAAGTAAAAACTCCCAGATAACTCCACAGAATCTCTCTCCCCCTTTTTGTCATCAACAAAAAGGGGTCACTCTTCCTGAAAGTCTGGATCTTCAGGAGGAGTTGGTTCCTCGGATGGAGCTGGAGGAGGTACCCAGGTGTTACATAGAGGACCAGATGTAGGAAGGGGTTGTGTGTGGCCTTACAAAAGTGGAACAGGCCAAGCGTTCCTACTGTAGGTCTCGTTGACACATGTTTGGAGATATCGAATAGAGGAGCAGATGTATTGCAAGTCATTTTGAACTCTGCGCTCAATCTTTTCAAAGTTTAGCATCTTCAGATCATGCTCATGAAGCTGAGCAGAGAGAGCTGTGTATGGGTCAATAGAGGCTGAGGAGGCAGAAAAGGATCCTGGGGCAACAACAGGAATGATAGGAGGGGGCTGAGGAGCAGGAGCACGCTCCCTTGCATGCATTCTCTTTAGAAGAGTGCTGTTGATATCAACAGACGGTTTGATGGACTGTTCAGCAAAACGATCAAATTTCAATTGTTTGAGGAGTCGGGTCATGAACATCCCAAATGGTAAGTACCGAATGGGGATCAGGAGGTGCTCAGAAGCCATGTAATCGATGATGAGCTTGGAAATATTAACTCTAATGCCTTTCGGAAGGCAATAGATCAAGAGAGGAGCAGAATCCCGAGTATGACTATATTCTCTTGATTTTGACAAGAGATTATAGAACACTATTTTAGTTAGGACCTGGGCGGGAAGCGTATAATACTTCACCTTCTCGTTTCTAACTAAAGCGGGGTTATCATCATCGTGAAGTAGGAGAGATGCAGTGAGGACAAATTCACCATCAGTATATTCGAAATCATGTATATCAACATTATAATATCTACACCCTCGCAGGAGAGATGTAGAAGATGGACAAATCGATCTAAAAAAAATGTTAATGTCCTTGCTTAGAACCCTAGATCTGACAGATTGTTTTGAAAAGTCAGATTAGGGTAAAAATAGTGTACAAGCTCAAGGTAGACGAGTTCCTTAATGGTGACTAGATGTTCAAGAGAATTTATGTTCAAAATATTTGCTAGATTCAAATGTTCAAAATCAGCAAGTACAACAATTCTACCAGATATAACATGATTATTATGGATCACAGAAAAATCTATAAGATGCATTCTGAGAAACAAAAGGGTTTGAAGATGGTTAGGGTTATTTACCCTTCTCAGATCTAGGCTTCTTAGACATGGTGAAGTTAGAAAGATGATAAACAAGATTTAGACAAGAATTATAGAAAGATTTCTAGAAAAACTTATGAAATAAAGAAAATTTTGAGAGATTAGGGATTATACCTTGAAGAAATCAAATTTTCTCCTTGAAATCAAGAGCCACATCTCTCAACAATCTAGAGTCGCATCTCTCAACAAATCAGAGTCGTATCTTTCAACAATTTAGAGCCGCGTCCTCTGAGTGAATCAGAGCCGTGTCATTGAAATAATCCATAGCTGCATCCTCTTAACAATTTAGAGTCACGTCTCTTAACAACTCCCCTACAATTCAGGGTCGCGTCTCATTAAGAATTCAGTATTGTCTGAGTCTCTCCTCTATAACTCATAGTCGCGTCCCAGCAAATGGCTAAGGACTGCGTCTCCACGTTGGTCAAGAGCTACATCTATGAGAGCTGAGTTCTCCTACATAACAAAGAGTCTGTCTGATTCTCAAACACAAAGGAGGGATAAAGATGAGACCTGATTCTTAAACACAAAGGAGGGATAAAGATGAGACAAAATTAGATAACTTTTATTATTGTTGTTAAAATGATAAAAGTGATACAAACACTCTCTTATTTAACAAATAGAGTGTTACAAAAAAAAGAGATATAATAATAAAAGGAGGGGGGCTAATCTCATTCAACCAAAGAGTAAATCTGGTCCCGGAGGCACTGTATCTCACGCTAGCATACCTTCTCAACTTCTACCCAAGCTTGAACCCTCAATTCTTTCTTCGACAAGAATTTTTTCGTAACCAACTGTGCTTGAAGAGATTCCAACTTAGAAGAACGAGCAGTAAGATCTTCTTGAATCTGCTTCTTGGTAGCCTCTAGCTCCTCTAGTATTTTCCTGGCAGCCGTAGGCTTCTGTTTATTTACCTAAACAAGGCTTGTGCCTTGGCAATAGCTGCCTGAATATTGGCTATAACTTGCTCTGTGTTCTTGGTGATGACCTCCGATTCTCTTGAGTCATCAACCAATCATTGATAGCTAGCCTGGAAGTCATTGAGGTGACGGGCCTCCTTAGCCATCTGCTCCTCCATCTCTTTCCACTCGCATTCTTGAGCAATAAGAAGCTTATTCAACATCAGCCGAGCCTTATCCACCGGACTAGCCTTCTCCAGGGTCCTTAGTTCCTTCAAGCATATACCCAGCTATTCGACTAGCGTCAGATATGTCTTCGCTTGCTCTGAGCTTCCAATATGATGATGTTCTCGACCTAATTTTCAAGAAGCATTCAGGAAAACTCGAAGAACTTCTCCTGGAAAGAACCAATTTGATGCAGGACTCATGAAAGTGAAGAATTATTGTACCATCTGATGAGCCAATTCTTCCATGATGTCCATGGCTGGAGCCAGCTCTGTTGATGCACTCCTGAACCCTCTCTCTATGATTGTGTGCACAATGTCTGTAGAGGTGGGAGCCATTTCACTTGGTGCAGAGATGAGGGCGACTGTAGGATCCGTCAATGTTGAGGTCGTGACTGGCACCTCCGGGACTGTTACTGTGGTAGCCTCTGAAATGACAACCACAGGGACAGACTACATAGTACTTGGTTCAGCCATTAAAGTTTGAAGTGCGCTGTCCTCTTTGCCAGTGCTTGCCACATGCTTTTTCACTTGAGCCAGCCTAGTACTCTCTATAATCATAACATTGATGTTAGCAATAACAATGAGAATGTGACTGCATAGATAATCTGTACTCTCTTACCAAGTTGAGAATCCAAAGACGGTAGATCTTTTGGCAGACTACTCTGGGACGAGGGTTCCCCGGACATGGTGGTTGTGCCCTCAAAGACTGCCAGTAGCAGGAACTTCAAGACCCTCTGGTTGGACCAGTTCCTTGATCATCTCCTCAATATGAGAAGATGTCACACTTCAACACCGGTAGCCACTCCTGTAGGTGGCATTCAGATGAAATGTTAAAACATTTGTCTAATTCAATGAGAAAATAATTAAGAGGGATAGAAGAAATACTCTCGGTAATGGTGACCTCTCCTGATGGTGGAACCATAGCAGGAACAAATACCTACATCTCTTCCTCTAAAATATGTAAAAACTTGCTAGTGTCCGGAAGAGCGGGTTCGTCGCCGAAGTCAACTTCGTCTCCCGAATAGTCGTTATGCTCTTTAGATGATGAAGATGACACTTAAATCAAGGAGACCTAGTGATTAGGCCTTTTCCACTGAGAACCCCGGTGATAGGGCTGGGCTCCACAACCCAGGATGTAGGCATCAAGACACTGGGAGAACCCGGTTGTTGCACCTCCATTTCTCTTTCTTGAGCCGAAGAAGCTGCCAGCTGAATTGAAACTCCTGGTTGAGATGAAACTTCAACTTCAACGCTCTCTGTCACTTCTTCTAGTGGTTCTGCAATCAAAATCTCTTCGGCCATAGTGGACTAGCCTACAGACTCTGCCTCCACCAAGACTGCAGGACCCCTGCTGCACGAACCCCTGGGACGAAGATGGGAGGCTGCCTCTTCTTCTTTTTCTTCTTCTTCTTGTTCCTCCATACTGGAGGTGAGTACCTTGGGCATCTGGGCTGAAACTGCAACCTCAGGTTCTTTTCTTACCTTCTCTGGCTAGGCTCACCTTGGGAAGCAGACGCTCGGGGACGCTTGGGCACAACTTGCCTAGTCCTCCTAGTGGGTTGCTCCTCAGCCACTCCTACTCCAGACTCTGACCTTGAAGCTGCTCCTGCTCTGCTAGCCTCTCTCCTAGCCTCTTTTTTCTCTTCCTTCTCGACCTCTTGATACTTGGGCCATCCCTCGCATCCGACAACCCTTGGGCCATTCCTCGCATCCGACAATCCTTGAACCCTACCTTGGCTTTATATGTGGATTTGATGCCTTATATGTATGAGTTGTTTATTCCAAACCCAGGCACCTTATTTGCCTGAAATACTACGTACAAAAATCATGACTTGCATAAGAGTTGGGCATCTTGTGAGAGAGGGTAAAGACAGCTCCAGTTCCTCTAGCTATGCTATAGTACCATGCCCGGGCACCTTCAAATAAATTCTCACAGAAGCGAAGGTTTGGGTTAGGTTACCAATGTACAATTGGTCATAACCAAATTGCCTGGTGAACCGACAAGGTATGTAAGGCTCTACTGTATAGGAGTTCTCTTGCTGAAAAACCAAGTATCCAGGCCGGATGTTTATCAACCACCAGAAGATACTAGAAGATAATCGGGTGAATCTATCCAGGCCAACAAGGTCTGCAAACTTGTCCCCGTAAAATGCGTTGTGAATCTCAGGGAAGCACCTGTCTAATTGGAAGTTGATCCCATTTAGAATAGTCTTCCGGATGTAGAACATGTAGTACTACAACCAGCTTGAACTCTCCAACGGTTGCACAAAAGGTATAAAACCTTCTCAGGCAGAGATGGTGGCTATTAGTGATGGACAATACATCATATACCAAGCCATCAGATATGTGTATGAAAGCTCAATCCTGCGACTGGGAGTCTTAACTAGGGGATGACCATTGGAATCCTTGACTGGTTTGCCCTTTGCGTCTATAGTTACTTCACCTGACAGAAGCTCTTCGTTAGCGCCCATAACCCACTCTGGACCCCGACCACCATTGCTATGAGGAGAGCAATGAACTTTCCATAAGCAAGCAAAACAACCGGGAATACCACATCGGCAATGATCACCTCATGTAGTAGCGTTGACATTACACATAGTTTCAACCACAACATGAGGAAGCCTGCCAATAGAGCCCGGTCAGACATTGGGACTTTGGCTTGATAGTGGAAGCTCTCAAAAATTGTGTCCGATTTGAAAGTATCCTCATCAGACTCTGTGTGTATGAGCTGGTGGATGCACTGATCCTTTCAATTATTTCTTCATCAGTATTGGGAGCTAGGTGGGTCATCGGGTTAGTTTTATTCACCCCAGGGAACAGATAATCTACCCACGATATCTGCTTAACTCCCCCACTCCTCCATCCTGCCACCTGCCCACAGATGTGAAAGTGGCACATCACCTCCCAATAAGTCTCGTACACCAAAGAATTGCTCTTCTTCAGCAGATGTAGCTCCTCTGTCGACGGGACGTATTCTTCGTAAGGGGTATCTCCAATCACCAGCCCTGAGACTTCGTACATCTCATGGAGGGCAAGCCCCATTTTCCTGATGGGAGTAAAAAACGTGCAGGTCTCTAGATTATACCGCTCCAGAATAGTGTAGAAATGTTAGGTGCTTTACAGAATATCGTACTGGACAGCCCTCATGGCCCCGTATAGTCTGGCCTACAGCAAAAGGTCTTCAAATTTTCCAAGAGCAAACCCTATCATTCTGCCCTACCATGTTTGGTCGGTAAAATGGATCCATCCATGGCATAGAATTCTTGAGGAAAATCACCCCTCATATCCAGGAATTGTCTGACGAAGGGACACAAGTTGTGGGGTCTCCCCTGTTGGGTATTTAGCTTTAACTAAACCAGGATGCAACCTCAGCACATCCCTCCCATGACCGACGGTGAAGGCTTCACGAGCACCTATCTTGCCCAAGAAAACTCTGGAGATTGGCTTGACCAACTCCCAGTCTATTGTCTGACACATGGATATATGTTGCAGGTAGGCCAGGGGATACATCTGCTTCATGTTCAGGAGGAAGAACCTCCTATTGCAACCTGGCGAAGCCATTTGTAATCCCCATCATAAAAAGTAGCCTCATCCTCCTTGATCAAGTCACCAAAGAAGAAATCAGGCTTCCTTAGTAGGGCATGGGAATTTGATTCGAACCTACCGTCAGAAATAATTTCCCAGAGAGTAAGCATACTGGCATTGCTGATCCGGCTCCGTTGTACCTTTGATTTACCAGTGGTCACAGGAGAAGTCCTCTGGAGAACGAAAATCTTGTTTGGGTCTGTGATTGTAACTCAATATTGCATATTTTACCTCATTATTCCCATGCATTTAATAAATAAACATGTGATTTTTACTCATCTTCTCTACATATTTGCAGGTACACACTTAATGAAGAGATAGCCCATTAATCACTTTAATTAGCAATAATTAAAGTGATTAAATCCAAAGATTAAGATAAGCCCAAATTCAAATCAGAATCCAGAGAGATCCGCTCAACAACCCAAGGTTCTAGAAGGCCACGTGGATAACAACTTCTCAACAAACTCGTACCAGAAAGATCCACCTCAACGGCCCAGATTGAGCCGCATTCTGGCGGCAAAATCCCAGATCTGGCGGCAGTTACAGGTTGTTATGGCCTCGGATTTTGCGCCAACAGAATATCTTCTGGATCCTTCACCTGGGGCTATAAATATGGGACCTTGGACCTGCGAGCTGAGAGTGAACAGAGAAGAGAGAGAGATTAGTGTAAAGCTTGTAATTTTGTTAGTTTTTCTAGGATTTTTGTAGCTCTCTATGATCTTCTTCTCCCTAGATTTCATTGCAAGAGAGAGTTGTATGAGAGAGAGAGCTTGTATCATCAAGGAGTGACAACTTGAAGCTATGCAAGGATTGATCCATTCTCTACTTCTCTACTTGAGCTTGATTCTAGTTTGATTGCTTTCTTTACTTGCTTTGTTTACTTTCTTGCAATTTAATTCATGCTTTGTTTTGCTTTTGTAATGGCTAGTAGTAGCTAATTCTTTCTCCATGTACTAGCTAACCACTATCCTTGCTATCTTCACTATCTCATGGGTGATTGCTTTATTTCATCTTGCAAGTTGTATGGTCTTCTCTTCTCCGATGGGTTTTCTTTCATTGCTTGGCAAGTATCTTGTTGTAATTCTCCATATGATTCATGTGTGCCTCATTTAGAGCCTTGTCTTTGAACAAGTGCCTTGATGGAACATGGAGATGGATCACCAATATGCTATTTGATGTACAACTTCTCTATGTCCATTATTGAATGTTGTATGTTCTTCATTTGCATCACTTGAGTGTATCTCTTTTGATTCCATTATTGAAAGTCTAACTTGTAGGCCGATGACCATCTATGGAGGCTACAAGACAAGTCCAAGAATGATCCCCCATCATCCTAGTGGGAAAGTAATTAGACCAACACGCAAGACAAATCTATGCCGATGAATCAACATGAGGCACGCATTCACTATCACGGAGTTTAGTAAGTTTTAGCAAGGTAGCAAGGTTAGCTAGTCATGGTTTTCTTACATTCAAAGTCTTCTTCAAGTTTACTTTCTTTTTAGATTGTTAGTCCAAAGCCAAACTCGATTTTGATTTCTCTCGATTTCCACCATGAACATATCCATCCTTTCTTTCATTTGTTTTTCCATTTTGTTTTTATTCTTTTAAAAGCAAAGAAGAATTCTCGTTTCCTAACTTCACTACCACTCGTAAAGCTTCCATCGCGAGCTCTCCCTGAGATCCGACTCGGTATAGCCTTATGCTATAGCGGAGATAAGAAAGGGATACATCGATACATTTACATAAACCTTTCTCGTCTTAATCAAATTTTTGGCGCCGTTGCCGGGGAGAGCAACGTATTTTTTAGGTTAAAGTGAAGTACTAAACGATTCTTCTTCTCTGTTTGCAGGTTACAGGTGAAGAAACAGCAAATCTTGCATTGCAGTGACATACAAGTGGACCTGGCCCTCTGCTCTCGAAAGCAGAGACCAGGATCCCTCCAAATTGCCGCAATTTCTGGGATTTTGCCGCAGATTTGCGGCAATAAGGAGTGAACTTCTGATAAAATTTCTGCAGGGCCTCTGGTTCTGCAAAACACAGCTGCTGATATACCTGAAATTCTGTATTCTTCACCTTATTCCTGCTTAATTAAAAAACAGTAAAAAGTTGGTTGAAATTGTTAAAAATTGTTTAGACACTTGCATTTTAGGCACGTGTCTTTTCAATTCTTTACTTTTACTGTTGAAGAGTGCTGGAGGCAAGGTACGTTTCGCATTGCATATAGACTAGGAATCATCTCTTGCTTGATTTTCATGCTTTGAGTGAATCCTTGTTATATTTCTTGTACACTTGCACAAATCAATTTTAAGGGCATATCCCGTAAATAAGATAAGGTGGGGGAGTTCATTACCCTTTCCTTAGCCCGAAAATCATTTTCCCAAGCACTCACTAACCCAAGCCTAATTTAATAAAAAAGTAGACGTTGGCCCTAGGGACATCTCGGACTTATTTAGGAGATTATCCTAAGGGGGAAAAGTGTTGAAATTTAACTCTTGCAAAATCAGTGTCTAGGAAAGGGGTTGAGGGCCGAAAGCCCGAAGGGTGGTGGTTACTTAATTAAGGAACGTCTCCGGACGGAAAACCTCCCACCAACCTTACCCTTCCCTGGCTGATTAGCTTGTGGTTAGAGTCTGCACTAAACCTCCCGTGGACAGTCTATCAGTTAGGAGTCGTCTAGGTCCTAAGTCTACCCTAACTTAGGTTAGAATTTTTCTTTCTTTTGTTTGTTTGTTTGTTTGTTTGTATTTGATTGTGTGATATGGCTTACAATTACAATTCTTTCCATCCTAATAATAATCCATATTTCACACCATCTCCATATTCGGATAATTCCAACCCGGTGTTTTACAATATGCACCAACCAAATACACCGGTTGGCCTTATCCGAATCAATATGACCCATACCCCCCATCTAACAATTATAATGTCCAAAATAATTTCAACTCTTCATCGAGTCATTGGGGATTCCAGTCCCCCGAGTTTAATTATCAACCTCCTTGTCCACCATTTCCACCAAGTCCACAATATTCACAAGATTCATTTCCCGATTCCGCTTCATATACTCCTTTTTCTGAACCATTTGAAGAAAAATCTGAGTTACTAAGGAGTTTAGAAGCCAATTTACAGAGAGCTGAGCAGACACTTCCAGAACCATTTGCCTCTCCAATTCCACAGTATTTTCAAGAGTCTTACTCAGTTCCACCTTTTTCTAATGAACAACCATTTGCCTTGGAAACTAGTAAAGATCTCTTGTGTGAGTCCATTTTTCCATCACCACACATTTTTGACTCACAATTTCACCATCAATTCCAAGACAATACTTCATCTTTCCATCAAAACAATGAAGTCATCAATTATGGAAAGATGCTTGAAGACATGACTCATGCTCAAAATGCTAGAAATCGTGACTTAGATTTGATGATCCAAACTCTTCATTCTCATCCTATTTCTAATGTCACTAGCCACTCTGTTAAATCCAAAGAGTCATGTAGTCTTGGAAGTCCAGATTCAATTTCAGCACACTCACCTGAACTTGTCCAAACTTCAAATCCTATTGACATTTTGGCAAGTTTTTCATTTCCTAAAATTGAACTTGTCCAAACGTCAAATCCCATTGACATTTTGGCAAGTTTTTCATCTCCTAAATCTGAACTTGTCCAAACTTCTGACATTTTGGCAAGTTTTTCATTTCCTAAAATTGAACTTGAACATGATCCTGAACTTCCACTTGATGATTCAATTTTCCTTCCTGATTCAATTATGACTCCGGTGTCTTCACCTGATTTCACTTCATTTCCCGAGTCAGTATTGGATCCAGTGCCAATCCATTTTGAAATTGAATCACCAATCTTTGATGATCATAGTGAACTTGACCAATTCCATACTTTTGAAAGTCCCATTGATAAATTGGCAAGTTCACATTTTTGTGGAATTGAATTACATGAGGAATGTGATCTTGAACCCCAACTTCTTGATTCAATTCTTTTCCTGATTCAATAATGACTCCGGTATCTTTACCTGACTTCAATCTTTTCCCGGAGTCAACATTGGATCCTGTCCCAATTCATAATGAAGTTGAATCACCCATCTTTGAGGATCACATTGAATTTGACCAATTATACACTTTTGATGATCCTATTGACAAATTGACAAGTTCTCCATTTATTGAACTACATGAGGAATGTGACCTTAATTTTCTCAATCTCTTTACTTCTGAAACTGATTGTACAATTCTGACAGAAAACATTGACCTTAGTTTTGAAGAATTGTATGACGATGAGCTTGAATTCCTTAATATTGGAAGTAAAGAGATATCACCTTTAGAAAGTCACATTCCATCATTGGACAATGATTGTGGACTCGAGCTTCATTTTCTTGACTTGGACCCAATTTCTGAACTCACTCCGACTCCTGAACCTTTACTTGACTTCATTCACCTTCCTGAGTCAGTGTTAGTTCCTGTCCTTCCAGAGTCCAAGTCAACTGTTCTATCATGTCATATACCATTCTGGGACAAAGTGGTTGATAAATTTGACTCTGAAATTATTAGGAAAATTTGGAAATTAGATGGGGTCATATACATAATAAAAATCATAAATGCATACATCATTCTTGTGGGTCATATTCATGAAATTTTTGGTGGGTTCCTCAAAACTCAAAGAAAAGATGATTGGACCATGTTCCGAGGACCAATCAGACCACCACCGAAACCACCACCTTAAGGTAATTTTTTCCTTCCCTCTTCAAATTTGTTTCATGCATACATATATCATGATGCATTGAGGACAATGCATGAGATAAGTGTGGGGGAGGGTTTACTAACTTAGAGTTTTTAGAATTTATTTCTTTTACATTTCTTTTAGAAAAAAATAAAAAATAAAAAAAAATAAATAAAAACTTTTTGAAATAAGAGACAAAGTTTAGATCTATTTTTAAGAAAATTAAGATGTATCTTAGAAATTAAGAAAGCCTTAATTATGACATTTTAAACATAGTTGAAATAATAAATCTTGTTTGAGATTATAGGCTAAGTAAGTAAAATTGATGAGATATTTTTATCTTGAATTTTTTGCCTTAGATAATATGCACTTTACACTTACACATTTCTTGGGATGGAGACAAAGACCAAAAATGCCATATAAATAAAAAAAAAAAGAAGAAAAAAAATATATATATAAATAAAAGATCACTTATTAAGCTGGTAACTATGCCTCAAGAAGCATGGTTACTCACGCCTAACGGTGATCAAAAGAATAATCCCCTTTAGTTTTGTGGCCTTTTTTACTCGAGACCTTAAACCCGAGGGATGTTTTCTCATCTGGTGCCCTAAGACCGACTGGTTTGGGAGTCATCGGTTAAAGGCTCGTTACAAGGGTGAACTAGAAAGCCTAAACTAAGGGAAGAAAAAAAAATAAATAAATAAATGGCTTGATGGTTAGAGTTGAAATCCCAGAAATTTTCACAGAGCACGGTGTGCATACTATCTAGGTTTTATGAAAGATAAAAGTATTCAATCCAATTTTGAATTCTTACCTTAATTGAAGACAAGATCTTGCATAGAGACTAAGTTTAAGAAAGAATGATTATAGGTGGACTTATGACCTAGGATCACTTATATTTTTGCAAAAATAGTTCGTAAACTTGTCTCTTATTCAAAATGCATTTTCAAAACACTAACATTTGTCTTCTTTCTTTATGGATTTTGTGGGTGTAATCCGCTGAAAACCCTCAGGAGACAACACTCCTCCTCTAGGGTAACCTAGAGGTTTAACGGCTTGTTGCACATGCTCAGTGCAATCGCGTCACCTGTGAAAGTGGTGTAATAAATTAGTAGTTAGGATTTTCTTTTCTTTTCTTTGTTTTTGCTCGGGACGAGCAAAAGAATAAGTGTGGGGGTGTGATTGTAACTCAATATTGCATATTTTACCTCATTATTCCCATGCATTTAATAAATAAACATGTGATTTTTACTCATCTTCTCTACATATTTGCAGGTACACACTTAATGAAGAGATAGCCCATTAATCACTTTAATTAGCAATAATTAAAGTGATTAAATCCAAAGATTAAGATAAGCCCAAATTCAAATCAGAATCCAGAGAGATCCGCTCAACAACCCAAGGTTCTCGAAGGCCACGTGGATAACAACTTCTCAACAAACTCGTACCAGAAAGATCCACCTCAACGGCCCAGATTGAGCCGCATTCTGGCGGCAAAATCCCAGATCTGGCGGCAGTTACAGGTTGTTATGGCCTCGGATTTTGCGCCAACAGAATATCTTCTGGATCCTTCACCTGGGGCTATAAATATGGGACCTTGGACCTGCGAGCTGAGAGTGAACAGAGAAGAGAGAGAGATTAGTGTAAAGCTTGTAATTTTGTTAGTTTTTCTAGGATTTTTGTAGCTCTCTATGATCTTCTTCTCCCTAGATTTCATTGCAAGAGAGAGTTGTATGAGAGAGAGAGCTTGTATCATCAAGGAGTGACAACTTGAAGCTATGAAGGATTGATCCATTCTCTACTTCTCTACTTGAGCTTGATTCTAGTTTGATTGCTTTCTTTACTTGCTTTGTTTACTTTCTTGCAATTTAATTCATGCTTTGTTTTGCTTTTGTAATGGCTAGTAGTAGCTAATTCTTTCTCCATGTACTAGCTAACCACTATCCTTGCTATCTTCACTATCTCATGGGTGATTGCTTTATTTCATCTTGCAAGTTGTATGGTCTTCTCTTCTCCGATGGGTTTTCTTTCATTGCTTGGCAAGTATCTTATTGTAATTCTCCATATGATTCATGTGTGCCTCATTTAGAGCCTTGTCTTTGAACAAGTGCCTTGATGGAACATGGAGATGGATCACCAATATGCTATTTGATGTACAACTTCTCTATGTCCATTATTGAATGTTGTATGTTCTTCATTTGCATCACTTGAGTGTATCTCTTTTGATTCCATTATTGAAAGTCTAACTTGTAGGCCGATGACCATCTATGGAGGCTACAAGACAAGTCCAAGAATGATCCCCCATCATCCTAGTGGGAAAGTAATTAGACCAACACGCAAGACAAATCTATGCCGATGAATCAACATGAGGCACGCATTCACTATCACGGAGTTTAGTAAGTTTTAGCAAGGTAGCAAGGTTAGCTAGTCATGGTTTTCTTACATTCAAAGTCTTCTTCAAGTTTACTTTCTTTTTAGATTGTTAGTCCAAAGCCAAACTCGATTTTGATTTCTCTCGATTTCCACCATGAACATATCCATCCTTTCTTTCATTTGTTTTTCCATTTTGTTTTTATTCTTTTAAAAGCAAAGAAGAATTCTCGTTTCCTAACTTCACTACCACTCGTAAAGCTTCCATCGCGAGCTCTCCCTGAGATCCGACTCGGTATAGCCTTATGCTATAGCGGAGATAAGAAAGGGATACATCGATACATTTACATAAACCTTTCTCGTCTTAATCAGTCAGCGCCACCTACATATCCAAAATGACACTGCTTTGACAAAGGGCTCAAGGAGTATCGCACTACAAAAAGGATAACACACTAATCAGCAACCTGAAAATTGCCAAAGTGTTGAAGCTCAGACGCAAGGTTCACCTCAGAACCGCATCTAATGACTAAGATGTAGAGCTCAGTGAAACCCATGTCTAAACTCAAAGACGCGAGGCTCACATGAAGTCCGCGTTTGAAACTTAACAACTTAGAAATTTCTCTAAGTGTTAGATTCAGACGCGAGACTCAGTGAAACCCGTGTCAAACCTTAGAGACGCGAGGTTCACATGAAATCTGTATCTGAATTCACCACTTAGAAAATTCTCTAAGTGCTGGGATCAAACGTAAGGCTCAATTAAGTCTGCATTCAACAAGCAGACGTAGACTCATGCTGATGAAGCGAAGACGCGGAGATCGTCAAACCCGCGTCTTGCCTACCAGTGCAAGAGTCGCATTTGAAAATCAAACACGAGCGTGAGCCTCGCGTTAGCAGTTCAACTCAGAAGAAGCTTAAGAGTTAAGATAACTCTTTGAGTTTTTTAATGGCAGAAACCGATTCAGGTGATATTATTACCTGAAATGGCGGCCTCTGCATAGAGGAACCTCCCATTTGAACCTCTGGAGTGGTGACACTCGAGGAGGAAGCTACTGGCTTGGTCTTTGGGGCCATCTTGACAGTGAATTCTGTGGGGAAGATGAGAAAAAATGAAGAAAAAGCTCAGAGCTTTTCTTGAAGTTCTTAAGCTCTGGACACAAAAATCAATGAAGAAGAAAAAAAGTCTAATGATGACTCTTGAAAGACTGCTGTCGTTTTATAGACACAGTAATAGGCCAAGATACAAGGCCCGTATCTCGAGACCGATCATCGCCAGACGCGTGGCAACGTGCCCAGAACGCGGACCTCGTGTTTTAAGAGAACAACGTCTCTTCAAGCTCATCCAGAAATGTGGCAACGCACCCAGAGTGTGAGTCTCGCATTTAACAGAGCCGAGTCTCATTAGCAAAGAGAAGTCCATATCTCCACCTCGAAATCTGCATCACTTCAACAAAGTAAGAGCTGCGTCTCCACTTTAAAGACTGCATCTCTTCAGTATTTTCTGGCTCGCATCTTGGCAATACAAGAGAGTTGCACATCTGTTCCTAGTGAGAGCTACGTCTATGCTTTGAAGCAAGTTCGTGTTTGTAACGCTCAGAGCCTCATTTCTACATCAAGTGAAAGGTGCGTTTTCACTTTGAAGAAAACTCGCACCTTGGCAAAACAGCAGAGCCATGTTTCTTCAACAAAGAGAAGTCCGTGTCTCCATCTCGAAGTCTGCATCACTTCAAAAAAGTGAGAGCTATGTCTCCACTTCGATGTTCATGTCACTCCAATGAATGAGAGTCGCATTTCTACTTCAGACGAGGTCCGCGTCTCCAAGGCCACATGACATTCATGTCTACAAGATCTGTGTTTAGTCTTTACTTCTGCAATCAGTTCAAATAGTATACTGGCAAAAGTAGTTGGCGATTTCTCCCAGTTTAATAGTACACCGACAACCAGGTCAGAGTAACGATGAGATCAGGACTGCGTATCTGGACACGCACGACGATCATCTCTGGTGCCTTCAAAGAGTTTAATAGTACACTTACGAAGACCAAAATTCAGACAAATCGAGCTTAAGGTATCTCAGAAGATTGCCAGTTCAATCTTGAGAGCTTGCTTCCAACAGAAAGGTCCAAAGTGTTTTGAAACCCGTCCCAGCCAACCGCAGAGTTTTGAAAACTTTGGAGGGAGTTCTGTAGACTATCTAAAAATCATTGAAGACAAGTCATCAGATAACAAGGTCCATGCTTCAGACGTGAGGCTAATCAAAGCCATTTGTGCAGAGCCAAGATGCACGGCTCAAAGCCCGCGTCTCAACACCACTGCAATGCCAAGATGTAAAAATAAAAGCCCGCGTCTCAGCACCACTTCAGTACTCAGACACGAGCTTGAAGCCCGCGTCTCACATGAGAGGCTCGATACAGAGTCTAAAGCTCGCATGTCAACACCACCGCGACACCCAAATGCGAAGCTCAAGACCCGCATCTCAGACGAGAAGCTCGACACAGAGTTTGAAGCTCGTGTTTCAACACCACCGTGGCACCCAAACGCGGAGCTCAAGACCCGTGTCCAGTGTTACCTCAACAACTAAACGCAGGGCTCAAGCCCGCGTTCTAACTGTAGAGGAACCCTGTGTCTCAGTTATAACTACCCCCATTACTAGGTCAAGTTCTGCCCACGTAATAAGGGGAGTTAATCCCCATTATGGAGGCTTGAAATCCCTATAAATAGCTCAGTTTGCTATTGAAAATGGGTTAGAATTTTCAGCTGAGGAATACTTGTAAAGAGTTAAACTCTTTTACCAACTTGCTGAGTTCAAGTTTTTACCTAAATCTCTTTGAGATTTCATTGGATAGGAGCTGTACTACTCTATCAGTGATCCTAGGAGAAGATTTCAAGAAGAGCTTGACATTCACTCCATCAACGAAAAACAAGAATCACTTTTCACCGCTACGCAAAGAACCCAGCCTTAAACAAAGAGAGGATCTGAGCTTGAGCATCTCCTCTCTCTTGTGAAATCACCTAGAGGGGGGTGAATAGGTGATGGCTATACTAAGTAACAAATAATGCGGATTAAAAAACTAATTAACAATAAGCAACAATAATAAAAAGACTTGCAAGAGAGTAAACAAATAATAGTGCAAGTAAAGGAGAGAGAGTTTAGAGATAGGTGGATAATCGCAAACACGAGAATATGTTTCGAGGTTCGAATCACTGCTCTACGTCCCCGCCTTCAACACGATGAAGGATTTCCACTATGCTTGATCCCATCGGATCGTTAATACAAGTTCTCACTAGAACTCTTTGGACACACTTTTCCTCTCTCACGGTGCCGCAACACCAACTAGGAGCTCACTAGCTCGCCTGAGGCCGTAACCTCTACAACTTCTCCATATGAAGAAAACGGTGATCAACACTCGATCACAAACAATGGCTCACTTGCACAACCCTACAATCAAGATGAGGAGATGAAACTTTTGGGATTGTGTAATGCACAAATCTAGAAGAGAAGTAGAGGAAGGCTTCAAGCTAAAAGGATTGAAAATTTGGCTCAATGAAAACTTTTTGCTAAAAGGCTAAACATTTGAAAACTTTTGATCTTAATATTGTAAATCTTGTATTTTAGTTGTAGAACACTCCCTCTATTTATAAGGGATGAAAACTGGGTTAAAAAGGCCAAGAGATTCGTTGGGGGAGATCCCAACAAAAATCAAATCAGAAAATAGCCGTTACAGCCTAGTCAGCATAGTTTTTTGCTGTCGGTCGACTGGGCCGGTCGACCGCCAATGGTCAGAAATCTGACCGTTGGAAAAGCGGTCGACCGGACGGTCGATCGTGAAACCCAAACAGAGAGTTACACTCTCTGTCGGTCGACCAGAACGGTCGACCTGGAAAAACTGAGAGCACTGCTCTTGCTCTCAGTCGACCGGTTGGTCGACCGATGTGCACACATGCACAGTGGTGCATGTCGGTTGATCGCCCGGTCGACCCACAGAGTAGTTCTGCTCTGCCAGCGGTCGACCGTGGGGTAGACTAGACTAAGCCAAATAACAGATTTTTGAAAGGCCTTTTTAAAGATAAAATTTTGACAAAAATTCTTTAGATTGGTATATACAAAATAGAGTTCTAGGGCTTATAAAAACCAGGGTGTGATCATAGATCAACACCAAAATGATTTGAACTTTATTTTGATAAAAATTCTTTTTCTAAACAAAAATGATTTTTCCAAAAACTTGTTTTTCCAAAAATGAATTTTCAAAACTTTGTTTTTCCGAAACTTGATAAGAAATTTTGTAATAAAATTTTGTTTGAAAGTATGAAGCAATATCAAATGTATGTGTGTGACAATCCCAAAGTTATCAACCTCTATCATCTCGGTTTTGACAAAATAGACTATAAATCCTAACTAAAAAGAAAAATGCAAAGATACAAATCTTGTATAGTCTTCTCAACTTGTTTGATCTTGGAGCACTTCTTTTTGTGCTGGGCTCTGAGATCCAAATCTTCGCGGCTTCCAAATGTGTGAGTCTTGTGTTGGAGCCGTCAATCAACCTATGATTTTTACCTGAAACTCATTTAAACAAACTTATTAAAACATAACTACACATGGTTTGTTATCATCAAAACTTCGGGCTAATGGCCTTTGGGCCAACAATCTCCCCCTTTTTGATGATGACAAAACATACGGAGTTATTACAAATATTTTGGGTGGATACGTTAAGTGAAGCTCCCCCTTAACACATGCATATAAAATAATCTGATAAAGAGATGTACATGCATAACACAGGCATATATAGGATATGAAAATGACACATATGCCAACCATCCATGCATACCAAAGATACAGAAATACAAAAGTGTATGCATACATGGTTACCTCCATCCATCCATAAATACTTCCATCCTCCAAAGTAGATGTTTGGGTCAATAATAGCATAAACTCAATATACAACCAATCACATATGCCAACTGGGGATAAGAAAGATCACTGGCATAACATACTAAAAAAAATGTCCATACAAGATAGAAGGTATATGCCAACCTCAAAACCATATAACATAACACATGTCCACAAATACCAAACACAAAATGTGTCCAAATACATGTAGAAAAACAACAACCCAAAATAACACAGAAATAACTAAATAACTCCCCAAATATCTCTCCCCCTTTTTGACATCATCAAAAGGGGTCAAGGCTACCAAAAATAGTGTCCTCCGGGGAAGCAGGTTGCGGAGGTGTAGTTGGAGGAGGAGCCTATGCGGCGAACGGAGGGCTGGAAGCAGGAAGAGGCTGAGCACAACCTGAGGAGTAGGAGCCGACCAATCAAATCTGTTGTAGATATCTCCAATACAGGTTTGCATGAAGCGAATGAAGTCACATATATAGTTGAGGTCGTTGTCCAGTCGGTGCTCCGGCTGCTGATAGGATGCGACGACCTTAGCTAAAATCTCCTGGCGGTGCACAGTTATCTCAGCAGAGATTTACTGGTGATGCTCCCGAATCTAAGTGGATAAGGCAAGATAGGGGTCGAAAGGAGCAGAAGAGCCAGAAGAGGATCCAGGCACAGCAGGAAAGATAGGCTGTGGCTGAGGAGCTAGAGGACACTCCCGAGCACGCATCCTCTTGAGGAGGGTGCTATTAATATCTACTAACGGTTCATAGGACCGTTCAGAGGACAGATCAAATTTTAACTACTTCAATAAACGGGTGATGAGCATCCCAAACGGCAAGTACCGGTTTAGGACTATAACATGATCAGAAAGCATGCAGTCGATGATGAGCTTAGGGATGTTAATTCTAATGCCTTTCGAAGGCAATAGATGATAAGAGGAGCAGAACCCCTAGCATGATTATACTCTCCTGATTTTGGCAGGAGATTATAGAACACGATCTTAGCCAAGACCCGGGCGGTGAGAGTATAATACTTCATCTCCTCGTTCCTAACTAAGCCAGGGTTGTCATCATCATGAAGCAGGGTAGATGCGGTCTGGGCAGACTCACCGTCAGGATACTCAAAATCATGTAGATCGAAGTTATAAATGTCTACCCCCTTACAGGAGAGGTGTAGGTGACGTGCAAATTGTTGAAGAGAGATGTCTATATCTCTGCCCATGACTCTAGATTTATGGTGATTATGTGAAAGTGAAAGATTGGAATAAAAGTAGCGCACTAATTTAGGATAAACATTTTCCTTAATGGTGACAAATTCTTCTAATGAACTAGATCTTAAAATATTGGCAAGGTTGAGGTGCTCAAAATCACCGAGCACTACGGTCCTATCAGATATAACATTTTTGGCACAAATTAAGGAGTACCGATGTGATGCATTGGTGAAACAAAGGGGTTGGTGGATGATTCGGGGGTTTTTCCTTTTTCAGTACGGGTTCTTTTAGACATGGATGATGTAATCAAGATGAATGCATAATCTAAGTAAGAAGGATAAGGAATTAAGCAAGGAAAAAATGAAAATCTAAAGGAAAAGCATATACCTTGAAATCACCTGAAAACAAGAGAAATCCTCAAGAAGGAGAGTATATCTGGAGCCTAAAACAACGTATCCCAATTTTTGTGGAATTAATTTGAGATTGGGAGAGTTAGAGAGGGTTTGGAATTGATTTAGGGTTGAGAGATGAAGAGAGAAGAGAGGTTGAAGGCGCTGGTTATGAGAGATGAGGAGTTAGGGCTTTATATAAACGGGTAAAAAAAAGAAGAGGATACCTGACTCCCGGTCGACTGCCCGATCGACCGGTGGAAACCGAGAGCAATCTCGGTTTCAGTCGGTCGACCGCCCGGTTGATCGGCTTCGGACAAAAAAACTTCCAGGCTATATTGGTCGACCGGGTCGGTCGACCGGGCCTTATTCCATGCCAAATCGGTCGACCGGCCGGTCGACTAGATAAGCTAAAAAACAGTGAACAAACTATTTTGAAATTTTTGATTTTTATTTTATTTTCTTTTAACAAGAAATGTATATTTTTCTTATATAATCATAACAGTGATGTTGAAATCAATTGAAATCTTTCTTGGCATGAAAAACTCAATAAAAAATTTATTTTCATTTTTATTGATTATTATTAATATTTATATCTCCATATATTTATTAAGCGGTAAATAAGAGATGTTGAAGCCGAATACCCCGTTAAGGGTTCTGAACTTCTCCTCGAAATTCCTCTGGATAAGACTTGAGGCGCGCAATTGCCATCTCTATTTATTAGCTCAATTTGGTTAAAAAAAATCTTTATTATAAAATTTCATTTTAACAAAATCTTGATATATGGACAAATAACATATGGTAAAGAAACATGAATATATTCTCAATCATGGCAAAGATAAAAACAAATGGATATGCAAGTTTACATATGTAAGGCACATTATCACAAAAATGCAGCTAGCAATCCTATGCATATAAGAAGAAATTTTTATGTGGAGAAGTTACCAAACCATAGGTATTCTCCAAAATGGGTGCCTCTTCGATAGTGATGCAAGCGACGATGTGTTCGTTGAGCGTTGATGCATCCACCACCTGGGCACCATCTCCCCTAAGTCTTGGAGGAGGACGACCCACGTGCATCAATGAAGTTTGGTGCATCTTTTGGTACCCAAATCTTTTTGGGTCCTATAAAGTTAGTGTTTTCTCGAACCCAAATATTTTTTTTTAACAAGTTTAGCTTAGCATAACAAAATTTAGCTAAATGGCCTTTGCGGCCACAATGTGCACAAGTATAAATTCTACCATACATAAATGCATGCTTGTGTGTATGCATGCTTGTATGTGTTAGATGCATGATGATGAGTATGTTTCCCTTGGGATTTTCCTTTAGGAAACATGGATGCAAATTTAGTCATGTCAAAAGCACATTTCTTTAAAGTTGTATCCAAAACTTCAATACGTTTTTGGATCTCTAAAAATTCATTTTTATTGCAAGTAGAAATAGGGCTTTTTCCTTTACAAGAGGTTTTGTATTTTTCAAAATCCTTTTTCATTTTCTCAAAAGAATTTGATAATTCATTTTTCTCTTTTAAAACAAGCTCAAATTTATTCTTTATAGAATCGTTTTTCTTTTTCAATTTTTTATTTTGAGCAAGTGATATTTCATACCTACTTTGTAATTCTTCAAAAAAATGAGCAAGTTCATCCATGGTTAAGTCTTCATCATCTAAAGAGTTTTCTAGACATACCTTGGAAGCATCATCACCATATGCCTTGAAGCACATGTGAGCGGCGTCGATCTTCTCTTTGGATTCTGACTCCGAGTCATCCCACGTGGCCACCATCGCCTTTTTCTTCTTTTGCCCGCTCTTGGAGGTAGTAGCTTGTAGAGAGGGGCAATCGGCAATTAGGTGTCCTGTCTTCTTGCAATGAAAACATGGACCCGGTTCCTCTCTCTTCTTTTCAAATCTTTCTTGAGGTCTCCCTCTTCGGAAGTTGCTTTGTCTACCTTTCTTATAGAACATTTTGCTCACCTTCCTTATGAGCATGGTAAAGTCTTCATCATAGTCTTCCGATGAATCCTCTTCATCATAGGAGGATGGAGCCGCCTTGAAAGCAAGAGCTTTCTTCTTTGGTGCCTCCCTTTCTTCTTTTACCTTCATCTCCATCTTATGGGTTTTGAGATTGCCGATGAAGCCGGAGAAGTCCATCTCCTCCTTGTCATTTAGCTCTTTGAGGGTGGTTGCCTTGACTTCCCAAGACTTGAGAAGAGCTCTAATGACCTTTCGGATCTTTTGGTCATTATCGATGTTGTCACCTAAAGAAGATAAGGCGTTAGTGATCTTGGTGAAACGAGTGAGCATATCATCTATGCCTTCAATCAAGCATAAAGAAATTCTCATATTAAGAACGGAGCAAGTCAATTTTAGATCTCTTGACTTGTGACGTCCCCTCATGAGTAACAATAAGCACATTTCAAACTTCAAAAGCAGATTTGCAATTTATGATGCGGGAAAGATCATCTTCATTTAATGCTTGAGTTAGTGCATATTGGGCTCTAGCATTGGCCTCATAGTCCTTAGAGGTTTCTTCGGACCATGTTCTCTCATCAGTGAGAGGTTCAATAAATTCTTTAGTGATGGACTCGGCAACTTTAACTCCTAGGGATTTTAGGAATAGATTCATTTTGACCTTCTAAATGGGAAAGTTCAACCCATCAAATTTGGGTGGGGATTTGATGCTAGAAAAGTCAACAGATGCCATGAATACAAGTATAATGCACAACAAATAATAAATGCAACAAATAGATATAGCCAATAATGAGGATCTCCCTAAGGTGGTTAAACCAAATGCTAGGGTTAGGCTCTGATACCAATTGAAATCACCTAGAGGGGGGCTGAATAGGTGATGGCTATACTAAGTGACAAATAATGCGGATTAAAAAACTAATTAATAATAAGCAACAATAATAAAAAGACTTGCAAGAGAGTAAACAAATAATAGTGCAAGTAAAGGAGAGAGAGAGTTTAGAGATAGGTGGACAATCGCAAACACGAGAATATGTTTCGAGGTTCGAGCACTGCTCTACGTCCCTGCCTTCAACACGATGAAGGATTTCCACTATGCTTGATCCCACCGGATCGTCAATACAAGTTCTCACTAGAACTCTTTGGACACACTTGTCCTCTCTCACGGCCGCAACACCAACTAGGAGCTAACTAGCTCGCCTGAGGCCGCAACATCTACAACTTCTCAATATGAAGAAAATGATGATCAACACTCGACCACAAACAATGGCTCACTTGCACAACCCTACAATCAAGATGAGGAGATGAAACTTTTGGGATTGTGTAATGCACAAATCTAGAAGAGAAGTAGAGGAAGGCTTCAAGCTAAAAGGATTGGAAATTTGGCTCAATGAAAACTTTTTGCTAAAAGGCTAAACATTTGAAAACTTTTGATCTTAATATTGTAAATCTTGTATTTTAGTTGTAGAACACTCCCTCTATTTATAGGGGATGAAAACTGGGTTAAAAAGGCTAAGAGATTCGTTGGGGGAGATCCCAACAAAAATCAAATCAGAAAATAGCCGTTACAGCCTTGTTAGCAGAGTTTTCTGCTGCCGGTCGACCGGGCCGGTCGACCGCCAACGGTCGAAAATCCAACCATTGGGAAAGCGGTCGACCGGACGGTCGACCGTGAAACCCAAACAGAGAGTTACACTCTCTGTCCGTCAACTGGGACGGTCGACCGGGAAAAACATAGAGCACTGCTCTTGTTCTCAGTCGACCGGTCGGTCGACCGATGTGCACACATGCACAGTGGTGCATGTCGGTCGACCATCTGGTCAACCGACAGAGCAGTTCTGCTCTGCCAGCGGTCGACCGTGGGGTCGACCGGACTAGGCCAAAAAATAGATTTTTGAAAGGGCTTTTTGAAGATAAACATTTTGGTAAAAATTCTTTAGATTGGTATATACAAAATAGAGTTCTAGGGCTTATAAAGCCCAGGGTGTGATCATAGATCAACACCAAAATGATTTGAACTTTATTTTGATAAAAATTCTTTTTCTAAACAAAAACAATTTTTCCAAAAACTTGTTTTTCCAAAAACAAATTTTCAAAACTTTGTTTTTCCGAAACTTGATAAGAAATTTTGTAATAAAATTTTGTTTGAAAGCATGAAGCAATATCAAATGTGTGTGTATGACAATCCCAAAGTTATCAACCTCTATCATCTCGGTTTTGACAAAATAGACTATAAATCCTAACTAAAAAGAAAAATGCAAAGATACAAATCTTGTATAGTCTTCTCAACTTGTTTGATCCTGGAGCACTTCTTTTTGTGCTGGGCTCTGGGATTCAAATCTTCACGGCTTCCAAATGTGTGAGTCTTGTGTTAGAGCCGTCAATCAACCTATGATTTTTACCTGAAACTTATTTAAACAAACTTGTTAAAACATAACTACACATGGTTTGTTATCATCAAAACTTCGGGCTAATGGCCTTTGGGCCAACATCTTGTAGTTGAAATTTTGAGTTATTGTAATTTTTCATTGATTCAAGAAAATTTTATAATACACTTTCAACTTTCCTCCTCGTACAATGACTTTGTGATGATTTTTCAAGACTGGTCATGTAAATGGAATAAGTTTCATGATAAGAATCATGATCCTATTCATATTGGGGATTATAATTATGTGCATAGAAAAAAGATCAATAAAGGTAGGTTTTGTGAACTACCATATTATCTTCATTGGGTAGCAACGTTTGACCCAATCTGACCACCACTGGAACCACCGCCTTAAGGTATTATTTTCCTTCCCTTTCTTCTTTTTTAGGCATTTATGCTTTCATTCATACATTGAGGATAATGCATGAGATATATGTGGGGGAGGGTTCTAACATAACATAGGTTTTAATTTTATTTAAATTTTTTGATATTTTCTTTGCTTTTAAAAATATTTTGAAAAGATAAACAATATTTTGACCTATTTTTTATAAGAAATTGAGTTAATTTTAAGGAATAGGAGAATCATAATTAGAATTTCTTATACTTATTCAAAATAAGATTATATGTTTGATTTTTAGGGTTTAAGAAGAAATGCTGGAAAAGTAATTTAGTCTTGATTTTTATCTTGATGAAATATGCATACTTTATGCACTTACATACTTAGGGTTCAAAAATAAATATTCTTATGCCTTATAAATTTTTTTTATATATATCAAATTTTTTTAATTAAGCTGGGTACTTGTGCCTCATACAACATAAGTATTCACCCCTAAAAGTGTTCCAGATAATAAATAAATCGTTAGTTTTGTTGCATTGTTTGCTCGAGTCCTTAAGTTCTTGGGGTGTTCTTTCACCCGGTGCCCTAAGACCGTCCGGTTTGGGTGTCAGACTAAAGGCTCGTTACATGGGCAGATTAGAAAGCCTAATAGAACTAAGGAATAATATCACCAAAAATATGAAAAAAAGAAAAAAATAAGGCATAAGAGTCAGGGTTGAAGAATGCCGAGTCAAAATTTCACGGTCACAAAGGGGCATATGACTTAAGGTAAAATAATAGATTAGATGAGAAATATAGTTTGACTCCTTACCTTAATTGATAACAAGCTTTTTGAATAGAGAGTAAGCTTAGAAATGAAAAATTCAGTTTTCCTATAACTTATAGATTACTTAAACTATAACAATAATACTTCAAATATTTTCTCTCCTTTTCAAAATGCTTTTTGAAAATACTAACACTTTGTTTCTTTTTTTCTTTTTATGGATTTTATGGGTATAATCCACTGAACATGAGACAAAACTCGTCCTTTAGGGGTAACCTAGAGGTTTAACGACTTATTGCACATGCTAAGTGTAACCGTGATTCTTACGAAAGTGAGTTAGATTAAATTATCTCTATTTTTTATTTGTTTTGCTGGAGGACGAGCAAAAGATAAGTGTGGGGGTGTGATTGGTCACTGATATTGCATATTCATTATCACATTACTGCATTTTATTTTAAATAAACTCTGTTAATTAATTATTTTTACCATTTAAATTTTGCAAGCCTTTACAAAGGAAAAAGGAAGAGCAAACATGCATAAGTGCCTATATAAATTATGACTTAATTCAGAATTAATTCAAATCAAGGATCAGGGTAAATCAGAGAAAATCAGAGCAAATCAATGAAGATAAAACTAATTGAAAATCAATTAAATCAGATCTTTACAAATCAAGTATGTTAAAGCTGAAGATCAAAGGAGCTTTCATCAAATCCAGAAATCAAATCTGAAAATCTAGCAGGAGATAAAAAGGGATTTTTACATTAGGGAGCTGCATCCCCCGGGTGTGGCCACCTGGCCACACCTCGCCACGTTTCCGTGGCAGTTAGGTTAGATAAGGGGGAGTGTTTGCTCCCCCATCTTCATACGCTCTCGCCTTTTTGGTTTTTATCTATAAATACTGAAATTTCTGAAACTACGGGGAATGATTTAGCAGAGAAGAATAGGCTAGGATTTTAATTTAGTTTCAACTTAGGTTTTCCTTTTTCTTGTTAATGTAATTTTTCATTATTTTTTGATGTAACTGAGATTGGAGAAGTGTTTCATGGGAGAATAAGAGTGATACTAATGTTGGTCCCGAGATGATGCCAAATGCGGAACTTGCTTTGTTGGCACTTATGGATCTAAACTACAAAGTCAACACAAATACTAAACAAAGAAGGATTAAAGTTAATCAAAATCAAATAAATAAACTTACAATAAAGGAAATCAAATCTCAGAAAAGTTTAGACAAACGCAAACACGAGAGATTTATCCTGATTCGGTCCTCGTGACCTACATCCAGTCCCCAAGCCACCCGCTTGAGATTTTCCTTTATCCTTGATTTTGTACACCCAAAATCACAACCATGCACACCACTTGACAAATCCCCTTTGCCAAATGTGTACACCTTCTCTCTACACCAAGAGAACAAACTCCACCTTGTACAACTGCTTCTACACCAAGAAGACACCCGTGTACAATGATTGCTTTAAGTATTACAACACTTTCCTATAAGCCTTGGTATTATGTATGAATGTGGACAAGGTCTAGTATAAGAGAAAAACTTCAGAGAACTTCACAAAGGAATTTGAATTTGGTGAAGAACTAAAGTAGAAAAATAGTTTTCAGGTTTGGCAGAATTTTGATTTTGAAAACTGAAGATTAGGATTCTAATTTGGCCTTTAGAATAACAATCCTTTATATAGCTGCACATTAGGGTAAGTTAGGGTAGTTATAGGTGCAATTCAAATGATTGAAACGTTGGAAAACGTTGCACAAAAGACCAGATAGCAGAAACTGTCCAACAGTCAGAAACTACTATAGTCGACTTGCCTTTTGAGTTAGTCGACTATACTAGGCAATTTTCCAAAGGTTAGTCGACTACATTTTGGTATTAGTCGACTAGGTCAAGATAAGTTCGAGTGACAGTTTTCTGGTTAACTGAATCAAGTCGACTGCAACTAACATCTAAGTCGACTGGGTCATGGATTAGTCGACTAGGTGAATAGGGTTAGTCGACTACAAGGTCTATTAGTCGACTAATATTGTCTGTCAAGTCGACTAATGGACAAACAGAGAGTTGGGTATATTTTGGACACATGACTAGCCGACTAGAGGGTTTGGGTTAGTCGATTACCAAATGGATTAGTCGACTATAAGGAGTTATAAGTCGACTATATAGACATGATATGTGTGTGTGCATCAAGGCTTTTGACATGCTATTTTATATTTACAAAATATATCATATTAACTCTCTTTGGGCAGTCTTGATCATGAAGAACTCTTGATATATCTTGTACTAGAGCTCCAAATGAAATGCTTCACAAATGTCTTCATCAAAACAAGTTCCAATATTCTCCCCCTTTTTGATGATGACACGTTGTGTGCACATATGCTCCCCGTGCAGAAATAGGTTATATTTTCCTCCCCTTGCAGAAATTGGGTTATAACAAATATAGAAATACTTTGTTCTCCCCTGCAATAAATATATCATTATATATATATATATATATATATATATATATATATATATATATATATATATATATATATATATATATATATATATATATATATATATATATGTTCTTATCAACTTTTATATGGTACCTGAAAGATAAACGTTAGATGGTACCAAACATAAAAGAACATATTAACCTTTAGGAGTCCAAATCCATTTAGAATTTGGTTTCCACCTGTTAGTATACACATAATTGCATGAATCACATATATCATGAATGCATGATGCAATATAGGTATTTTTATCATGAATACTTAAATTCTTAGGAATCCATATAAACTTATTTTTCTTAGACTTTCTTTTTACAAAAGAACTATATGGATTACTACAATATGAAGAATTTTCAATATATCCAATACCATAATTATTATATGACAACTTCTGAAAAGATAATAAATCATTCAACTTTTCTTTTCCTTGATTGAACTTAGTCATATTTTGCAAAATATCTTCATATTTCTTTTTGAAAACTGAAATATCTTTATCTAAAATAGAAATCCTTTTATTCAAAGACTCAGTTTCCTTTTTAAGAAAAATGTTCTCTTTTATAAACTTCTCATTATCATTTTTCAAAGATGATATGACTTTTTCAAACTCATCTTGTTGAGAATTTATAGAAGATACTTGTAAAGCATAACATGAATTTTCATTTAAAAGTTTTTCATTTTCTTCTGATAAAACTTTATTTTTCAGTTTTTCATGCTTTAGATCATTAAACAATTCATGAAATGCATCAGAAAGTTCAATAAATGACACCTCATCATCTTCTATGGCCATGTAACATAGGTTGACACGTTCAGTGGATTCTTCTTCGTCAGGAGATGAGGAATCACTGTTCTCCCATGAGGCTTCATAGTTTTTCTTCTTTCTGAACTTTTTGCTCTTAACTTTACCTTTATTTTTGAGCAATGGGCAATCCATCTTTATATGACCTGGTTTATTGCAATTAAAGCATTTGAATTTACCTTACTTTAGAAATTTTCTGAATTTCTTTGAAAGCATTGCCATCTCCTCTTCATCGTCATTCAAATCGTCCGTGTCGGAGGATGCATGGAAGGCAAGTTCTTTCTTCTTTGAGTGGTGTTGTCGTTCGTCCTTCTTTCTTTCTTCTAACTGCACTTCATATGCCATTAGATTACCGATTAGGTTTTCTAATGTCATAGTTGAGAGATCATTCGCCTCTTCAATTGCGGTTGTCTTCTTCTCCCATTCTGGTGTGAGTGCACGAAGAATCTTACGAGCTCTTTCAACTTGGGTGTAGTCCTTTCCAAGAGATGCTAATGAATTGGTAATGTCGGTGAATCTTGTAACCATTTCGGATATGGTTTCATTCTCCTCTATTTTGAATAATTCAAACCTGTGGACAAGAATAAATATTTTAGATTCCTTAACTTTATTTGTGCTTTTGTGTGTTACCTGAAGAGTATGCCATATTTGATGTGCAGAAGTGGTTGTTGACACTCTGTTGAACTCTTCTTTGGTTAATGCACAGAACAAGGCATTCATCGCTTTGGCATTAAGGTTTGCATTCTTCTTTTGATCCTCACTCCAAGCGTTGTAGTTGGTTGTTGGCTTGGTGTACGATGCTTCTACGATATTCCAAAGTTCATAGTTGAGCGATTGCAAGTAGATCTTCATTCTACACTTTCAATAATTGTAGTTGGATCCGTCAAATAGCGGTGGACGTTGTGTAGAATGTCCTTCCTTGAATTGGGATGATGAAAACTCCGTTTCCATCCTTGTTGTTGACTAGGTACGCAGGGCTTGTATGCTGGTTCAGGGTTCAGATACCAAATGTGAGACCTGCTCTGATACCAAATGTTGGTCCCGAGATGATGCCAAATGCGGAACTTGCTCTATTGGCACTTATGGATCTAAACTACAAAGTCAACACAAATACTAAACAAAGAAGGATTAAAGTTAATCAAAATCAAATAAATAAACTTGCAATAAAGGAAATCAAATCTCAGAAAAGTTTAGACAAACGCAAACACGAGAGATTTATCCTGGTTCGGTCCTCATGACCTACATCCAGTCCCCAAGCCACCCGCTTGAGATTTTCCTTTATCCTTGATTTTGTACACCCAAAATCACAACCATGCACACCACTTGACAAATCCCCTTTGCCAAATGTGTACACCTTCTCTCTACACCAAGAGAACAAACTCCACCTTGTACAACTGCTTCTACACCTAGAAGACACCTGTGTACAATGATTGTTTTGAGTATTACAACACTTTCCTATAAGCCTTAGTATTGTGTATGAACGTGGATAAGGTCTAGTATAGGAGAAAAACTTTAGAGAACTTCACAAAGGAATTTGAATTTGGTGAAGAACTGAAGTAGAAAAATAGTTTTCAGGTTTGGCAGAATTTTGATTTTGAAAACTGAAGATTAGGATTCTAATTTGGCCTTTAGAATAACAACCCTTTATATAGCTGCACACTAGGGTAAGTTAGGGTAGTTATAGGTGCAATTCAAATGATTGAAATATTGGAAAACGTTGCACAAAAGACCAGATAACAGAAACTGTCCAACAGTCAGAAACTACCTATAGTCGACTTGCCTTTTGGGTTAGTCGACTATACTAGGCAATTTTCCAAAGGTTAGTCGACTACATTTTGGTATTAGTCGACTAGGTCAAGATAAGTTCGAGTGACAGTTTTCTGGTTAACTGAATCAAGTCGACTGCAACTAACATCTAAGTCGACTGGGTCATAGATTAGTCGACTAGGTGAATAGGGTTAGTCGACTACGACTAATATTGTCTGTCAAGTCGACTAATGGACAAACAGAGAGTTGGGTATATTTTGGACACATGACTAGTCAACTAGAGGGTTTGGGTTAGTCGACTACCAAATGGATTAGTCGACTATAAGGAGTTATAAGTCGACTATATAGACATGATATGTGTGTGTATCAAGGCTTTTGACATGCTATTTTATATTTACAAAACACATCATATCAACTCTCTTTGGGCAGTCTTGATCATGAAGAACTCTTGATATATCTTGTGCTAGAGCTCCAAATGAAATGCTTCACAAATGTCTTCATCAAAACAAGTTCCAACAGCTTATACTGAGAGTGACACCAATATAAGTATTCTTCTTTTCTTTCATTGTTATTCAATTAAATCAAAGTTGAATTTTATTCTCTATTCTTATTTTCTTTCACTTTCTTTTTGTGTATGATTGAGTATCCAAGTGAATATAGTAGCATCAGTATAGCTGTGCTTGTGCGAGTGCCACAGATATTTAATGATGATGATCTCCTCCTCAAGAGTATGTATCATTTCATTCTTATTCATCTTGATAATGTAATGTGGACAGGGATTGAGCTTGATCTTATGAGTTTTGTGTTGATCGCCTCCAAAGCAAGGTAAGTTTTTGCCAACAACCAAGGGCAAGGTAATCAACACAAGAGATAAGTAAGAATTTTTAATTTCTTTCTTTTAATTGTTAATTTATAATTCCACTCCAAAATCACTCTTCTTTTATCACTTTAATTCTTTTCTTTTTAACTTAGTTCTTAAAACAACACCCCCATATTCATCTTCCCTCTTCACATCTCCTAACTTAATTCTTTTTTATTTTTTTCTTTTCTAAAGCTGAGAAGAAAATCTTAAACATGATTTTGTAAACTTAAAAAGAAAATGAACTTACTTAAACGCTTCTATCGCTAGTCCCTTCTTGTGGATCATGACCCGCATAGCCACTTACTATTGTGGTAGTATTGAGAACTTGCACAGTCTGTTCTTTAAATCTAAACTATCTTTTTCTTGTGCAGGTAAAAACTTAATCACTCTTGCAAGAGTAAGGCCTAATCGATGCTATTAGATTTATGTGGATTACAAATAAAATAAGGGTAAGTAAGTTAGTAGGTTAGTAGGAAATTAGCCATGAAAAAAACCAGTTATTCATATAGGAAAAAAAAATAAAGATGAAAAACAATGATAAGAATGGAGAAATCGTTCATAAAATATCACTATCAATTATAAATCTCTCTCTTTTTCTATGAATCTCTCCCTATTTTGATACTAGATCTATAAAAAAAATAGAGAAATACCTGAAAAAGAAAGAAAAAGAAAAATAAAATCCCTAACATCTGCTTCCTGTCCTTCCTCTGCCTCTGATGGAGTATTTATAGAAGAAAACTAGTGGCCCAAATTAACCTCAGCCCACGATCAAACATTGATCCACGACCCTTGGTGTTGCCATGGAAACGCGACTTTTGGCACGGATCTACAGCAATCTCAAGGCCATAGATCTTGCATTTTCTGCTTTAGATTTCTATCTTTCAGTTGTCCCATATTCTTCTGGTAGGGTCGCTTTTAGGCTTTGGAATCTTTAGAATATCCGCATCAATCTTGAGTTGAGAAATATATTTTTTAAAGTCCAAATTAATTGGGATTTTGGAGCCTTTTCTTCTCCTTCTCTATTAATAAAGACATGCACACCATTAGACAAAAAGAAGATTAAATAGCAGAGTTTATTATAAATTAAATATGAAAATATGATATAAAATATGCAATATTCATGAATAATCAAACCCCCACACCTATCTTTTGCTCGTTCTCAAGCAAAATAAGAAAACTAAAAATAAGAGTTTGTTTATCCACTTTCGCTTGTCTCGTGGCTACATTGAGCATGTGTAGCTTAAACCTTTATATTTTCCCTAGAAGAGGAGTTATAGTCTCTTGAGGCCTTTCAGTGGATTACACCCACAAAATTCATAAAAGAAAAAAAAAATAAAGTGTTAGTATTTTCAAAAATACATTTTGAAAGAGAGAATCTTTGGAGAATTCTTGCAAAAATTTAAGTGATCAAAAATTCATAACATCACCAAACTAATCTCCCTCACTTAGTCTCCATGCAAGAATTTGTTATCAATCAAGAAAAGAAATTAAATTGAAGCAATCATTTGATCTTTTATAAAACCCTAGATATTATGCACTTTGTGATATTGTAAATTTTTGAGATTTCAACTCTAACTATCAACCAATTTTATCTTTTTGTCTTAGTTTTATTAGGCTTCTGTAATTTGCTGAGTAGCGAGTCTTTAGTCGGTGACTCCCAAAGTAGATAGTTTTAGGGGACAAAATGAGAAAATATTTCTCGAGCTTAAGGACTCGTGTAAATAAGCCAAAAAACTAAGGGTTTATTTGTTTTGACTGCTGTTAGGTGTGAATATTCATGCTTCCTTAGGCATAATTACCCAGCTTAAGTAGTGGCCACATATATATTTTATTTATTCATTTTTTAATTTTTTTATAGTATTCAAGTTTTTGTTTCAATCCCAAAAGTGTGAAATGTGAAGTTCATCTAAGGCAAAAATTCAAAATCAAATCACCTTTCTAATCTTTCTTCCTTATTCTAAAAATCAGACAACTTCTCTTATTTTGACTAAAATTAGGAAATCATAATTATGCTTCCCCTAATTCCTAAGATCAACTTATTTTTTACAGAAATAGATCAAATCTTTTTTTTTAATCTCATTTCAAAAAGTTTTTTTAAAGAAAAGAAATGTTTTAATTTAAAAGTTTGAAAATAGAAATAAGTAAAGAGAAAATCCTAAAGAATTTTTTTTAAATTATACAAAAAAAAAACCTATGTTAGTAAAACTCTCCTGCATACCTATCTCATGCATTGTCCTCAATGTATCGTGAATATGTGTATGCATGAAAAATAGAGGGGAGAAAAATATCACCTCAGGGTGGTGGTTCCAGTGGGGTCTGATTGGTGCAAGAGTTGTTGTTCAATCCAATGAATCCATAGTTCGCAGGAACTCTTATTTGACCTCTATCCCTTTGCAAGTTTTATACCCCAAAATTGAATTGGATCTTGCAAGATCCTATCTGGACGCTTTCTCGGTCAAATGCCCAATCTTAGTAAATCATCTCAGAGTCATAATGTTCTACACCTTTATCCGAATTGAATGTGATTTGGTAAGAAGGTTGATTTGGGCTTAAGATTTAAAGGTATATGAATCAATATTGACTCAGGGATTTAATTTAAATCATGTAAAAGTTTGGGAGTCAAAATTAGTTCAAATCAAAAATTGAGATTCACATTCATTTTCCATCAATGGAATTTGCCTTCGCAAGATTGGTGATTCAAGTTCAAGATATATAGACACAGGAATCATGTTGGCCCGAAGGCTTATCATCCTACTTTTGATGATGACCAACTCTTGAAGTTATAGTACTAATGATCTTATGTTTATTTAGTTTCAGATATCCAATCAAAATCATAGTTGATGTTAAGCTTCAACAAAAGATTTGAAATCAAGTTTTGAAGCTATCCTAGATGATTCAGGAGCTCAACCTTAAAGATCGCATCTATCACTCAAGATGGATTCTAACTCAAGGATCATGTTTGGATCAGTTTACTTGGAAATGAAGATCTACAAGAAGACTTGTGTCTAGAGTTTGTGAGTGTAAATCTTATATATAGAATAAATTAGTTTTGATTGGTCAAGCTCACACACGCACAAAGTTTGATATTGGTTTTCAATAACAAAATATTTGGTTTTTCGGTTTAACACTGTTTTGGTTTCATGAAAGGATTTCATCAACAAGTTTACATTGGTTTATATATGTATTGAATTTCATTCATATACATTGATGCTTCAAATGTGTTTGAGAAACTTAATTTAATGAGTTGAATTTATGAGTTTAATTTTGTATTCATCAAAACTTAATTTTATATTGATATATATTATCACAAACAAGTCTATATTATTTTACTTGTGGATTGGACTTCGTCCATACACATTATGCTTCAAATAAGTTTGAAGTATTTAGTTTTGTGCTTATGCCTGTTTTGGAAAAACTTCATGTTCATTATACATATAGTTTATTGTTTTAGAAAATGATTTCTATTTGTCAAAAACAAGTTCATATTATTTTTCTTTGTGTATTGGAGTGTCCATACACTATTAAGATTCATATATGTTTGAACAACTTGTTTTTGTATTTACATAAGTTTTGAAAAAAAACAAAATTTCTATTTTACAAGTTTTTAGAAAATACAGTTTTGTTTTGAGATTTAATTTCTATATCAAAAAACAAGTTATGTTTGTAATCTGTGTCGATTTTTTATCATACATATTTGTACTTCAGTGTTTTTACATGAACTTATTCTTGTGGAATTTATTGAGATTTATTGACATTTAAATAGAGAATTAAAAAGATGTTTTATTTTAAATATATGTTTTTTGGGCTGAACCAGTGGACCACACAGTCGACCGACGGCAGAGCTCATTTTCTCTGCCAGTCGATTGTTCATGCACAGATATGCACAACTTAATAGTATAGGAGCTCGGTCAACTGACTGGTCGATGGATAGCAGAGATCGGCCGACCGTCCAACTCTGTTGTGCTCTCGGGTTTCCTTGGTCAACCAACTGATCAACCGACAAATCCCAACGGTCAAAAATTTGACCATTGGCAGTCGACCAGGAGATCGACCTACAGGCCCATCTTGCATGTGATTGGATCCCAACGACTATTTTTGAAACGCCTATAAATATGGGTGTTATGGGGTTGTTTCAACTATGATTTTTTGAAGAGAAAAATTATAAGTTTTCAAGTGCTATATTGTCCATTTTCTTCGCATTTAATTTTGAAACTTGTCATTTCTTTATCTAAAATAGTAATTCTAGAATTTAAAGAAATAATTTCTCTTTTAAGAAAAACATTCTCTTTTAAGAAATTCTCATTATCTTTTTAAAGATGAAATAACTTTTTCAAAGTCAGCTTTTTGAGAATTTAAAAAAAATATTTGAGAAATATAAAGTGAATTTTCATTGTTGAGACTTTCATTTTCCTTTGTTAAAACTTTATTTTTAATCTTTTCATTCTTAAGATCATTATATATTTCATTAAATGCATCTAATAATTCAACATATTCTTGTACCTCATCTTCTTCTGCCATAAAATAGACATTAGTAGTTTCAGTGTCTTCTTCTTTGTCAGAGGAAGATGAATCATTATCCTCCCAAGTTGCCTGGCAATCTTTCTTCTTTTGTTGAATTTATTGAACTTGAAGTTCCCTTCGCATTTTAGCAATGGGCAATCCTTCTTTATATGACCTGATTTATTACAATTAAAACAAATAGGATTAAATTTATCTTATTTCAAGAACTTTCTGAATTTTCTTGAGAACATTGCCATCTCCTCTTCATCATCATCTGAATTGTCCATATCTGAGGATGTATGGAAGGCAAGTACTTTCTTCTTGGATTGAAGTTGTTGTTCATTCTTCTTTCTATCTTCAAGTTGAACTTCATATGCTATTAATTACCAATAAGATTTTCTAATGATATTGTTGAAAGGTCATTTGCTTCTTTTATTGCAGTAGTTTCTTCTTCCAATCTGATTTGAGTGCACGAAGAATCTTTCTAATTTTTTTAACTTGAGTATATTTTTTCCAAGTGCTACTAAGGAATTTATAATGTCGGTGAACCTTGCAAACATTTCTGCAATGGTTTCATTCTCCTTCATTTTGAAGAGTTCAAACCTGTAAATAAGAACAGAAATTTTAGATTCTTTAACTTTATTTGTACCTTCATGTGTTATATGTAAAATCTGCTATATTTGATTTACAGATCTGGTCATAAACACACGATTGAATTCATTTTTGTTCAAAGCACAGAAAATCGCATTCATTGCTTTGGCATTAAGGTTTGCAGACTTCTTTTGTTCTTCACTCCACGCATTATAATTGGTGGTCGGCTTGGTGTATGTTGCTTCCACTATGTTCCATAATTCATAGTTGAGTGATTGCAAGTAAATCATCATTCTACACTTCTAGTAGTTATTGTTTGATCCATCAAACAATGGTGGACATTGTGTATAATGTCCTTGTAGGCTGTCCAAAAGTTACTGGAGGACAATCCATTGAGAATAAAAGTTTCAAGCTCTAGACGCAAGGGACTATCACCTGCGTCTCAGCATCAAGGCGCGTTGGCACGCGTCTCAGCATCAAGGCGCGTTGGCCCGCGTCTCAGCATCAAGGCGCGTTGGCCTGCGTCTCAGCATCAAGGCGCGTTGGCCCGCGTCTCAGCATCAAGGCGCGTTGTCACTATCACCCGCGTCTTAGCATCAAGGCGCGTCGGCTCGATACCCGCGTCTCAGCATCAAGGTGCGTCGGCCTGACACCCGCGCCTCAGTTGTAACCACCCGGATTACGGGGCCATTCACCGCACAAGTAGCGGGAAGTGGCCCCTCATCGTGGAGCACTTTTAGGGGCACGATCACCCCCTAAACCTCTATAAATAGCCCCGTCGCTATGAAGAAGGGGGACTTTTTTGGGCGATCAGCATCAAGGTCAAACTTTTGGCAATCAGCAACAAAGAGAGCGACACAGAGAGAAAAGAAGCAGATCAACTCTTCAGCAAGTTCGCTGCGTACGAGCTAGCTTTCGCCTACCTTCTCTTCGAGAGTTTTGATAGACAGAGCTGAGTTACTCTTTCTACCGGCCGAAGAGGAGATCCCAGAAGGACGGTCATCTGGTCAACGGAGAACAAGATTCACTCTCCACCGCCACACGAAGAACCCAACATTAAACAAAGGGGGAATTCAAGATTCAATATTCTCCCTCCCTTGTAACCGAAAGGAACAGTTTTTTGTTGTAATCCTTTTCATTTGATTCAAGGAAAACTTTTACCGCAAATTCTCGTCTCTCTCCTTTTCCGGGTCATACAAGAGATGGCGACTCCGCTGGGGACTACTTTCGTCACTGACGAACAGATCGTGGCGCAGGATGACGTCCTCCGTAAGGGGAAGATGCTCGAATCACTCGTCGTCGAGTTCGACCAGGCGAAATATGAAGAGTTTCTCTCTTCTGGCTCCAAGAGCCCAAAGACCCGCGTCTGTCGCAGGGTCTCGGCGGGGAATGGCCCCGAAGCCCGACCTGAAGCTCTCTTGGGCGCCGCTGCTGCTGCCCACTGTGCCCAGCAAAGTTCACGCGTCAACGCCTCTCAGAAGGCCCGCGTGATCCCAAGCACAGTTGCTGTTGCGACCAACTCCGGCGCACAGAAAACCCGCGTCAACGTCTCTCAGGAGACCCGCGTGGTTAAACTCCCTGATGTTCAACATCAGGATGTTGTTGGTTTCTCTCCACCTCCTCGACGCAACCGGAATGCTGAGCGTCGACAGAGGAGACGTGCACGTCAACTGCAAGTTGGAACCGTTGGTTGTCCAACTGAGGCTAAACGCGACGTACAATCTCGCGCCTTACCCGCGCCACGTCCAGTACGTGAAATCCGCGTTTGGCGCCCCAAACGCGCGACTCCTCAAGTTGAGTCCTCTGAAGACCAACTTACCACGCGTCGAGACGAAGCTTCTACGTCTCGTCCAACGCAAGAAGCACGCGCCCACAGGCGTGGAGCCCAGCAGCCCATCCTCTCTCAAGTGTCTCTGCCCAGACGCACCAGGCAGCAACGCGAGATTCGCGTTTCATCTCAGCAGAGACGCCAGACGCGCGTTACACAGCCGCGTCGCGAGAACCGCGTCCCCGATGCCCGCGTCCAGGCTGTACAGCACATGGATGCCTCCCGTCTTCGATGTTGCGAGGCTAATCCTTTCAATCCCCCTACCATGGATTTGAGGGATTACTTGACAAAGAAAAGAAGTGCCAATCAGGTCATTTCGGCATGCTGCTGCCAACGGCTTATCTCCATACTCTCTGGATGCCATTGCGAATTAGGCGTGAACCAGCAGTCTTTGATCAGACAGCTGACCCTGATTCCTCCGTCAGCTAAAAGAAGACGCTCCCACAGAAGGAGGACCTTCTCTGACGTTGAGTACCCGGAGCTCACTGCAAATATGACAAGCAGGAGCAAGGGAAAACAAATTGCAGTCGGCTCAGATGAGTCCGAGTCTGACTCTGAACCGGAAGGGGTGTATCGATACACTCGTACCCGGACGGGGGCCATTCCCCCAATTGACTATAATGCCTTAGCCCACGGCGTTGAAGTGAACGATTCTCACTCCGCCGTAGTGGAATCTAGGGCATCGAACTCTTCCGTCGAGAAGGAGGCCTCTGCTTACATGACAGGCACTCCTGACGAGACGACCAAACGTTTGGAGCAGATCCAGAAGGCGCAAATGGATATGATCCTTTCTCAACAGGCATCTATCGACTCCATCAAGCAGGCGCTTGCGTAGTTGCTTGAAGACAGGAGGAGATCTCCTCCTAGGAGGTCGAAGGGCAAAGGGAAAAAGGGAGAAAGCTCATCTTCCGAACCTTCTGAAGAGGCGCGGCGATCTACTTCGAATTCGTCCAAATCTTCGTCCCAAGACCAGGAGAAGACTCATGCTAAGAGGATGAGTCAATTGGAACGACGCCTCGAGGCCCTTGCCAATCGCAAAGACCTCCAAGAAGTAGGAGTGGTCCGGCCCTATCCGGCTGAGTGGGACTTAGTTCCATACCCTCCTAAGTTCAAGGCTCCAACCCTCCAAGCATTTGACGGGAAGGGGTCACCCAATCAGCACATCTACTACTTCAAATCCCAAACCGGGAATGTAGTAGACAATGATGCTATTCTGGCGCGTCTGTTCATCGGCACCCTGAAAGGGTTGGCCTTTGAATGGTTTATGAAGCTCCCAGAAGGTTCTATCAAGAACTGGGGCGATCTAGAGAAGCTGTTCTTAACACGCTTCTTCGAAGATGACTCCGAAGTCACGATGCCCACCCTTTTGGCTACCAAACAGCGGAAAGGGGAGTCCGTCAAATCTTTCGTGGAAAGATTTCGGAACATGGCACTCCGGTGTCCAAGCGGTATGACCCAGGCCACCCTGGTGGAAACATGCCGCCACAATCTCCAAACCTCACTCCTTGCTCAAATAGGAGTTGCTGAAAGCCGCACCTGGAAGCAATTGATCCAACAAGGTGAACAGGCTGAGGAGATTGTCGCCCGCGTCAGAGCGGAGGAAGGTAAGCCTATACCGGAAAGGTCGACCAGGCGTGCGCCAGACACATCCCTCCAAACAAAACGGAAGGATAATTTGGCAACGGAGACCAAATCTCCCGCCAAACCTCAATCAGGCCGGGCGAGTGGCTCTTCAAGTCAGCCTCGCGCCAACAAGCAATATTCCTTCAAAGAGGAACATGTCGATTCGCTCTTTAAACTACTCAACAAGAGCAACCGACTGAAGCTCTCTGAAGCTAGGCGCCCAGAGGAAGTCGGTAAAACCGACAACCCCAACTACTGCATGTATCACAGGATGTTGGGACATCCTACCAAAAGCTGCTACGTCTTCAAGGATGTCCTTCAAGCTCTGATTGACGCGGAAGTGTTAAAGCTTCGACCAGAGCAGAAGAAGGTGACGGCCAATGTGACGTCAGCTTTCCAGTTCGGAAGACAACCCCCAACGCCTGCGGGGGTGGTCCCTGTTCCAAGAGGAGAACTGAGAATAGTCAACACAGACCCTCACCAGCAGCAAGAGAAAGGCTTGGTACCCGTCCCTACGCCTCAAGGGAAAATCATGTGGGTCCACCCTGACCTTGTCAATGCACGACAATGGACTACTGTGACCAACAGGAAATCCAAAGGCAAAGCAAAAGCCTCATCTTGCAACGTGGTATGCGCCTCTTCCCGAGAAGCGGAGACTGATGTCCCTTCACTGACCGACTCAGAGGAGGAAACGATAGCCTTGGCCGCAGAGCCCAACCAACCAACGACGGGGACTCGTTCAGGACAGCCCTACTTGAAACAATACGGCGAGACGGCAGTAGTCCCTCCACAATCAACTGCGGAGCCAGTCAGGCCCTCCACAAAGCCACCTGTGGAGAAGCAGAAGGAGACTCGATTTTCTCGAGCCCTTCAAAAGGGCATTGTGGAAGGATCTACGGCACCTTACCGCTTTGATGTCCTGGCTCAATTGGCCAACATTCCGGCACGCATTACCTTGTATGAACTTCTTAGACTATCAAAGTCTACCAGAGAAGCTCTGTAAGAAGCTCTGGCAAATGCTGAGGTCTTTATGACCCAGGTGCCGAAGGAGGAAGATGTAGAGGATTGTCTCCACACCTCCCCAAATGCTCCCTGCATTACCTTCACAGCAGATGATATGCAGGTTAAAGGGAAGCATGATCGACCCTGTACTTCACAGGGTATATTGGATCGTCTGAGGTAAACCGCATCCAGGTAGATCCAGGGTCCGCATTGAGCATCATGCCTCGCCGAGTCATGCAACATCTTGGCATTCCTACCCATCGTTTGAGCCCTACCCAAACGACTATCTATGGGTTCAATGCCAACCAGACCCGGCCAATGGGGAAAATCAAGCTCAGGTGTCAGATTGGAAGCCTCAGGTCGGAAGTGACATGCTACATTATCGACGCCGACACTTCCTACAATCTATTGCTGGGACGACTGTGGATTCACCGCAATTCCATCGTTCCATCCACTCTCCACCAGGTCATGAAATACATTGACGGGAGTGGAACAATTCAAACGTTGATAGCCGAGAGGTATCCGTTTAAAGGGGTCGAAAATTATTTCACTGACTCCCTCCTATATCAGGATCCTGAGGAGTCAAATGAAACCCCGCAACCAGAGGAGGCAGACTCTGGTAATGAGGCTGATATTGAGCCCGAAAAAGAAGAGTGCCTGTGGGAGTTAGAACCACTTGTAACAGGCACTAATAAGCCCAACGTCGATAATACCACCGATGATGTAGGCGGTTGGTATATTAATGAAGATTTAGATTTTGCGTATTTTCCTGTGTGTGCTTCTGATTCAATACCGTCAGACACTAGCACTGATATAGATGACGATCCCTGGTCGGCAGTAGATGCTTTGACATCGTTGCATGTACCAGTGAAGTCGTCCTTCGAGACATACCGAGACAATGGTAATGCGCAAGAATCTATATTCATGGTTCCAGCCAGACGGAAAGGCCAAAAACTAATTCTCTTTGGGCGAATCTCATCTGAGCCAATGCCCCGCGAAGACTCAGAAAGTGAAGAGGAATCCCCTCAGCTCAGTCATTATGAACCAAAAGCGCTCAAAATGATGAAATGCATGGGGTACGATCTAACCAACAGACCCGGGTTGAACTTCGGCAGAGGAAGAAGAACGCTGCTCCGATCCTTTGTGCCGAAAGGAAAGGCCCCCGATTATTATCATCGGACGCGCCGGGGGTTAGGCTACGTATCAACTCCGGTCCCATCAGCCTCCGATTCTCAAGAATCGTCGAGCAACGATTACTCTTCAGACACATCATCTTGGGAGTCAGATGTCAGTGTCGGCAACATCTTCAAGGAACTTTCAGTGAACATGGTTTCGACAAGCCACCTGGAAGATGGAAATGAAGAAATGATCCAATCTGATACAGATCCATGGATCAAACATTTAAATGCTCTTTGGGATACCCGCTTTGAACAGCGTGAGCCACCCACAGAAGACAAGGTTGTTCAGATCAACCTAGGAGATGAGGCCAACCCCAAGCCCATCTTCATAAGTGACGGCCTGTCACCATCAGAGAAGAAGGATCTATTATCTCTTGTACAAGAGTATATAGACGTCTTCGCCTGGAATTATGAGGACATGCCAGGACTTGATCCTCAAGTGGCCATGCACCGCCTCAACATCAATCCGGACGTAAAGCCTGTCAAACAACAGCAGCGACGGTTTCGCCCAGAAATAATGGAGGCAATTCAATCAGAAGTCAGAAAACTTATTGATTCTGGCTTCATCAGGGAAGAACAGCATCCCGATTGGGTAGCCAACATCGTTCCCGTCTCCAAAAAGAACGGGAAAATCCGGATCTGCATCGACTTCCGTGATCTAAACGAGGCCTGCCCCAAGGACGAATTCCCATTGCCGATCACAGATGTCATGATTGACAATACTTGCGGATTCGAACGAATGTCCTTCATGGACGGATTCTCAGGATACAATCAAATCAAAATGTATCCTGACGACGAAAAGCACACCTCCTTCAGGACACCCCTAGGAGTATATTGCTACACCGTCATGCCCTTCGGACTGAAAAATGCAGGGGCAACATACCAAAGGGCCATGAACGCCATTTTCCATCAGCAAATACGCAAAACGGTGGAATGTTATGTTGATGACATCGCGATAAAAAGCCGCACTAAAGGTGATCACATAGCGGACTTGAAGGTGGTCTTTGACATCATGCGGGCTCATCAATTGAAGATGAATCCCACAAAGTCCTTCCTGGGGGTGGCCAGTGGCAAATTCTTAGGATTTGTTGTAACCTCCACCGGAATCCATTTGGACCCGGAAAAGATCCGCGCTATCCAGGAGATGCAACCCCCGAAGAGCCTCAAAGAGCTCAGGGGATTACAAGGACGATTGGCGTACTTCCGCAGGTTCATCTCAAACCTTTCCGGAAGATGCCAACCCTTCGCTAAGCTGATGAAGAAGGGTGTCTCATTCATTTGGGATGACGCTTGCCAACAAGCGTTCGAGGAAATCAAGCAATACCTCACCCACCCACCAGTCCTTGCAGCTCCAGTATCCGGAAAGCCGTTTCTGGTGTACGTCCGAGCAATGGATCATTCTTTGGGAGCTCTACTAGCTCAGAATGACGATCAGGGACGTGAGCAAGCAATCTACTATCTAAGTAGAACAATGATCGGAGCCGAACATCGGTATAACCCGATCGAGAAGGAATGTTTGGCACAGGTGTTCGCTATCCAGAAAATGTGACACTATCTGGTAGGCCAAACTATAAATGTCATATCAAAAGTCAACCCTCTGAGGTTACTTATGACTAAACCTTCATCGCTAAATGGCCGACTGGCAAAATGGGCCATATTGCTATCACAATATGAGATGCATTTTCTGCCACAAAAAGCTATTAAAGGACAAGCGGTGGCAGACTTTTTAGCTGAACACCCAGATCCGAGGGCAGTCAAACTCTACGAGGATCTCCCAGATGAAGTTGCTGAAGTCTGCCTGACTCAGACATCGTTCGAAAGTCAAGTATGGCAACTTTTCTTCGACGGTGCATCAAGAACAAGCCCGAAGGGACACATAGTAGCAGGGGTAGGAGTGATACTCGTCTCCCCACAGAATTATGTGATTCCCCGAGCTGTCTCACTGACCGAGCCTTGTTCCAATAATGTGGCGGAATACAACGCTCTTTTGATTGGGATGCAATTTGCCGATGAGATTGGCGTTAAAAATCTCGAGGCATATGGCGACTCCAAGCTCATCGTCAGCCAAGTTCGCGGGGAGTACGAAGTCAGACATGAAGACTTAGTACCCTATTACAATGCAACTATCCGCATGGCCGAGGGATTTACAAGCTTCTACATCGACCATGTACCGCGTAGGCAAAATGCGCATGCAGATGCACTCGCATCCCTGGCTGCCTCCTTAGCTCTTCCAGCTGGAGCAATGGAGAAGATATTCGTCTACAGCCACGACCTGTATTGCCCGAGAAATGCTCTCGAGGATTATCAGGAGTCAACGGGAGGTCGTCACCGCGAAGAAGCACTTGAAGCGTCAACCGGTCCAGAACCTAGAGACTGGCGGTTCCCCTACATTGATTTCGTCTTGTATGGCATCCTGCCTGAGGACGCCAAAGAAGCGGCTGCCATTCGAAGGAAAGCCCCTAAATTCTACTATAATGCGATGACGCGAACATTGTATCGTCGATCGCATGACGGGATCTTACTCCGATGCCTCTCACCAAAGGAAGCCCAAGAGGTATTGAAAGAAGCCCATGACGGTATGTGTGGAGCCCATCAACCTGGCCCAAAACTGGCACATCGACTCCAAAGGTTGGGTTACTATTGGCCTAAGATGATTGCCGATGCCGTCACTTATGCCAAGAAATGTCACGCCTGCCAAGTGCATGGCGACTTTATCCATCAAGCGCCAGGCTATCTCCACTCTATGGCCTCTACCTGGCCATTCAAAATGTGGGGCATGGACGTGGTTGGTCCTATCAGCCCGCCATCATCAAAAGGACATCGGTTCATTCTGGCGATAACCGATTACTTCTCCAAATGGGCTGAAGCCATCCCTTTGAAGGAGGTCAAGTCGTCGAACGTGATCAAGTTCGTGAAACATCACGTTATTTACCGTTTCGGCGTACCTCGGTGAATTGTCCATGACAATGGACCCCAGTTCATCAGCCAGGCTTTCCAGAGATTCTGCGCTAAGTTCAGAATCCAGAGTGTCCTCAACGGCATACTATCCTGCCTCCAATGGCCTCGCAGAAGCTTTCAACAAGACTATTGGAAAGCTTTTCAAAAAGTTTGTCTCGAAAAGTCAACGAGACTGGGACGACAAACTGGGTGAATGCTTATGGGCCTACCGCACAACTGTGCGAACCCCAACTAAAGCCACGCCGTTTTCCTTGGTATACGGCTGTGAGGCCGTGCTCCCATTAGAAATTCAAATTCCATCTCTACGTGTCGCCTTGACAGCGGAGATGACAACAGAGGAGAAGCATCGCCAGCGACTCCAAGAGTTGGAGGCCTTAGACGACAAGCGCCTGCAAGCCCAACAGCAAATCGAGCTCTACCAGGCTCGAATCACCAGAGCTTTCAACAAGAAAGTTAAAGTACGAACTTTCAAGAAAGGCGATCTTGTCTTAGCCGTCAGAAGACCCATGGTGATGACGCACAAGACAAAAGGAAAATTCCAACCCAAATGGGAAGGACCATTTGTAGTAGAGTCAGTCTACTCAAATGGATCATATCGCCTCATAACTTCAAACGGCGATACACTCATGATGCCGATCAATGGCAGGTTCCTGAAGAAATACTATCCTTAGATGGTATTCTTCTGCTGATCAAGTTAAAAGTACACCTCTGATCAAAACAAGAAGAGCTTCTTCATTGATATCCAACGCCTCCGATGGCTAAGGATAGAGGAAAATGTTGGCTTCTAAGCCCAACATAAGTCTTCGACAACTCATCATGCTGAGGGGAATAGCATGGCTAGCCCAACTCAAACGGTAGTTGGTAAAGGCACCTCAAATCCGTTGATAGCTGAGGGTTTGCTAAAAATCCTAAAGTGGACTTGGCTCCACTCCTTCTTCCAAAATCCCCTACCAATTCTCATCCACAGAATGGTAGGTCTACAAAATACAACCATTACTAAGTTAACACTATACCTCTGGTAATGGAAACTTTTTAATATTCCTTGTCGAGTACAAATTTTGCTTGTCAACTCTACACGGAATACCAAATTTTCAAATTTGCCAAGTTAACACTACACCTCTGGCACTTCAAACTTTCACTTGTCAATTCTCACCAATAGAATGACAGGTCCTCAAAGTTGCTCTCATCATGAGACAATCTTTGTCAAGTTAACATCACACCTCTGACAAATTGCTGTTAAAGTTCAACACCACACCTCTAAACAGTGACCAAGTTTCTGCCAGGTTTAATATCACACCTCTGACAGTCACTTTTCTTCAGACTTCCATATCGAAGCTGAAATGGATGATGCTAAGTTAACACCACACCTCTAGCATCTAAGTCATTGCTAAGTTCAACAATACACCTATGGCCATGACTTTCCCTCAGACTTCCTTATCCAAGCCGAGATGACCAATGCTAAGTTCAACATTACACCTCTAGCATTACCTCACTGTTAAGTTAAACATCACACCTATGGCAGTGACATTCTCAGTTTTTCCTAAACAAAACTGAAATACTTCTGAGTCAAGTTAATATCACACCTCTGACTCGCATCCTTGTCAAGTTAACATTACACTTCCGACAAGACCACTTTCAACCCGTTAAGTTAATATCACACCTCTGACGGTAACAAATTTTCCTAGATTCCCCACGAGTCTAGTCCCACTTGTTATTCTCTTCAACAGAATAACAAGTCTACCTAAAAACATTGTTAGGTTAATACTACACCGTCAACAGTGTTTCCATCAAATCCCCAGTTGAGTCAGTCAAGTTAATCCCAAACACTTGAGAAAGGTTCACCCTTCCTGGGGGTACCAATTCTGCTTGTCACTTTCTCTTATAAAGTGGCAGGTTCATCAAAATTTTCATCTCTGTCAAGTTAATATTACACCTCTGACAGTATTGTGAGAGTTCCTAAAATAGGATCTTCTCCTACAAAATTTGACTTATTAAAGTTACCATCATAATTTTAACAAAGTCAAAGATTCTTTGCTTCTACGAGTCTAAGATAAAAAGTTCAAAACAATGAAAGAGGCAAAAAGAAAAGTGTCACTTTTATTTATTTCCGAACATATGAAAGTGATACAAAACGCTCTCTTATACAATAAAATGGAGTGTTACAGTAAAAACACTCTCTTATGCAATAAGATTGAGTGTTACAATTAAGGAGTATAAAGAAGTCCCTCTCTCTCTCAGAGGTTGCACTCACTCCTTATAAGCCGCGTCTGATTCCAAGTGCGTGATGTTTTGTGGCTACAATAGAAGCTGGTTACACCACGATGCATGATGTAAACATCGAAAGCGCCCTAGCTGACTAAGCTAAGAGCAATGGTGCTCTTGAGGTCCGGTGGCAGCAGAAAGTCCTGCAACCCTTCGTTTATGAACATCTCTTCCCCCAGCAGGCCATCCAGCAGACATGACGAGTCCTTGATGTGACTTCTGGAGTGGGAGAGGAAGAGGATCTTGTCCGCCACCACAACCGCCGGAACCCTCATCGCCGTCATGCATAGCCTGACCATCTCTTGCCAGCAGGCATGAATGGCGAAGCAGATCTGAAGAGACCTTGGCGAGGGTTGGGTCCTCGTCAGAGACGTAATATACTCTCTTATAGGTGACGAGGACCATAATATACTCTCTTATAGATGAACATCGAACAAGTTCGCCGGCCAAAGCATCCTTCTAGGGGCCCAGCAAACCAGCAAGTCTACCTGCAAGGAATGAAACAAAGGAATCAGAACAATCTGCAACTTAGTATGTTTCAACAGAGAAAAACTAAGTCGCAAATGCAGACTGCAGACGCGGGAATGATCCACGCAGTCAGCCAAGCAGACGCGGGAATGATCCACGCAGTCAGCCAAGCAGACGCGGAATGACCCACACGGTGAACCAAACTGCTGCGTCAGCAGAGACAAACGCGAATCAAAACGCGGTCTCATTCTGCGCCCAAGTCGAAAGCACAGACGCCTAAAAGGCACAGACGCTGAAAGTTGCCATCTCCTTGTTGAGTGAACAAGAGTTGCAAGGCTCGGATCTGAAACCTTTTTTGAATTCGTCTAAGGCAGTAGCCATAAAACGCGCCAAGACAGTGGCTTTGAAATGCCAAGTGGCAAGGATTTCAGCACTCGCGTCCAGAGAGGAAGTTGGCGGCGCAAATTCCAGAAGGAATGCACCAACTCATACTTCATGGAAAAATTCCAGATAATGATGATGCCAAAGTACAGGCCGTGGTAGATTAAAATATCATGGTAATCGGGACAGCATACCGGCAGAGGCCTCTACCGAGAGTTGGGCTCTCTGCATCCAAACGCGAACGAGCAAGATGATCCAAGAGACGCTTTTTCTTGAAGAGACCAAACAGGAGCATAAAAGCCCTGGGTCGTCTTCATCCACAGAGCCATCTTTATCCATGAACACAGGATCCCTTTTAGAGACTTTGAAGGAGGCGAGACTTCTCAGAGCAAACCAAAGAAAGAGCAATCCAAGGTCTGGATTGTCAAAGAGGAATAGGGTCAGCCCTATTTATAGGCAGACCCTAATAACTGTCATTAATGGTGCGCTAATCGGAACCGTTGCCTCGGTGGCCGCACGACTGCCGAGGTCCAATGAGAGACTGACGCGTGGAGCGTCGCTTTGGGAACCGTCGCAGACACTGGTCTCCAACCGCCAGCGCCGGTTTTGCATTAAAGAGCGTTAAAACGCCCAAGTCCAATGAAAAATTGACGCGTGGACAACTGCCTTGGAAAACAACGGATGACCCGGTTTCCCAAACGTCAGTGAAGACTTGACGTTCAATCGTCAGTGAAGACTTGACGGTTAAAGATCTCATAAAATCTTTAAGTCAGGCTGCATCAAACGCAGACAGCAAAGTCGCGTCCGGCTGCATTAAACGCAGATGGGAAAGCCGCGTCTAAGAATACGCGTCACCGTTCTCAAATTAAAAGGCATCCACCCGCGCTTTAAAGGAGCGTCCACGTGACTCAAAGTCGCATCCCTTCAGCATACAATGCTGCGTCCCTCGCGTCTACTCTATCTGCGTCCTGCTCAGCAAGACAAATTCGCGTCTCACCCTGTGATTGACGCTGCGTCTCATCAAAAGGACTTAGTGAAATCTAAGTTCCTATTGAATGATGACCGCGTCTCACTCTATAGATCAATGCCGCGTCTCATCAAGAAGACTTAGAGTCTACGCCGCGTCTCATTAAAAGAACTTAGTCATGCCTAAGTTCAATATTCACAGCCAGTGATCAGGGAGTTGAATTCATCCACAGCTAAACAAAGAAGATGGAACAAAATTTCAAAAGAAACTTTTATTATATCGAAGATAGTAAAAGTGGATACAAACACTCTAATAGAGTGTCCTCTTCTTTACAAAAAAAAAAGAGAGGGAAGAAGGAGAAAAGGCTAAAAGTCTTGATCCGGCAAAGAACGAATACGTTCCTTGAGACGATGCATCTCGTGCTGACGTGCCTTCTCAGCCTCCATCATGGCTTGGACCCACAACTCCTCTTTAGATAAAAAGGGTTTTGCAGCCAGCTGTGCTTGCAAAGATTCCAACCTGGAGGAATGAATGGTCTGGCTTTCTTCAGCCCGAGCCTTCGCAGCTTGTTGCTCCTCCAGCCTCTTCCGGATGGTGACAAGCGTCCTCTCATTATCCGCAATCATGGCTTCCGCTTTAGCAATGGCCGACCGAGCATTGGTAATGGCGAGCTCTGCGTTTTGCCGGATGAACTCGGATTCCATTGAATCGTCAGCCAGTTTCTGACATTCAGCTCGGAGACGCTCGAGATTGCGGACCTCTTCAGCAACTTGTGCTTCCACATCCTGTCGCTCTCGTTCCTGGTTGGCTAGGAGCCTAGTCAAGATGACCTGGGCTTCTTGAGAAGAGCTAGCATTGTCCAAAGACTTCAGCTCTTTCAGGTCACTTCCCAATCGCTCCACCAACAGCATACACAACTTAGCAAGCGAAGAGCCTCCAGTTAATTCGATGTTCCCGACCATGTTTCCAAGAAACGTCCGGGCAAAATCAAAAGAGCTACGCCCAGACAGGATAAAATCGATGCACGATCGCATCGCGTCAAGGAACTGCTGCACCGTCTTGCGTGTCAGGAAATCCATGGTATCATCACCCAAGGTACTCCCCGACCCCCTTTCTATCATGGGGAAAGGGGTGCAAGCCGGCTCTTTTTGCGCAAGAGTCGTGCTGACTGTCGATACGTCAAGAGCGAGACTGGCCACTGGCGCTTCCGGAGGTGTTGTCTCTGCAGGAACCTCCACAGCTAATGATGGAGTAGTAAGCGCAAACTCTTCAGAAGCTTCAGCCGAGACCTGAGCTGCGTGGCCTTCTGGAAAGGTACCGACCGTCGGACTCTCCATCTGAGCCCCCTCAGTCCTCTCTGCAAGTTATTGTGACATTAGCCACAAAGGAGAAAAGCGAAACATTTAAAATATCAGAAACTTCCTTACCATCTGGGAGGTCCAGAGCGCCGAATCCTTGGGCAAATCCTGCGGAGTGGAAGTCTCCCTGGCTTCAATAGTAACCCCTTCACCCGACAGAATGGGTTCTGCCCCGGCTTTAGGGGTTGCCTCCTCTGCCGGCAAAGGAGAAACCTCCCCGGCATCAGTAGTTGCCCTCGCTGGAGTTATCTCGGCAACCAAAGCCGTAGCCCTTCTGGCTGGGTCAACTCTTGTACCATTTCCTCGATCTGCGAGGAGGGTGCAGCCTCGACATTCTCAGCTAATCCTGCAACATAAAAAAAAAGGAGAATGTTAAAGCCTCCTCTTCAAAATTAAAAAGGGAAATTAGGCCAAAAGGTGAAAAGAGTACCTCCCGCGGGAACAATCGCCGGCTGCGACACCGTTGATGACTCACCCCCGTACATTTCTTCCTCTGAGATATGGGAGAACTTTCTCGGATCAGGAAAAACGGGTTCATCACCATAGTCAACCACGTCTTCAAACTCGCTTTCCCCTGAGAGTGAGGAAGACGATAGCGTCTCGCGCGAGACTTCTGCAACCGGAGCCTTGCCACCAATTATCCCAGTGGTAGGACTGGGGTCAACTGCCCGAGGACTGGTAATGAAGACACAAGGCGACCCAGGTTGCTGTACCTCATCTCTCCCTTCATGAGCAAGTAAAGACCCGGGTCGAACTGAAATCCCCGGAATATCGACATCTCCTCCACTCATGATGTCGACCTCTAGCTGCTCATCCTCATCAGCGGAGATGGCTCTGTCGACGAGCTCCCCTTCCTCCGCAGACCTACGGTATCTGCTGCTCGACCTAGGGGGACGGACTAAAGGAATATCCTCTTCAGCTATGTCTTCTTCCCTAGGTACCTCAACGACAACAGGGATGTCTTCAGAACGGGAGACTTCGGTTGTCAAGTCTCCCCGAACCCTCTTGGGAGCAGGTTCAGCAGTTGAAGCAGAGCGTTGACGACGCTTGCTCACCACCCCGCGAGTCTTTGCTGCTCGTGGCTCCGCCCTTGCTGCTTGCGGCTCCGCCCTTACTTCCCGCGGCTCCCTTCCCGATCTTCTCCCGACCTCCTTCTGGGCCTTCAGGTACTGTTCGGTGAGTTTCGAGGGCTTACCAGACTCTGACCTTGCCTCGAGACTTGCATTGATACTCTCAATACATGAAGACCCCGGAGCAAAGTCCGGTGACTGGTTAACCTGAGAGTACCAGGTGCAGAAGCTGAAACTCATGCGGCACTTGGGCCCCTCGATAGGTAGACGGAAAGTTGCTCCCGTCCCTCCGGCCACACTGTAGTACCAAGCCCGAGCACCTTCGAACAAGTTCCCTTCGAAGGCGAGTCGAGCGTTGGGATTCCCGACGTAGAGTTGATCGTAGCCGAACTGTCGAGCGAAACGATTCGGCATGTACGGCTCGATGGTGCATGAAGTCCCCTGCCGGAAAAGCACATATCCGGGTCGGATATTGATCAACCACCAAAAGGCTCCCGTGGACAACCTCGTGAAGCTATCTGAGCCCGCGGAATCAGTACATAGATCCCCGGAAGATGCACCAGGGATCTCGGGGAAGCAGCGATTGATCTGGTAATTCGCGGGATCTGAAAGTCGCTTCCGGACGTAATATATATAAACGTCACTCCACCTCGAACCCTCCAACCGCTGTACAAAAGGGACGGAACTCTCCCTCCAACGCACCGCCGTCATCAAAGAAGGGCAGTGCATCACGTACCAAGCCAGAGGGTACGTATAAGGCAGTTCGATCCGAGGGTTAGGACGCTTCACCGTCGGATTTCCCTCTGAGTCGACATACGGCTTGCCGTGGGAGTCGGTAGTTTTCGGCGCCTGGCAGAAACTCTTGTTTAGCACCCGCAACCCGCTCTGAATACCAGCCACCATGGTCGGGAGAAGGGCTATAGGGTTGCTATGAGCCAGGAGCACCGCCGGGTACACCACGTCAGCAACAATAACTTCATGTGGCAACGTGGGCACCACACAACGCTTCAGCCACAGCATCAAGAAGCCTGCCAATAGTGCCCTATCGGAGATAGGGGTCCGGGCTTGATGGTGGAAGCTTTCAAAAACCAGGTCAGGGTCGAAACCGTCCTCGTTCGAGACCGTGGTGTAGAAGCCTTCAGAAGCCTGGTCGATCCTGTCTTCAATCTCCCTGTCGGAACTGGGAACCAGTCGAGTTATCAGAGTATCTTTACTATCGATACCATTGAATAAGTAACTGGCCCAAGACAGTTGCTTGACTCCCTGCGACCGCCAGGTGGTTATCTGACCACAAATGTGGAAGTGACACATCACTTCCCAATAAGTCTCGTACACCCCAGGAAACTCTTTCTTCAAGTGGTGGAGATCCTTAGTGGTCGGGACATATTCCTCATATGGGATATCCCCTGTTGATAGCCCCGAGACCTCATGTAGCTCGTGCATTGCAAGGCCCATCTCTCCGACCGGGGTAAAGAACGTCCCCGTCAGAGAATTGTAGCGCTCCAGGATCCCGAAAAAGTTATGAGAGCCTGGTGGGATACCCCACTGTACGGCCCTAACCGCCACGTACAGTCCCACGTGCTGTAGCAGATCCCCGAGGTCGGTGAGGACGAAACCTACCATTCTGCCCCACCAGTAGTTCTCCGTGGAATGGACCCACCCGGGCGCACGGAACCCGACCGGATAATCACCCTCCGCTTCCATGAACGCGTTGAGGAAGGTAGTGCCAAGTTGTGGTATCTCTCCCGCCGGAACCTCAGACTTGCGCGACCCAGGGAATAGGCCGAGAACTGACCTGTCATGGCCATCATGACGATGCACTTTATGGGAACCCAAATCGCCGAGGGTAATCTCGGGGACATATCGAGAAATGTCCCATTCCATCTTTCGAGGGACGGACATGTGCTGGAAGTAGGACAGCGGGAACATCCTCTCCATGTCCGGAAGAAAGAATCTTCCACCCTTTATCTGACGGAGCCATTTATAAGTTCCGTCATACACACGATAGCCGCCGTCGTCGATACGATCTCCGAAGAAGAAGGCAGGCTTCTCCAACTTGACGCGAGCATCCGTTGTGAATGCCGCATCGGTCATAAGTACCCGAAGAGTTCTCATGTCAACATTAGAGAGCCTCTCCTTGCGAGCCGGCGACTTGTCAGCAGTCACAGGGGCAGTCCTTCGTAGCATAAAGGTCAAGTCCTGGTCAGCACCACCTACGTGTCCAAAGTGGCGCGTCTTGGCGAGTGAGGCAGGAGTACGGGGCACTGCAAAAGGAAAAGACACTTAGTTAGATATTTTATATGCTAAGTGTTCCTAACCCAAACGCGGAAGAGATACTGGACGCAGGAGTTATCAAAACCGCGTCCAGACCTGCAAGACCGCGTCCAAACGCAGAAGAGATACTGGACGCAGGAGTTATCAAATCCGCGTCCAGACCTGCAAGACCGCGTCCAAACGCAGAAGAGATACTGGATGCAGGAGTTATCAAATCCGCGTCCAGACCTGCGAAACCGCGTCCAACGCAGAAGAGATACTGGACGCAGGAATTATCAAATCCGCGTCTCCACCACATTCTCCTTGATGTCACTTCTGGGGTGCGAAAAGAAGGGAGTTATCCACCTTAACCCTTCCATCACCATAATCACCAGAAGTTAAGGGGAGTAACTCCCTTCCTTTCACATCCCCAGATGTCTAAGTGCTTGAACTCGGATGCCAGATTCATCAAAATCAGCAGCTGATGAAACAGAACGCAAGGATCAAATCCGCGTTCTGTAAACCAAGTCCGCGTCTGAACTCTTCACAATTAGAAATATTCTAAGTGAAGAATCTGAAATGCAGGACCCAATGGCGCGAGGGTCCAAACCCGCGCCTCGGTTATCAACTCAAAGACTGCGTCTGAGACCGCGTCTGAGAATCAAACACGAGTTATATTTTGTGTTAAGGATTCTTAGGGTTCCGTTAATGGCGAAATCCACGCCTAAAAGGGCCTTATACCTGGGAGAGCAGCGTCCTGCGCAGAAGAAGCACCCCTCTGGGCCTCGGCGGCGGTCGCCCGTGAAGAAGATGCGGTTGGCTTGGTCTTGGGTGCCATCTAAAAGACCAGTAAAGAAGATGAACAGTTCAAAAGTCCAATAATGGAGATGAACAGTTCAACAGAGGAAGAAGAGAACTCTCTTTCTTGGGCAAGTGCGTTCGGAGAAGAAGAGGTATCTTTCTAACTGTGGCTATTTATAGGCACAAGGAGTCGCGAAGATACGCGGCGTGTGGCCCGATAAGACGCAACGATACGCGGCGTGTGGCCCGATGGACGCTGCAGCGAGTCACTGCCTGACGCGTGGAACCAAATCATCTTTGAACAGAGGAGATCATGCGCCACGGCTCCGCGGTGAGTCATCATTTGACACGTGGCGCGGTTCAGTTAATGAACCGGGAAATCCGCGCGCCAAAAGGTGAAATCCTGCCGGTTCCCCAGACCAGCTGGCGGCGTAATCATGACACGGCACAGACTCGCACCCGACGGCCATGTCTCTTCGATGGATATGCCCCGTCAGCATCGCCATAAATGCGCCCAGACAATCGCGTCTATATTCAAAAGATGCGTCTCTCCGAAGTTCGCGTCTTCAGCTGAACATCGCGTTTGCCTCATGGAAGATCGGGCGCGTTTCCATTGCCAAAGGACGCACCCTACAGAAATCGCGTCTTTACAGCAGTACCATCTAGGCTTTTTGAAAAGAACCTGCGTTCGGCCTCCTGCTTCTGCAAAAACAGTTCAACAGTACACTGACGCAAGCAGACGACCAACCACTCCTGGCTTAAAGCACACTCATGACTAGACTAAAAGCAATCGGGGAGGTTTAGACTGTGCATCTAGACACTCAACATGATCAACTCTGGTGGCTTCAAAGAGTTTCAACAGTACACTCACGAAGACCAAAAGATAAGATCGAACCCGGAGCATCAACAGTCCAGTCACGAAGGTGAATTCAGCTAGAGTCCAAAGTATTTCGAAATCCGTCCCAGTTAACTGCGGAATATCGAAAACTTTGGAGGGGGTTCTGTAGGCTGTCCAAAAGTTACTGGAGGACAAGCCATTGAGAAGCAAAGTTTCAAGCTCTAGACGCAAGGGACTATCACCTGCGTCTCAGCATCAAGGCGCGTTGGCACGCGTCTCAGCATCAAGGCGCGTTGGCCCGCGTCTCAGCATCAAGGCGCGTTGGCCCGCGTCTCAGCATCAAGGCGCGTTGGCCCGCGTCTCAGCATCAAGGCGCGTTGTCACTATCACCCGCGTCTTAGCATCAAGGCGCGTCGGCTCGATACCCCGTCTCAGCATCAAGGTGCGTCGGCCTGACACCCGCGCCTCAGTTGTAACCACTCGGATTACGGGGCCATTCGCCGCACAAGTAGCGGGAAGTGGCCCCTCATCGTGGAGCACTTTTAGGGGGCACGATCACCCCTTAAACCTCTATAAATAGCCCCGTCGCTATGAAGAAGGGGACTTTTTTTGGGCGATCAGCATCAAGGTCAAACTTTTGGCAATCAGCAACAAAGAGAGCGACACAGAGAGAAAAGAAGCAGATCAACTCTTCAGCAAGTTCGCTGCGTACGAGCTAGCTTTCGCCTACCTTCTCTTCGAGAGTTTTGGTAGACAGAGCTGAGTTACTCTTTCTACCGGCCGAAGAGGAGATCCCAGAAGAACGGTCATCTGGTCAACGGAGAACAAGATTCACTCTCCACCGCCACACGAAGAACCCAGCATTAAACAAAGGGGGAATTCAAGATTCAATATTCTCCCTCCCTTGTAACCGGAAGGAACAGTTTTTTGTTGTAATCCTTTTAATTTGATTCAAGGAAAATTTTAACCGCAAATTCTCGTCTCTCTCCTTTCCCGGGTCATACAGTCCTTCCTTGAACTGTGATGAAAAAAACTCCGTTTCCATCTTTGAAAACTGCATGCATGCTCTGATACCAAATATATGATCTATAAACAAGGGGCAACACAAACACTAAAGAAGAGATGAATAGTGTTTATAAACTTTTAATTAAAATACCTGTAAGAAAGGAAAATGCACAGAATAAATCTCAGAAAAATACAAACTCAAACACGAGAGATTTTATCCTGGTTCGATCCTCGTGACCTACGTCCAGTCTCCAAGCAACCTGCTTGAGATTTTTCTTATCCTGATTTTGATACGCCCCAAAATTAACTCCTTGTACACCATTTAACAAAACTCCTTTGCCAAATCTGTACAACTCTTCTCTACACCAAGAGACACTTTCTCTGCACAACTCTTATCTACACCAAGAAGATACTCTCTTTGATTAATTACAATGTATCCTATAAACCTTGAAACTTGTACGTGATTGTGAACAAGGTATCTTATAGGAGAACTCTCAGAATTTTTCACAAAAAAATTGGAATCGTGTGAAGAACAGAAAGTAGAAACTAGTTTTTGAAAAATAGAATTTTCAATAGAGTTTTGGACAGAAAACTTAAGATTTGAATTGGTGATTACATCCAAGGAAACCTGAAAATACACCTAGAGGGAGGGTGAATAGGTGTACTAGCTAATCTAATGATAAATGATGCGGAATTAAAATCAAATTTAACACACTATATGTAACCAAAGAGTGTAGCCGAATTTCCTGTGAAGAGCTCTGGACTATCTCCTCTTGATTCCTCTAAATAAGAGTTGAGGTGCTATATGAAGCTCTCTTAGTTCAACACAAGTATGGGTACACAAACAATACCAAGCATATAAGTGATATGAATAATATAAAACAATGCAAGATATAAGAGCGATAGAGTTTAGAGAAAGTGGATCAAACGCAAACATCAAGATATATTTCGAGGTTCAAGCCACTATTCTAAGTCCCCGCCTTCTCACAGAAGGATTTTCATTGCGTCCACACTTGACCTCCCACAAAGGGAACCTCCACCGAGGAACTTGCAATTACAAAGTTGGAGTATACAACTCATCTTTCAACACAACCACCTTTACTCAAGAGGTAAGGCAAGGCACAAAGCCACAACTCAATCACCTATACACAAGATGGACAAGGACAAAGCCAAACCACAATCTCAATCACCTCTACACAAGAGGGATAACCACAAACCCAAAGCACAACCACCTCTACACTAGAGGGATAGGCACAAAGACAAAGCAAAGGAAAGATTGCAACTTGGTGATCACAATAGACCACAAATAATTCTTGGTGATTACAATAGAACACAAACAATATTTCTCACAAAAACAAGATCCTATAGATAGGATAAAGAAGATAGCTCAAGTGTGAGAAAATAAGGTGTTTGGAAAACAAATCACAAAGAAAAATACTTGGAAAAAATACTATATAGAAATAGAAATGAAGATTAAAACCAATTTCCCAAAGACTCTATTTTTCTTTGATTTTTTCAACCCTTGAAAACAAAATAAAAATAAAACTTTTAGGCACAAAAACTCTTTTAAAACTCTTTAGAAAATGGACAAGATGGCACTAAAAAACTTTTTCTCTTGAAACCCAAAACTTTGATTTTCAATGGAATTGTTGTTATTAAACTCAATCCTAATGACTATTTTATATAGGTTTTAGGAAGAGTAAACATAGTATAGTTTTACCAGGATAAAGAGGAAGAAATTAACCCTCAAAAGTAACTTTTCACGTTTTAAAATTAAATATGTTTTAAAAACTAACTAGAGAAAACAGCCATAACTGCCAATCTGGCACACTGGCGGTCGATCGGCCGGTCCACCAGCAGATTCAAAAATCTGACCGTTAGCCCTTGGTCAACTGATCGATCGATTGTAACAAACAGAGGCTAAAACTGGCTATAGTCAATCGACTGGTTGGTTGACCGCAACCGGGGACCGATCGACCAGCCGGTCGATCGGGAACGTGCATAACGTGCACAACCCCAATTGCCAGAACTCCGGTCGACCGTGCGGGCGACTGTTCTGGCCCGTAATAGGCACCGTCGACCGCCCGGTTGACCGACCTTGGCCAAAATAGATTTTAAAGCTCTTTTAAAAGATTCATAGAATTTTAAAATATTTTTGTTTGGATTTTGGGAGATAGAAAACATGATTATCCATGAGATACAAGTTCTAAACATTGATAGAAATATTTAGAAAAATATAGAACAAGTATCAAAGACCAAACATGTTAAAAATTATTCTTTTAAAAACGTGCATTTTTGTTTGTGTATATTTTTGAGCATATCAATACTATCTATCTTTACATAAGATCTAAATACAAATAAACTAAACACAAACTGAAGTCTTCTTATAGAACTTCTTCTCCAAGCCGACTCGATCCAAACACGATCTAAAGAGCTTGACTCCAACCAAGTGCTAGATGCGATCTTGACGCGCGAACTCTTGAATCTACATGTGTTAGCTCCAAAACTCCTTTGTTGAAGCTAGACACCTACTAATATCTTGATTAGTAACTGAAACTATATAACACAAGATAATTAGTAAACTATAACTATATGAGTTAATCATCATCAAAACTAGAGTGATGGGCCTTTGGGCTAACAATCTCCCCCTTTTTGATGATGACAAAACTCATGGAGTTATATATGCATGGATTAAAGTTAAGCTTCATAGAAGCTCCCCCTTAACTTATGCATAACAATAAACAAATAAATATTCAATGAAATGTATAAACTAAACAAAACATATATGCATAAACAATGATATATATGCATATATAAACTCTCTAAATTCTTCTCCCCTTTTTGTCAATTCATCAACAAAGGGGTAAGGACAATTAAATAATAAAGATGTATATGCGATATACATTTATGAAGAGGAGAGGCGTAAAGTTAGCTCCCTGCATACATGCATTACATGGAGAAGGGATGACTAGTCCCTAACCCACATAAAGCATAATATACAATGTATAAATGGAGATATTAAGCTCCCCCTACACACGTGTACCACATAAATAAGAGAGGTCATGCTCCTCAGTGTGAGATACACTCAACATGAATTTATATATATAGAAGATGTTAAGCTTCCCTTGCATATAGACAATATATATAACAAATTTTAAAAGAAAATTTTTTAAAATACTTAAAACAAAATTTTGAAATTTCTTAAGTCAACAAAACAGATTTTTGATACCAATGAAATAAAATAGCAGTTGACAAAAACAAATATTGGTACCACTTGAAGTTTTTTTTATTTCTAAGATACCAACAGTAGATTTTGATACTAATTGAAGGTGAAACATGAAATACATTATGATATTTATGATATTTATTTGGTATCAATAATGAAATACTAATTGAAATCAATGTATAAGCTTGTAAAAATATCAATTAATATTTGGAATAAACTCAAGCTTAACATAAACATAATTTGCGCTTTAATAATGTATAGATATTATAAAACAAGCACAATCAAATCATATATATGTATGTATGTAAATGGAAAGACCAATAGAAATTTGAAGCATACATATATAAGAAACACATATGAGCATAAAAAAATAAGATAACATAAAGATCATGTGTATAACTCATACCTACCACCCTATTCTTGCACAAGTACAAAAGATATTCATATAAGCGTATACAATGCATGGTCTCCCAACCATCCACCCTTAGAAGGTAGGGGTTTAAAATCATGATTTGAAAATATTTTAGCATAGTTTGAAAACTCTACCAATTGAAGAATAAAGACTAGTTTTAAAGATAATTTTGAAAGTTAACACGAAGTCCTTCAAGTAAGGAATAAAACACAAATGTATCCATAGAATATGAAAATACATGAGAATCGATACTCAAAAGCGATAAAGCATATATATGCTATGAATCATGAGTAAACAAGATATATTGAGTGTAGGAATCATTAATGAACAAAATTATGAAAATAAGACAACGAAGCTCATATGAATTTTCTTTTATCAAAATAAAGAAATCATCAAAACTAAATACGCTTCAAGGTATATGTTTGTTTTGTTAAAACTAAAAGTATACGTACTGAAAAGACACCTAGAGGGGGGGTGAATAGGTGTAAATGCTAATCTAGAACTAATTGCAAAACTAAGTGCGCTAAAAACGGAAGCTAATGCAAATTATGCACAAACTAATACAATACAACATGTGTAGCCGAATTCCCCTTGCGAGGCTCTGGACTAACTCCCCTTGATTCCCCTTTAAATGGGTTGAGGCGCTATGTGAAGCTCTTATTGGATAAGTATAAGTTAGGCACACACACACAAGCCAAGCAATCAAGGATATAGCAATATGAAATAATGCAAGGCAACACAAGCAATATGATATGGCAATATGAATTATGCTCAACACAAGCAAATATGATATGATGATATGAAGTATGATGCTTTGCACAAATAAATGAGAGAGAGTTAAAGAGACAAGTGGAGCAAACGCAAACACAACGATATGTTTCGAGGTTCGAGCACCTTGCTCTACATCCCCGCCTACACCACCGTGTAGGATTTCCAATCCACTATCTCCCACCGAGGGAACCTCTACCAAAGAGGATTTGTTACAACTCTAGGAGTACCAAACTCCTCTCTCAAACAACCACCTCACAACCGAGGGGTTAGGCCCGTAGCCAATACAACAACCAACAACAACACCTCTACCGAAGAGGCTCACAACCAATCTCAATCACCTCACACTTGAGGGATACAAACCAATCACCCGATCACCTCTACCTAAGAGGGATACAACAATAATAAGGGTGTTTACAACAAGTGGTTCCAAAAACCACAAACTCAATCTCTCTTTTCTTTTCTCTTTTTCCACAAAGCAAATGATCCTAATAGATTAGGATAGTATGATAGCTCAAGTGTGGAAAACTAGGTGTTTTTAGAAACAAGCAACAAAGAAAAACTTCTTGGGAAATCTCTTGTAGATGATAGGAATAAAAGACCAAATCAAAATCCCAAAATCTATTTTTCTTTGATTTTCCAAAAACCCAAAACAAATAAGAATCAATCTTTTTAGCACAAAAACTCTTTTAAAAAATTTGTTTTTAAACTCTGAAAACAGGGTATTTTTCTCTTGTAAAAACCTTAGCCAAAATCCTAAAGAGATGGGGTTTATATAGGCCAAATAGAAAACTAGCCGTTAGGCTGACGTGTCAGCCTGACTGGCCAAACGGTCGACCGGCCGGTCGACCGTCCAACGGTCATATTTTGACCCGTTGGAACCTCCGGTCGACCGCCCGGTCGACCGAAACAAACAGAGAGAAGAGCTCTCTGCAGCGGTCGACCGGCCCCCTGGCTGCCAGACGTTCACAAGTCTGTGCACGTCGGTCGACCGCGCGGTCGACCGGCCTTAGGTGCGGTCGACCGCTCGGTCGACCGTTCTGGCCTGACAGGTCAGTCTGGGTCCAAAACTGGTATAAAACATGTTAGAAAAATTCTTTTAAAAAACTTCTATCTTTTCTAAAAATTTCATAAACTTGTTTTATCATATAGCATTGATATTGAAACTTGTGATAATCATTTCTACTCAAATATCAAGCATATGAAATCATTTTTGTTTCTTCTCTTTTTTATCAAAAACAAACTCTTGTATTTTTATCAAACTTGGCTTTTCAACACATGAATAGGGATATCAAAATAAGTTTGTTTAGCATGTTTAAACCATGTATGTATATCTAGAACATATCTAATATACATAGAAATAAAGTAAACTTGTTTTGATCTACTATTCGTGAAAAACCAAATCCAAAACATAAAAACGTGTGTATGTGTACTTGAGCATATCAACTATACTAAGCTTTACAAATGGATCTAAAACACATAATCTAAACTAGGATACCTAAGTCTCTTGACGATCTTCCATCTTCAAGTAGACTTGCTCCCAAACGCGATCCACGAGTGCAAAGGTATGATCTTTAAGCTTTGGCACCGGAATCACCATGATAAGCTTCCAAACACCTTGTTGAAGCTAATCACCAACTAATATCTTGGTTAATGATCTGAAACTTAAACAATACAAGATTATTAGTAAACATAACTACATGAGTTAATCATCATCAAAACTAGGGTGGAAGGCCTTTGGGCCAACAATCTCCTCCTTTTTGATGATGACAAAACTCATGGAGTTATATATGCATGGATTAAAGTAAAGCTTCAAAGAAGCTCCCCCTTAACTCATGCATAGCCAAATAAATATAATAATATGCAATGAAGGCTCTTAAAAACATGAATGCACAAATATGCATAAACAATAAAGGTTCTAGATACCAATGAAATATTTAAAGCAAAGCATGCTCTAGATACCAATTAACAAATAAACATTTTCTTGATGCTCTAGAAACCAATAAACATACATTAAACTATATTAAACTTAATATATGCAAAAACATAACTATGCATATATATAAAACTCACAAATAATTCTCCCCCTTTTTGTCAATCATCAACAAAGGGGCAAACAATCAAAACAATATAATGAGGGGTAAAAATCTTTCTCCCCCTTTTGAGTCAAACAAAACAATACAAACAATGGTCTCCCCCTTTTTGTCTAAAATAAAAACAAAGTCAATAAGGGGTGACTACAAACATGATATCAATTAAACATATGTCAATGAAGCATCTTGATACCAAAAAATAAACAAAGATCAATAAATGTTATATGCTATATACATTCATGAAGAGGAAGACGCTAAGTTAGCTTCCCTACACATATGAGTTACATGAAGAAAGGAAGACACGCCCTAATTCACATAACACAAAATATGTAATGCATAAAAGGAGATGTGAAGCTCCCCCTACACACGTGTACCACATAAGGAAGAGTTGTCAAGCTCTTCAATACACGATACACTCAACATGAATTTATACACATATAGGCAATGTAAAATAAATATGTTTTTCTTAAACAAAATTTTGAGATACCAATTTAAACATTTAACATAAACATCTTGATATCATTAAGAGAAATGTGTTCTTTTAAACATATAATACCAATTTGAAACTATATTTTAACATAAAGCAAGGGAGTGAAAATCAAATACCAATTGAAAAACAACATCAAATTTTTTCCCTCTTTATGAAATACCAACTAAACATATGCATAAGCTTGTTAAGATACCAATTGAAAACAAATCAAACAATAGAAATTTTTTTTTTTAAGCTTAGCATAAACAAGTATATATATGTATGAAAATTAGATACCAATTGACATTGATATTCTTGAAAGAGTAAGCATACATATACAAAACATATATGAGTATACAAAAAGATCAAAAATTGATACCAATTAAAAGTATTCAATGATACCAATTGAAAGACTAGGGTCAAGTGTATATCTCATATTATAACGAAGAATACGAACTAGTTAAAATGAAAAGTTTTATTAACTAGTACGAAATCCTTCAAGTAAGGAATAAATACAAATCATTTTTCATAAAAATGAAATCCACATGATAATCAACACGCTAATCCAATTAAGCATAAAAATGTCTCATGAAAACAAAACATGAGCAAATAATAAATGTGAGTGTACAAGTCAAGTATGGAGATCACAATCATGAAAATTTGTTCAATTAAGTTCAATTATTTCTTTAAACAAGAAAACTAAAAATTAATATTATTTAATCTTAAAGGCATATGTATGTCTAATACAAACCAAAGTATACATACATATCCAAGATACAAACGAGTCCACAAGGATATATGCATGAAGGCACGTGGCTCAAAAAAGATATTCATGTATATCTAATAGTTTGGACAAGGTAAACATATACATGAAGTTTAAATACCAATTCAAAGAAAACATGAAAAGCATGAAAAGTATGAAAATTTAGCTTTTCATTAAAACAATTTGATACCAATTCTTTTCAAGGTATATGTATGATTTGTCAACACAAGAAGTATACATACATATCCCTTAAACACACTTTGAGTCCATAATAGATATATGCATGAAAGGCAAATGACTCAAGGGGTATACATGTATATCTTCAAGTTTGGCAAAATACACATATATATGAAATGAAAACTCATAATCATAAAAACAAATACCAAAAATGGAATACAAGTTTAAAATGTATGAATCATCAAAACTAGACTATACTAGCACATCTAATGGGAACAAACAAGCATTCAATCCCAAACATATATAGATTTATTTGTAGCCCATCATATGTACAAATATAAATCTTCTGGTTTTAATGAAAACTAACATCTAAACATGTAATCAAGACATAAAGCATAAAAACAAAACACAAATCATTTAGACTAGGATTTATACTAGTGTCGAAAAACATGAAGTATCAAAACAAACACGAATATTATTTTGCTATATAAAACAAGCAAAGATTCATCAAAAATTCTTTTATCAAACTTCTAGGTATATGTATGATTCATCCAAATCTAACAATATACATACATATCCCAACCGTAAACGAGTCTATTAAAAGTATTTGCATGAAGGCAAAAGACTCATGGGTATACATGTATATTTATTAGGTTTGAATTCAAAATACATATACATGAAGTAAAAACATGAAAATAGGCATAGCAAGTATAAATGAAGGAATCATCAAAACTAGCTTATACATGTGCATATAGTGGGTACAAATGAGCATGAAGTGCAAACATATAAAAGTCAATTTGTTCTCACTATGTGTACATGCATACATGCAAGTTTTGATAAAATCTACATCTAAACTAGTTTATACCACATGAAGCATAAAACAAATATCATGATAAAGCTAAAACATGATTACTATGTAAATTCACATGTATTAGATTCCTGATGTACATTATATCTAAACAAAAGGTGAGAACACTAAATATGGGTTCATATAAGCAAGTGTGTCTCAAATACTATACATGTATGTCATGGATCTAATAAACATGGAATGAACATACTAATCCATAGACATCAAAAACATGTTATAAAGCATCAAAACATGCTATAAACAATAATATGAAAGCATGTAAACAATAAATGGGAGTTAGAAATTTGTTACCAAAACCTAGAAGGCAACTCTCCTTGTCTCCAAAAACATGGTGGTCATCTCCACCAAATCTTCCCTTGAAAGTGATGCATCCAATTGATTTCCTTTAAGTCCGGAACGCATCCACTCCAAGGTGCTATCACTCTCACGTCATGTGAGAGCCCACACCTACATCAAAAACAATAGGAGGGGTGGTCTTTGGTACCCACATCTTGTTGGGTCCATGGGGGTTAGTTCCTTCCCTAACCCAAACAAATTTCTTTGCTAAATTATCAATATTTAATCTATCAAAATAAAATTTAGCAAGATGGCCCTTACGACCACAATGTGTACAAGTGTACACATGAGCATACGTGTGATGGTGTCCGTGAGGAGCATGTGTATGCCGTAGAGGGTGTGCATGAAAAGATGGAACTTGTTTCTTACGAAACAAAGTTTCCAAACGTGTATGCCCTTCTACACATTGGCTCAAAGTGGAGCCTAAACAATCAACACTCTTCTTAAGCATGGATAATTGTTAATTAAAGAAGAGGTGGCACATGCAATAGGTGAAGTGTGTGATACTACCCTAGCATGGCAAACATGAGCATCAATCTTATTTTGTAAAACAATGTTCTTATCTAAACAAACATTTAACTCATTTGAAATAGAAATAATTTTATTTTTCAAATCAACATTCTCTTTTAAAACAAAATCAATTTTTGAAGACAAGTTTTCATTTTTCTTCAAAATTGTTTCAGAATTATTTTTAGACTTTAAAAATTCATTTTCTTTAAGTGCAAGTTCTAATTGAGATCTCAATGAATCCCTTTCATTATAGACCTCAACCTTCTCTTGCAAAACATTGTTAAGTCTAGCATGTAAACTCTTATTTTCTTTTTCAAGGCCTAGACTTTCCTTTTTCAAAATTTTATATTTTTCTATCAATTTTTCACAAACAATAGATAGTTCTTCATTCAAAGCATGGGGATCTACAATATCATCACATGAAGAACTAGCATCATCACTATCTAGTTGAAGTTCCGATTGTACCTCAAGGGAGTCATTCCCTTGGACCATATAGCATTGTTGTGGTTCGGATTCTCCACTAGATTCCTCTTCTTGTTGGATTTGGACTTGAAGCTTGGAGGTGGTGGTTGTTGATAATAGATTCCACACTGCAAAAGCGGAATCAATGTTAGAAACACACATAAGATAATCTTTAGGTAATGTGCTTCTAATAGCCTCTAGGGCTTGTGCATTGGCCCCTATATGATCACCATTACCAAGGTAGCATTTCTTGGTAGCGGCAAGAAAGACATGTAAACCTAGGGTCTTCAAATACATGGACATCCTATACTTTCAAACAACAATGTTGGAAGGGTCAAAGCTAGGTGGGGTCATGAAGTCCATGGTATAAACTATATGTGTGCAAACAAGCAAACAAATGCAAACAAGATTAGCAAGCAAAGGATCTCACTCCTAGGATGTTAAGCCTAAGTATCAGGAGCACTAGCTCTGATACCAATTGAAAAGACACCTAGAGGGGGGGTGAATAGGTGTAAATGCTAATCTAGAACTAATTGCAAAACTAAGTGCGCTAAAAACGGAAGCTAATGCAAATTATGCACAAACTAATACAATACAACAAGTGTAGCCGAATTTCCCTTGCGAGGCTCTGGACTAACTCCCCTTGATTCCCCTTTAAATGGGTTGAGGCGCTATGTGAAGCTCTTGTTGGATGAGTATAAGTTAGGCACACACACACAAGCCAAGCAATCAAGGATATAGCAATATGAAATAATGCAAGGCAACACAAGCAATATGATATGGCAATATGAATTATGCTCAACACAAGCAAATATGATATGATGATATGAAGTATGATGCTTTGCACAAATAAATGAGAGAGAGTTAAAGAGACAAGTGGAGCAAACGCAAACACAACGATATGTTTCGAGGTTCGAGCACCTTGCTCTACATCCCCGCCTACACCACCGTGTAGGATTTCCAATCCACTATCTCCCACTGAGGGAACCTCTACCAAAGAGGATTTGTTACAACTCTAGGAGTACCAAACTCCTCTCTCAAACAACCACCTCACAACCGAGGGGTTAGGCCCGTAGCCAATACAACAACCAACAACAACACCTCTACCGAAGAGGCTCACAACCAATCTCAATCACCTCACACTTGAGGGATACAAACCAATCACCCGATCACCTCTACCTAAGAGGGATACAACAATAATAAGGGTGTTTACAACAAGTGGTTCCAAAAATCACAAACTCAATCTCTCTTTTCTTTTCTCTTTTTTCACAAAACAAATGATCCTAATAGATTAGGATAGTATGATAGCTCAAGTGTGGAAAACTAGGTGTTTTTGGAAACAAGCAACAAAGAAAAACTTCTTGGAAAATCTCTTGTAGATGATAGGAATAAAAGACCAAATCAAAATCCCAAAAATCTATTTTTCTTTGATTTTCCAAAAACCCAAAACAAATAAGAATCAATCTTTTTAGCACAAAAACTCTTTTAAAAAACTTGTTTTTAAACTCTGAAAACAGGGTATTTTTCTCTTGTAAAAAACCTTAGCCAAAATCCCAAAGAGATGGGGTTTATATAGGCCAAATAGAAAACTAGCCGTTAGGCTGACGTGTCAGCCTGACTGGCCAAACGGTCGACTGGCCGGTCGACCGTCCAACGGTCATATTTTGACCCGTTGGAACCTCCGGTCGACCGCCCGGTCGACCGAAACAAATAGAGAGCAGAGCTCTCTGCAGCGGTCGACCGGCCCCTGGCTGCCAGACGTGCACAAGTCTGTGCACGTCGGTCGACCGCGCGGTCGACCGGCCTTAGGTGCGGTCGACCGCTCGGTCGACCGTTCTGGCCTGACAGGTCAGTCTGGGTCCAAAACTGGTATAAAACATGTTAGAAAAATTCTTTTAAAAAACTTCTATCTTTTCTGAAAATTTCATAAACTTGTTTTATCATATAGCATTGATATTGAAACATGTGATAATCATTCTACTCAAATATCAAGCATATGAAATCATTTTTGTTTCTTCTCATTTTATCAAAAACAAACTCTTGTATTTTTATCAAACTTGGCTTTTCAACACATGAATAGGGATATCAAAATAAGTTTGTTTAGCATGTTTAAACCATGTATGTATATCTAGAACATATCTAATATACATAGAAATAAAGTAAACTTGTTTTGATCTACTATTCATGAAAAACCAAATCCAAAACATAAAAACGTGTGTATGTGTACTTGAGCATATCAACTATACTAAGCTTTACAAATGAATCTAAAACACATAATCTAAACTAGGATACCTAAGTCTCTTGACGATCTTCCATCTTCAAGTAGACTTGCTCCCAAACGCGATCCACGAGTGCAAAGGTATGATCTTTAAGCTTTGGCACCGGAATCACCATGATAAGCTTCCAAACACCTTGTTGAAGCTAATCACCAACTAATATCTTGGTTAATGATCTGAAACTTAAACAATACAAGATTATTAGTAAACATAACTACATGAGTTAATCATCATCAAAACTAGGGTGGAAGGCCTTTGGGCCAACACGTACATATTCCAAGCATAAATGAGTCCATAATAGAATATTGTATGAAAAGCAAGTGACTCTAGGATAGAGACGTATATCTAAAGTTTTAGACAAAATTGACATATACATGAAGATATATACAATTTTATGAAAACATGTACAAAAATAGGGAAAACAAGTAAAGATGAAAGAGTCATCAAAACTAGGTTATACAAGTACATCCAATGGGTACAAATGAGCAATAAAGCGCAAATATATGATAAAAAAATGTGGCTCAATAGTTGTATAAGTATAAACACAAATTTTAATAAAAATTTCATCTAAACAAGTAATCAAAAACATGAAGTGCAAACCATAAATAAACATGATCATTAGGATAAATGCACGTGTTTTAGAGATAGGATATATACAATGGTTAAACTATAGTGAGAGCACAAAAATTAATAATCCATATAAATATGGGTGTTCCCAAATACTACATATGTATATCACAAGTCTAATAAACATTGAATTTAAACATAATGAACATGAAAAATCAAAACATGCTAAAATCAATCAATGAGAGCATGTAAACAAAATGAAAGTTAGAGATAGTTACCAAAACCAATAGGGCTAATCTTTAGGTCTCCAAACTGTGATGGTTTCCCCATCAAACATCCTTGAAGGTCATGCATCCAATGTAGTATCCATCAAGCTCAAATGCATCCACCATCAAGGTACCAAAAACCCTCACGTCAAGTGAGAGCCCACACCTACATCAAAACAATAGGGGTGAATTTTGGTACCCATACTTATTAGGTCCATGGGGGTTAGCACCTTTCCTAACCCAAACAAATTTATTTACAAAATTTAAAATATTTATTCTATCATAATAAAATATTGCAAGGTGGCCCGTACGTCTACAATGTGCACAAGTGTACACATGAGCATACATAGAATCATGTGTATGAGCATGATGAGCATGTGTATGCCATGGTTTGTGTGTATGAATATGTGGAGTATGTTTCTTTCAAAACATAGATTCTAATCGTGTGTGGTTCATGGCACATTGGCTCAAAGTGGAGTCCAAACAATCTACACTCTTTTCAAAGCACAAATATCATTCTCAATGATTGAAGAAGAAGTGGAGCATGCAACATGTTTATCACTAATAGATGGAACACTAGAAATATGACAAACATGAGAAGAAAAATCATTTTTCAAAGATTTATTTTCATTTGAAATAAGTTCCAATTCTTTTGAAATCAAAGCAATTTTATTTTTCAAAGAAACGTTCTCTTTTAAAACACAATCGAGTTTTGAAGACAAAACCTTATTATTCTTCAAAACAACATCACAATCATATTTATTCTTTAAAATTTTGTTTTCATTTAAGGTAAGGTCAAGTTGGGATTTCAATCCCTTTCACTTGAAATCTCAACCCTCTCTTGCAAAACTATTTCAAGTTTAGAAAAAAATTTTTTATTCTCTTCTTTTAATTCTAAACTTTTCTTTTTCAAAAGTTTATATTGGAAAGTAAGTTCTCACAAACTATATATAGTTCTTCATTTAAGGCATGTGCATCCATATAATCATCACAAGAAGAAATAGCACTATTTTCTAATTGAGTATCCGAATGTATCTCAAGGGAGTCATTCCCTTGGACCATGAAGTAAGGTTGGTCGGATTCTTCTCCACTAGATTCTTTCTCCACATTGATTGTCGTTTGTAGCTCGGGAGAGGTCAATGTATTTCACATTATAAAAGTGGAATCACAATGAGCAATCATAGAAAATTTTTTTTGCTAAGTGTTTTTCTAAGTGCCACTAGGGCTTGTGCATTAGCCTCTATATGCTTACTATTGTCAAGATAAGATTTCTTGGAAGCGGCAAGGTAAACATGCAATTCTAGGGTTTTAAGGTATACACTCATCCTATACTTCCATATATCAATGTTGGTAACATCATACATGGGAGGGGCCATGAAATCCAAGTGTATAAACAATATGTGTGCAAATGCAAATCTAAATTAGCAAGCCAAGATCTCACTCCTACGTGGTTAAACCTAATATCAGGAGCGTAGGCTCTGATACCAATTGAAAATACACCTAGAGAGGGGGGTGAATAAGTGTACTAGCTAATCTAATGACAAATGATGCAGAATTAAAATCAAATGCAACACACTATGTGTAACCAAAGAGTGTAGCCAAATTCCTCATGAAGGGCTCTAGATTATTTCCTCTTGATTCCTCTAAATAAGAGTTGAGGTGCTATATGAAGCTCTCTTGGTTCAACATAAGTATGGGCACACAAACAATACCAAGCATGTAAGTGATATGAACAATATAAAGCAATTCAAGATATAAGAGAAATAGAGTTTAGAGATAGTAGATCAAACGCAAACACCAAAATATATTTCGAGGTTCAAGCCACTGCTCTACGTCTCCTCCTTCACATAGAAGGATTTCCACTACGTCCACACAGGACCTCCCACAAAGGGAACCTCCACCGAGAAATTTACAATTACAAAGTTGGAGTATACAACTAATCTCTCAACACAATCACCTCTACTCAAGAGGCAAGGCACAAAGCCACAGCTCAATCACCTCTACAGAAGAGGGACAAGGCACAAAGCCAAATCACAATCTCAATTACCTCTACACAAGAGGGATAACCACAAACCCAAAACACAACCACCTCTACACTAGAGGGATATGCACAAAGTCAAAGCAAAGGAAAGATTGCAACTTGGTGATCACAACTGATCACAAACAACTCTTGGTAATCATAATAGACCACAAATAATATTTCTCACAAAAACAAGATCCTATAGAAAGGATAGAGAAGATAGCTCAAGTGTGAGAAAATGAGGTGTTTGGAAAATAAATCACAAAGAAAATACTTGAAAAAAATACTAGATAGAAATAGAAATGAAGATCAAAACCAATTTCCAAAAACTCTATTTTTCTTTGATTTTTTCAACCCTTGAAAACAAAATAAAAATAAAACTTTTAGGCACAAAAACTCTTTAGAAAATTGACAAGATGGCACTAAAATTCTTTTTCTCTTGAAACCCAAAACTTTAATTTTCAATGGAATTGTTGTTGTTAATAAATTGGATTGCAAAATCAAAGAGATAAGAGAATTACCGTGCAGCTTTGGGCTAACGAGTCGTGTCAACGAGGAGGAATGCGATAGAAGCTTTTCGGTATTTTGTTTAGAAAGCTAAAAATAGTGCTACTTTTTTAGTTGAAAAGAGAATAGAGAGAAGGGAGATGATTAAAAGAGAAATTGCAAATTTGGAGAAGGCTTTGGAAAAGGTGATTCAAAATGTTTTGAAAAGTGAATTGTTATTTTTGATATAAGAAGAAGAAGATCTGGGCTCACTAATTTTTTACTCAACTATGTACTTATCTCAATAATATTTGGGTGCATCACTTTATTATAAGCAAAACCCATTAGCTTCTTTTAATGTCCAAGTAAAACAAATAAGATGGTTTCATTTAAATCTTAAGCCCTTTCATTACAAATCCTTAAAAAGAGAATGTTAAACCATCAAGCGCGAAGAAGCAAGTATGGAATAAAAACACTTTAAAAACATTTTTGCTTTTAAAGTCCAAGTAAAATAAAGACATCTTCATGTGCTTTCAAGAACGAAGTTTAACTACGGTATATTTCTGATTCAAAAAGTGTTGCTTTCATGAAAATCAAGCAAAGGAGAGATAATAGAAGAGAGTAATTAGTGAGCCCAGAAAATGAAATTAGCTACTCATGAAAGATGAAAAACAATACTTGTAAGTATAGCAGGACATACCGTGAATTAGAGTGGCAGAAGAGAAAGCTTGATCCTTTTATTGATGTCACTTCAATTTTCGGATTACAATCACTCAATTCCTCTCTCTCACTGGTATTTGATCTGAACTACAAATTACAAAACAAAGTTACAACTTCTATACTATCTAACAAAGAGCCTAAAACCTTAAAGAATAAACAAAAATTCTAATCCTAGTCTTCGCCCCTTTCTTCTCTGTTGAAAATGGTATTTTTAGGGAAAAACCAGAGGGCAGAGGTCGTAGGAAGATTGGGGGAGCATTTGCTCCCCCAACAGAGTTAACAAGGCTGAGGAAACGCGGCCCCTGGTGTGGCCAGGTGGCCACACCCAAATGGTGGAACTCCTTGGTTTGGTGATTGTCCCATATCTTCTGCTGGTTTTCTCGTTTCAGCTCTAGGATTTGACGAAACAGCCTTTATTGTTGGCTTCAACCGCTTGATTTGGGAAGATTCATTTCAACCAGTTTTCAACCTCTCTGATTTGCCAAGATCTACCCTGACTCGCTGATTTCGAATTTATTCTGAATTAAATCAGAATTTGATGGGCTTTTTGGGCTTGTTTCTATTTCCTTTCTTTTATCAATGGGCCTACATTTAACAAAGAAGAATAATACTTATTAATAGGATTTATTAGATAAAAAGTATGATAATGTGACAATGTATATGCAATATATGTGACTGATCACATCCCCCACACTTATCTTTTGCTCGCCCTCGAGCAAAACATCAGACTTATCCTAATCAATTATTTAGACCACTTTCGAGGTTACTCGATTGCACTGAGCATGTGCAACAAGCCGTTAAACCTCTAAGTTACCCCTAAAGGATGAGTTTTGTCTCGTGAGGGTTTTCAGTGGATTGCACCCACAAAATCCATAAAGAGCAAAAATGTTAGTATTTTTAAAAAGCATTTTGAAAGGAGAAAATATTTGAAGTATATTGTGAGAGTTTAAGTAATCTATAAGTTATAGGAAAATTAAATTTTTTATTCCTAAACTTAGTCTCTATTCAAAAATATGTCATCAATCAAAGTAAGGAGTCAAATTTTATTTCTCATCTAGTTTATTACTTTACCCTAAGTCATATGCACCATCGTGACAGTGAAGTTTGACTAAGAATTCTTTAACATTAACTCCTATGCCTTATTTATATTTATTTTTGGTGGTATTTATTTCTCAATTCAATTAGGCTTTCTAATCTGCCCATGTAACGAGCCTTTAGTCGGTGACACCCAAACCGGACAGTTTTAGGGCACCAAGTGAGAAAACACCCCGAAGGACTTAAACACTCGAGCAGACAAGGCCACGAAACCAAGATTTTTTATTTATAAAATGTACCCCTTTTAGGGGAGAATACTTATGCTTCATGAGGCACAAATACCCAACTTAATCTAAGGATTTATATATATATATATATATTTTCAAACTTATCTAATTATCTTTCGCATAAATACCAAGGCTTGCTTAGGCCAAAGCACCTAGCTAATTAATAATTAGATTTGTTTATTTTTTTATGCATATATAGTTTTTTTCTTTTTTTTTATAAGGCATAAGAGTCTTTGTTTTTGAACCCTAAGTGTATAAGTGTATAAAGAATATATATTTCATCAAGGTAAAGATCAAGCCTAAATTACTTTCATAAATTTCTTCCTAACCCTAAAAATCAAACAAGTCATCTTATTTTGACCAAGTGTAAGAGATCCTAATTATGATTTTCCTATTCCTTAAAATTGACTTAATTTCTTACAAAAAAATATATCAAAATATTGTTCTTACCTTCCAAAAAGTTTTTATATATATATATATTTCATTTTTTTTATAGTTATATTAGTCATGTTAGAACCCTCCCCCACACTTATCTCATGCATTATCCCCAATGCATGAAAGAAATATATAGATGCATGAAATGAAATGTAAAAGAGGTGCAAAAATTATACAAAAATATGTACAACATCAAGTTTCTCCTACACCTAGATCTTTTTCGGTTTCATCCCTCTAGCTCTTTCCATTATTCCAATGGGTCCTCTTTATAGGGCATAGTGGGGAGGCCAATTTTTTTGTCATTTTAGCTCTCTTCCTCCCCAGTCTCAGCTTCTTTTAAGTGTTTCTTCCTCATATTACTACATTCATTATTTAAAATTGATTTCCATCATATTTCTCAGTTGGAACTTCTTCATTATGAATGCCTTAGAATTCTAACTCAGTTCCATATATCTCCTCAAAGTTTAGGTCAACACTTTCCCCTGGAGATGTGTAATTAACCAAATGATCCCTAGTTAGTTCATCCAAACACATGAGTTCTTCTTCGAAGAGGTTTTCAAAGAGTATGTCAATCGGTGGTTCTTGAATTATATTTCCATGTGATATATTATTGGTTGGCTCATCGAAAGTGAAGATATTCAAATCAAAATTTTCTTTTTTAAAGGGTAATCTAAAATTAGGATCTCTGACATATGCCTTCTCATTAAGATAATCGCATTCATTCTTAAATAATTCATTAAGAAACAGCAACTCATTCTCTATTCCTTCACTTTCTTCATCACAATTATTTTCAACAAAGTTTACCTCAAATGTTTGGTCTCTTATCTTACGAGGTTGTTTTTCTAAGTTGAAGACATTGACTTCTCTAGTCATGTCCCCAAAGTTAATCTCATGGACCCATTCCTACAATTGATAATAGCATCAGCAGTAGTAAGGAATGGACGCCCTAGGATAATAGGAGTTTGAGCCCTAGGATTGGACATAGGTTGTGTTTCAAGAACTATAAAATCAACTGGGTAGATAAACTCCCCGACCCGGATAAGGACATCATTAATTTCTCCCTTTGGAACTTTCATAGAACGGTCAGCCAGTTGGATTACGACTCAAGTCGGACTAAGATCACCCAGCCCGAGTTGTTGATAAACTGAGAATGGAAGCAGGTTGATACTTGCTCCCAAGTCAAGAAGTGCATTACTAATTTTGGCTTGTCCTATAGTGCAGGCAATAGTGGGACAACTCGGATCCTTGTACTTGACAGGGATCAGACCTGATAGTAGCTCACAAATGATAGTGGCTAAGAAGACCTTCTTGGGTACATTAGTCTTTTTCTTCTTGGTGCACATGTCCTTAAGAAATTTTGCATAGGATGGGACTTGTTGGATGGCATCAAGGAGTGGCACATTTATCTTCACTTGGTTGAAATCTCAATTATTTTATCCATGTGTGGATTCTGCTTGTTGTTCTTTAGCCTATTAGGAAATGGTACTATAGGCTTGTACACCTGACTGGTTGACTTATCTGTTTCAGAATCGTCAGATTTGGAAGGATTGAGACTAGATAAGGTAGAAGCTGGAGTGTGATTGTGCTGACTGGGATTGGGTGGTGTTGACACTTGGTTATCAACTTTCTTTCCCGACCTCAATGTATGAACAACATTACATTGATTCAATGATTGATCCTCAGCCAAACGAGCTTATTGAGAATTTTTAGGATTTATAATTGGTTGACTGGGCAAGGTACCCTTTTGCCTCTCATTCTGTAGATTGGCTAAGTGGCTCATTTGACCCTCTAGCCTTTGTATTGTTTGCATGAGAGAATCTTGGTTCTTCTTGTACCTTTTCATATTTCTCTCAAAGTCAGTCATTCTCCTTTCAAGCTGAGGATTCTGAAAGGAGGGTTGTGGACCTTAGTTGGGAAAATTTTGTTAATAATGTGAAAAATTGTTAGGAGAATTGTGAGGGTGATTGGAAAGTTAGATTGATGATTGGAAGAATTATTGGAATGATAGAAGTGGCTTGCATGATTTGACCATGGGTGGTCATTATTTTGTTAGCTCCATGAGAAATTTGGATGATTTCTCTAACCAGGATTGTACGTTGAGTGTAAGGATCATTGTTCGGCCTTGAAAAGGCCGCATTCATTGGTTCGAAAAAGTGTTGTTGAGCTTGAAATACATGACACTCCTCAAACACAAGATTCGTGGCCTGACAATAAGTACAACCCGGAGTTGAAAATGGTTTGGGCTGACTTGATTGACTGGACTTGGTTCCTTAGTTTCTAAATCTTCCAGTCTTCTCGCTAGGTTAGCTAACTTAGCCTCGTTAGCTATGGATAATTCAATTGAATGGAGACCTCCTTTTGAAGAGATAGAGTTTGGATTCCTAGAGTTTTCACTAGTAGATTCCCATTGGATGGTCTTTTCAGTTAGATTCTTATATAAATCCCATCCTTCATGCTCATCCTTCTACAAGAATCCCCTCGGCACATGTTTCTAAGAGGGTCTTGGTTGAGTAGTCTAAACTGTCATAAAGAATTTGAATTTTTCGCCATTTCTCTATTCCATGATGAGAACATTGGACAAGGAGGTCTTTGAAGTGTTCAAAGTACCTCCAAAACGGTTCACTAGGTTCTTTCTTGAGCTGCATGATGTTTTTCCTAACGAGAGCGGTCTTGTGAATTGGATAGAATTTCTTCAAGAAGACCTTGATGAAATCATCCTAGGATGTGATAGAGCTGGCCGTTAAGCTGTAGAGCCATTTCTTGACTAAGTCCTTAAGAGCAAATGGAACAAATCTCAATCTAATAGCATTATCTGTAAGGTATGGGATTTTCATCATTAAGCATACTTCCTCAAATTCTCTTATGAAGAAATAAGCATCTTCGGACTCTAAGCCATGGAACTTAGGGAGTGTGTTGATGAACTATGGCTTAAGCTCAAAGTTGTGTTGACCAACCGATGGAAGTTGAATGCAGGATGGAGGTGAGGTTCTAATGAGATAGAACCTATCCTGCAAAGACATCGGTTGAGCCATAACCGAATTTGGTCTTGGTTCGAACATGGGTGATGATGTGTTTCTAGTTAACCTAGATGAATTAGGTTCTCTTGACCACACCTGCATACACAAACACAATCATAAACAAGTTCACCAATACTCAAGAAGAGAAAACAACCAAGCATAATCTAAGGTAACCTTAACCTAGACAACTCCTAACTGGTTGATTGTCCACAGGAGGTACAATGCAGACTTTGACCACAAGCTAATCAGCCAGGTTAGGGCAAAATTGGTGGGAGATATCCGCGCAAAAGCGATGGGCCTAATTAAGCCAAACCACCTGCCTTTGGGTTTTTCCCCTCAAACCCTTTCCTAGACACTGATTTGACAGGAGTCAAATTCTAACACCTTCCCCCTTAGGATAATCTCCTAGTGAGTTCGAGATCTCCTTAAGGCAAACGTCTATCAGATTTTACTTAGGCTTAGATTGTGCATGCTTGGGATGATTTGTCGGCAAAGGAAGGGTAATGACTTCCCTACCTTATCTTGATTTGGGTTTTGCCCTTAGAATTGATTGTGCAAAGTATGCAAGATATATAAAGTAACATTCAAAAGCAAATATCACCCAAGAATGTTTCTTAAACTATATGCTATGCATACGTACCTTATCTCCAGCTATCTTTAACAGTAATTGTAAAGTAAACGTAATTGGACAAATGCCTAGAATGCAAGACTAAACGTTTTTTTTAAGCAATTAACAATCACTCAGATTACTGTTGGATTAAAACAGGGATTGTGAATAGCAGATATAGCAAGAATAATAACATACAAAAACTTTATTTTTGCAAGAAATATGTCCTACAAAAAAGAGTTTTAGTAGTCCAACAAAAATTTCAACTTTTGAACTTGCAATTTCTTGAAATTCTGTTTCCTACTTTCGAGAGTAAGGGCATAGAATACCAAGTCTTCTCCTGTAAAGTTTGAATGCTAAATTTAAATCTTGATGTCCCTGAAATAAGACACCAAACTTGTTAAAAAACAAATACACTGTTCCCTCTCCGGCAACGGCGCCAAAAATTGATTGCAAAATTAAAGAGATAAGAGAATTACCGTGTAGCTTTGGGTTAACGGGTCGTGTCCATGAAGAGGAATGCGATAGAAGCTTTTAGGTGTTTTGTTTAGAAAGCTAAGAATGGTGCTAGTTTTTTAGTCAAAAGAGAATGGAGAGAAGGGAGATGATTAAAAGAGAAATTGCAAATTTGGAGAAGGCTTTAGAAAAGGTGATTTAAAAAGCTTTGAAAAGTGAATTGTTGTTTTGATATAAGAAGAAGAAGATCTGGGCTCACTAATTTTTTACTCAACTATGTACTTATCTCAAGAATATTTGGGTGCATCACTTTTATCATAAGCAAAACCCTTTAGTTTCTTTTAACGTTCAAGTAAAACAAATAAGATGATTTCATTTAAATCTTAAGCCCTTTCGTTACAAATCCTTAAAAAGAGAATGTTAAACCATCAAGCGTGAAGAAGCAAGTATGGAATAAAAACACTTTAAAAAGATTTTTGCTTTTAAAGTATAAGTTTAAAATAAAGACATCCTCATGTGCCTTCAAGAACGAAGTTTAACTACGGTATATTTCTAATTCAAAAGGTGTTGCTTTCATGAAAATCAAGCAAGAGAGAGGTAATAGAAGAGAGTAATTAGTGAGCCCATAAAATGAAATTAACTACCTATGGAAGATGAAAAACAATACTTGTAAGTAAAGCAAGGCATACCGTGAATTGGAGTGGTAGAAGAGAAAGCTTGATCCTTTTATTGATGTCACTTCAATCTTCGGATTATAATCACTCAATTTCTCTCTCTCACTGGTATTTAATCTGAACTACAAATTACAAAATAAAGTTACAACTTCTATATTATCTAATAAAGAGCCTAAAACCTTAAAGAATAAACAAAAATTCTAATCCTAGTCTTCGCCCTTTTCTTCTCTGTTGAAAATGGTATTTATTGGGAAAAACCAGAGGGGAGAGGTCGTAGGAAGATTGGGGGAGCAAACGCTCCCCCAACAGAGTTAATAAGGCCACGAAAATGCAGCTAGTGCCGTGTTTCGCGGCCCTAGTATGGCCAGGTGGCCACACCCAAATGGTGGAACTATCTGGATTGGTGATTCTCTCATATCTTCTGCTGATTTTCTCATTTCAGTTCCAGGATTTGTTGAAACAGCCTTTGATTGTTGGCTTCAACCGCTTGATTTGGGAAGATTCATTTCAACTAGTTTTCAACCTCTTTAATTTGCTAAGATCTGCCCTGACTCCCTGATTTCAAATTTATTCTGAATTAAATCAGAATTTGATGGGCTTTTTGGGCTTGTTTCTCTTTCCTTTCTTTTAGCAATGGGCCTACATTTAACAAAGAAGAATAAGACTTATTAATAGGATTTATTAGATAAAAAGTATGGTAATATGACAATGTATATGCAATATATGTGACTGATCAAAACTCAACCCCTTTTATAGGTTTTAGGAAGAGTAAACGTAGTATAGTTTTACCAGGATAAAAGAGGAAGAAATTGACCCTCAAAATCAACTTTCAACATTTTAAAATTAAACATGTTTTAAAAATTGATTAGAGAAAACAGCCGTTACTGCCAATGTGGCACACTGGCGGTCGACCGGCAGATTCAAAAAATCCGACCGTTAGCCCTCAGTCGACTGGTCGGTCGACCGTAACAAACAGAGGCTAAAACTGGTTACAGTCGGTCGACCACAATCAGTGACCGGTCGACCGCCCGGTCGACCGCAATTGGTGATCGGTCGACTGCCCGCTCGACCGGGAACGTGCACAAGGTGCACACTCCCAATTGCCAGAACTCTGATCGACCGTGCGGTCGATCGTTCTGGCCTGTAATAGGCACGGTCGACCGCCCGGTCGACCGACCTAGGCCAAAACTGATTTTAAACTCTTTTAGAAGATACATAGAATTTTGAAATATTTATGTTTAGATTTTGGGAGATAGAAAACATGATTATCCATGAGATACTAGTTCTAAACATTGATAGAAATTTTTAGAAAAATATAGAACAAGTATCAAAGACCAAACATGTTAAAAATCATTCTTTTGAAAACGTACATTTTTGTATGTATATTTTTTAAGCATATCAATACTATCTATCTTTACATAAGATCTAAACATAACTAAATTAAACACAAAACTGAAGTCTTCATGTAAAACTTCTTCTCCAAGTCGACTCGATCCAAACACGATCCAAAGAGCTTGACTCCAACCGAGTGATAGATGCGATCTTGACGCGTGAGCTCTTGAATTTACATGTGTTAGCTCCAAAACTCCTTTGTTGAAGCTGGACACCTACTAATATCTTGATTAATAACTGAAACTATATAAATACAAGATCATTAGTAAACTATAATTACATGAGTTAATCATCATTAAAACTAGAGTGATGGGCCTTTGGGCCAACAACAACAACCCTATTTATAGGTTATATCAGTGGTTAGTTAGGGAATTATCAACTCAAATTTGAAAATCAGAATGTTGGAGAAAATACTAGAAAATCAAAACTGAATAACAGTAAGAAATTATAATGATTCGACTAAGGTATGAGAGTAGTCTACTGATATGAGAAGTTTTGCCTTGGTTAGTCGACTAGCCTAAATATCAAGTCGACTATAGAAGGCTGACACAGAATGATAAGTCTCTGGAAACAAAACTTAGTCGATTAGATATAAGGGGTAGTCGACTAATATTGATTATAGTCAACAAACAGAGAGCTGATATTTTCTGTTAAGATACTTAGTTGACTATAGACTATTATAAGTTGACTAAAAGATATGTTAGTCGACTATAGAAAGGGGTTAGTCGACTATAAGACTAATTTGTGTGTGTGATCAAGGCTTTTAATAAATTTCTAAAAATACACAAAAATAATCGATATCCTTGAATAAACTTGAGCTATGAGAACTTAGTGCTAGCTCTGTAGATTAAGCTCCAATGTACCTACATCACATTTGTTATCATCAAAATCTACTATCATTAAACTATAAGCTCCAACACTTCACTGGGAATTCGGCTTCACTCTTTGGATATCACTTGTGATTAATTTTTTTAGTGTAAAAGCTTTTAATTCTATATTATTTGACATTAGATTAGGATAACACCTTTTCACCGCCCCCTTAGGTGTACTTTCAATTGGTTTTAGAGCTATTGCTTTTGATATTCGGTTTAACCACTGAGGAGTGACCCTTATTTTTGCTAATCGATCACATTCTTATTTTACGCACACTAATGGTTTAACTTGATCCACCTATGTTTGATGCTTTCAAAATCGACATATGAAAACTTAAAATGAGTTCATATCTTAAAGCCTTAGGTGTTCATGTTTATCTTATCACAACTAAAAGATCATATATAAAAATGACAAATATTTAAAGGCTAATGCAAAAGCCATGATGACACTAAAGAAAACCCTATACAATGATTATCTTTTAAGGGTTGCAAATTGTGATTCCGCCTTTGCAGTGTAAAACACATTGATCTCTCTTGAAGAACAAGCTTCAAATAATGTCGGGGGGGGGGGGGGGGAGAATCTAGTGAAGATAACTCTAGCCAAACTTGCTTCATGGTCCAAAGAAATGACTCCCTTGAGGTAAATTTAGAATCCAGTCTTGGATTGTGCAAGTACATTAAATGATAATATGTTTACTAAGGATGCATACATGTTAAATGAAGAGTTTTCCATATTTTGTGAATATTTATTGAGAAAATATAAATTATTAAGAAATAAGAGTTTAAAATTGAAGAAAGAAAATGAAATTTTTGTCTTCAAAGCTATATTTTGTTTTGAAAGAGAAAGAAGTGATTTCAAATAAAAGATTCTTTGAAAGCTCAACTTGATTTTATTTTAAATGAAAATGAGATTTTGAAACAGAAAAATGATTTGATTTCTAAAGAAAAAGATGTTGCTTTAAAAGAAAAATGATGCTTTATCTTCAAAACTTGATTTCGTTTTGAAAGAAAATGATTCTTTGAAAAACCAAATTGTTTTGACTTCAAAAGAAAATAAATCTTTGAAAAGTAAAATTGTTGAAAAAGAAAAGATTTCTTTTTTCAAAGAAAAAAACTTTTTTTTCTCATGCTAATTCTATTTCTTCTTCCATTGATAAAAATGATATTTGTGACTTGAAAAAGATGATTTATTGTTTAGGCTCTATTTTAGGCTCTATCTTGAGCCAATGTGCTATTGACCACAAGAGATTAGAATTCCTATTTCACAAGAAACATGTTCCACATATGCATGCACACCTTCATGGCATACACATGCAAACTGATCATAGTCATGCCAGCATGTATGCTAGAGTTTATACATGTACACATTGTGACCGTAAATGTAACTTAGTTAAATTTTATTTTATAAATTAAATGTTTTTAATAAATATATTTGATTTCATAATGGTACTAACCCTAAGGACCTAAGAAAGTTTGGATAACAAAATTCACACCTAGTGTTTTTGATGTAGGTGTGGGCTCTCACAAGATGTGAGAGGCTTGTGCCTTATTGGTGGATGCAACTAGAGCTTAATGAATCATATCTATGGATGCATCACTATCAAAGAGTTTAGATGGGAGGATCACCTATTTTGAAAATAGAGACTAGCCCTAAAGATTTTGGTAACTATCTCTATCTTCCTTTTTATACCATGTTTTACATATTTTATTTATATGTTTAGATGCAATTGTTGTTAAAACTTATAATTCACTTGTATAGCTTTTGAGATGCACACTTGAGCATAACATGATTCATATCATTGTGTACTTATTTGTGATTTGGCTATATGTGTACATTCTTGTTTTGATGATTCTCGTATTTGCACCTATATTTGATTTATAATGCATTTTTCTTGAGTTACAAAAATTATTTTCGTTTAGACTTTTTATTGACTTTGATTCATATATGTGTAACTTTTTTTAAAACTATGAGAAATACATGTATCCTTGAGTCACTTACTTTACATGTCATATACCCTATTGTGGAATAAATTTGTGTTTCGATATATATAATTTAATTTTGATAAAGTTCAAATATACCTTAAAGATTATCTCATGTGTTTCTTGAATATCTTATTTGTAGAATTGTTTGATGATTGCCTCTACAAATCTTGATAATTTTTTAGTGAAAAAGGATTTTCATGATTTGTGTTTTTTTTTTTTTCACAACTCTAGTTTCATATGAGTTTTGATGAATTCTTTAGAGCCTTAACATTTTATCTTAATGAATGTGTTATTTACATATTTTTTGTGTAATCACCTTTATATTTAATCATAATTTTATGTTCATGAGCTTGCACGTGCTATATAGATTTTTGAATGATAATTCTTGTGTAATATACATAATGCATGGGATGTATTTGATTTGGTTTATGTTTGAAAATTTTGAACTAGTTCTAAAAATTATCTTAAATTAGTCATTTTATTCTTCATGGTAGTGTCTCTATACTCAACTATTTTCAAATTATTATTTTTGAAAACTTCTATCCTTAGTGAGTGGTTGGTTGGGTGATCATGTCTTATATGTATAAATGACTATTCTCTTAACATGTGCATGTAGGTTGGTGATTTAAATAAGTTATACATATGATTCTCATGATAATTAATTTTTGTATACTTATTCTAGTTCATCTATATATCTATGCTCTTTAATATGAATGGTATTTCAATTGACAGGCATACAAATATTTTATTTTTTGTGCATGTTTAACAATGTTCGTACTTGTTCTTATTGCATAATTAGATTCATGCTAAGCTTAATTTAATTTCAAATATTTTTACAAGCTTATGCATTGGTTTTGTGATTATTCCAAAAAGAGGGAAGAAATTTTTAGATTTTTAATTGGTATTCATGATTGCATTTAAAAATTATTTTACAAATTGGTATCCATAATGGTTTTAGAATAATTTTTAACTTTATTTCTAGTTTTTCAATTGGTATCCATGTTTATTTTATAATTGGTATCTTATAACTATTATTCTTTTAATTGGCATTCTTGTTTTGTTTTTACAAATGGTATCTTAGAAAATCAAATTTTCATTTTGTTTTCAAAAATTGTTTTGATTCTAATTGCTGATATGAAAGGAGAGTTAACTTAACATCTTCTCTATATATATAAACTTATGATGAGTGTATTGTATAAGGAAGAGCTTGACCTCTCTTCTTTATATCATACTCGTTTGTAAGGGGGGCTTAACATTTCTATCTATATATTATATATTATGTTTATGTGGGTTAGAGTTTAGTCCTTCCTTCTCCATGTAATATATATATGCAGGGGGAGTTAACTTTACGTCTCTCCTCTTCATAGATTTATGTCGCATATGCATCGACTTGGTATTTGTTTTCTTTACGGCATTGTTAATGAATTGATAAAAAAAGGAGAGAACTTTAGAATTTATGAATATGTATTGTTTATGTTCTATGCATATGTTTATTTGGCATCCAGAGCTTACATTGTATGTTTTATGTTATGCATGAGTTAAGGGGGAGCTTTTACAAAGCTTATCTTTAATCCATGCATATATAATTTCATGAGTTTTGTCATCATCAAAAAGGGGAAGATTGTTGGCCCGAAGGCTTATCATCCTAGTTTTGATGATGACTAACCCATAAAGCTATAGTACTAATGATCTTGTGTTCATTTAGTTGCAGATATCCAATCAGGATCATAGTTGGTGTTTAACTTCAACAAAAGATTCAAAATCAAGTTTTGAAGCTATTGATTTTGAATCTATCGAGCTCAAGCTTAAAGATCGCATCTAGCACTCAAGATGGAGTCTAGCTTAAGGATTTGTTTGGATCAAGTTTACTTGAAAAAGAAAATCTATAAGAAGACTTTGTTGAAACTTACAGTTTGATGATAAAAGATTTTAATAATAACAATGTGATACAGGTCTATTGGAGCTTAATCTACAGAGTTGTACTGAAATCTGGTAGCTCAAGTTCATATACGGATATTGACTATTTTTGTGTATTTTTAGAAATTTGTTAAAAGCCTTGATCACACACATAAAATAGTCTTATAGTCGACTAACCCCTTTCTATAGTCGACTAACATATCTTGTACTCGACTTGCTTTATTATATAGTCGACTAAGTGTCTTCACACAAAAAATATCAGTTCTCTGTTTTTTGACTATAAGCAACATTAGTCAACTAACCCTCTCTGTTGGTCGATTAATTTTGGTTTCCAGAGACTTATCATTATGTGTCAGTCTTCTATAGTCGACTTTATCTATTGGCTAGTTAACTAACCCAGGCAAAACTTTCTATATTATCGACTAACTCTCATATCCTAGTCGACTAACTTCAGTTTCTGACTGTTATTCAGTTTTAATTTTTTGGTGTTTTCTTCAATGTTCTGATTTTCAAATTTGAGTTGATAACTTCTCTAACTGACCATTGATTTCACCTATAAATAGGGATGTTGTCCTTGAATGTAATCACTAATTCAAATCACAAGTTTTCTGCCCAAACTCTGTTCAAAATATTCTGTTTTTCAGAAAAGTTATTTCTACATTCTATTCTTCAGACAATTCTAATTCTTTGTGAAGAATTCTAAAAGTTCTCCTATAAGATACCTTGTTCACAATCACGTACAAAATTCAAGGCTTATAGGATGCATTGTAATCAATTAAAGAGTTGTTATCTTCTTAGTGCAGAGAAGAGTTGTATAGATTTGGCAAAGGTTGTTTTGTCAAGTGGTGTACAAGAAGTTGATTTTAGGGTATATCAAAATCAAAATAAGAAAAATCTCAAACAGGTTGCTTGGGACTAGACGTAGGTCACAAGGACCGAATCAGGATAAAATCTCTTGTGTTTGCGTTTGCATTTTTCTACGGTTTATTCTGTGCATTAACTTTCCTGCAAGTAGTTTATTTTTAAAAATGGTTTATAAAAACTATTTACCCCCCTCTAGTGTTTGTGTTGCCTTATTTATAGATCCTACAGACTTGTGTCTAGAGTCTATGAGTTTAGATCCTGTTTATAAAATAGATTAGTTTTCATTTTTCAAGCTCACATACATAATGTTTAATATTGGTTTTCAATAACAAAAGATTTGGTTTTCAGTTTAATATGTTTTTGGTTTCATGAATGAATTTCATCAAAAATAAGTTTATATGGTTTATATATGTATTTGATTTCATCCATATACATTGATGCTTTAAATATGCTTGAGAAACATAGTTTTATGAGTTAAATTCATGAGTTTAAGTTTTGTATATATCAAAAATTATTTTTATATTAATATATATTGTTAAAACAAGTCTATATTGTTTTACTTGTGGATTGGACTTTGTCTATACACATTATACTTCAAATGAGTTTGAAGTACTTGTTTTTGTGCTTATGCATGTTTTGAAGAAACATGTTCTTCAATATATATATATATATATATATATATATATTATATATATATATATATATATATATATATATATATATATATATATATATATATATATATATATAGTTTATTGTCTTAGAAAATGATTTCTATTTGTCAAAACAAGTTCATATTATTTTGTTTATGTATTGGAGTATCCATACACTATTGAGATTCATATATATTTGAACAACTTGTTTCTGTATCTACATAAGTTTTGGAAAACAAAATTTCCATTTTACAAGTTTTTGGAAAATACAATTTTATTTTGAGATTGAATTTCTATATGCCAAAATGGAGTTCACATGTTTGTAATATGTGTTGATTTTTTATCACACATATTTGTACTTTAGTTATTTTACATGAGCTTATTCTTGTGAAATTTATTGAGATTTATTGGCATTTAAATAGGGATTTAAAAAGATGTTTATCTTAAATATATGCTTTTTTGGGCTGAACAGGTTGACCGACGACATAGCTTATTTGCTCTGCCGGTCGACCGAACAGTTGACCAACATGGACAGATGTGCACAACCCAATAGTATGAGAGCTCGGTTAACCGACCGGTCGACCAATAGCCGACCGACCGGTCGACCGTCCAACTCTATTGTGCTCTCAGATTTCCTCGATCGACCGACCGCTTGACCGACAAGTCCCAACGGTAAAAAATTTGAACGTTGGTGGTTGACTGCGACCTATTAGCCCATTTGGCCTATATTTGTATCACAACGGCTATTTTTGGAAAGACTATAAACATGGGTATTTTTGGGTTATTTTCAACTAAGATTTCTGAAGAGAAAAATTACTAGTTTTCAAGTGTTATATTGCCTATTTTCTAAAGAGTTTTAAACAAGTTTTTGAGCCTCAAATCTACATCTTGTCAATTGTTTCAAGGTTTTGGAGAATCAAAGAAAGCAAGTTTGGGAATTCATTTGTTATTATTCAAATTTTCTATATCTTTCAAGAAGTTTTTTCCAGTATTTTCTTTTGTATTCTTTTTCAAAATCTTTGTTTTCTATAAACTTGTGCTATTCATTGCAAAATCTATCCTCTAAGACCTTGTATTATGATACGTATTATTTGTAATCTTTGTAATTACTAAGTGTTGTAACTTTTGTCTTTGTTTTGAGCTTCCCTTTTGTGTAGAGGAGTTTAGCTTTATGCCTTGGCTTTGTGCCCACCTCTTGTGTAGAGATCCCTTGGCTTTGTGTTCAGCTCTTGTGTAGAGGTCCATTGGCTTTGCGCCTTCTCTTTTGTAGAGGATTGAGGTTCGTATCCTCTGTGGAGTTTCTTAGTGGAGATAGTAGAAATCCTTTACGGGGTGAAGGCGGGGACGTAAAGTTTGGTGCTCAAACCTCGAACACATCCTTGTTTTTGCGTTAGCTATCTCTCTCTCAATGCTACTCTTGTTTATATCTGGCATTGCTTTTATTAATCATCTCTATATACATGCTTGATATTGAACTTACACTTGTATAAATCCAAGAAAGCTATTGAAGCACCTCACTCTTAATCTAAAGGAATCTTGAGAAGAAGTTCTAGAGCCCTTCACCAGGAATTCGGCTTCACTTTTTGGATATCACTTGTGGTTAATTTTGTTAGTGTAAAAGTTTTTAATTTTACATTATTTGATATTAGATTAGCACTACACCTATTCACCCCCCTCTAGTGTACTTTCAAATCAATGTTGGCTTAGGAATTTGGTTCAAATCGGATAAGGATATAAGACTTAACATTGATTCAAAAATTAGAATCAAATCACAAAATTGAGGATCGGGGTCACATTCATATTCAAGTTCAATTTCATTAAAGTAAAAACTTGCCAATTGGTCAATGTGATTCTCAAAGGTTCAATATTGGATAAGTTGAAGATGTTGTGATGAAATTGAATCTTGATTTGAGTTATCAACAATATTTTCAAGACATCATGATTCATGGGTCTTATTAATATGGTTAGGGATATTAGGAATGGTCATTAATTGGTTAGGAAGAGTTTTTTCATTCTTATGATTCATTATGCTTACCAATTGACTCATTTGTAATTCTACCCTATTGATGGACTAGTAGAAATCATTTTGAGATTGAACTATGGATTTAATATTTTTTCCAAGTCAATTGGTTCTTCCTTTTGTTGCGGTGAGACTTGAAAAGATGATATGTATCTTGATCTTTGATGTTTTTGAAACACACTTAGAGTGGGGATGAATAGGTGTTTTACTAATCAAATGCAAGTTAAAAACTATTTATGATGAATGATGCAAATCAGTCACTCAAAATAAGGATTGAAGCCGAATTCCTGTGAAGGGCTCTAGAACTCTCCTTTAATCTAGAGTATGAGTTGAGGTGCTCAATTGCCTCCTTGTTGAGATGAGTATAGACCAATAATGATAGTAAAAAGTGAAAGCTATAATAGAATGCAAGATGAGCAACCACATAAATATGAATAATGAAAAGCAATAGAGAGAAAGACACAAGCAATCGCATACACAAAGAATTTATTTCGAGGTTCGAGCCACAGCTCTACATTTTCGCCTTCACCACTATGAAGGACTTCACTATTCTCTAATAGATCTTTCACAAAGGGAACTTACAAGAAAGAATTACAGTTTGGTTTACACAAGACCGGAATACATAACTCCACACTCAACCCTCTACACACGAGGTAGCACAAAGCCAATTGAGGTTTCAAAGCTCTTGATGATCCAACAAGATCACAAACACTCTCTCTTACAACTTCTTATAGGGTAGAATATGAAGTGAAGCTCAAGAAGTTAAGTGAGAGATGAAATTCAGTTAGAAAGAATTTAAGAGCTTTAAAACCAACTGAAAATAGCTTTGGAAATATTGAACTTGAAGATTAGAAGCTAGAAAAAACTTTTCTCTTGAAACAAACTTAATTAAATATGTAAACTTGTAAACTTGTGTTGTGAAAACCAAAACCAATGACCCATATTTATAAGCAATAGATAAATATCATTAGTTAAGCATACGAGGCCATTTGGGGTGAGTTTTGACCCATAAAAATCAAAAATGCCCGTTGGAATTTACTAAAAACAAAATAGATTCAAAAACTAGCCATTAGAAAACTTGGCAGCCTGTCGGTCGACTGACAGCTCAACCCAGAAAAGAGCCATTAGCTCCGATCAACCAGGCAGTCGACCGCCCTAAAGTTCAAAAGAGAACAACAAAGGGTCGGTCGACCGACCGGTCGACCAGCCCAAACAGAGAGTTAAACTCTCTCAGTTGGTCAACTCCCAGTCGACTGTAAGGGTTAGCAGTCGATTGGTCGGTCAACCAATAACGTGCACAAACATGCACTTCCCCTTGGCCAAGAGCCCCGTCAACCGAGCGGTCGACTGTTTTGGCCTAACAAAGGCACCGGTCAACCGACTTGGCCTGAAATGATTTTACTGAAATATTTTTGAGTCTCAAACATTTTTCAAAATATTTTGTATTGGTTTATAAGTAATATGGCAATGTATAGTAATGAAATACATATTCTAAACCTGATCTAAAATTTTTAAAAAATTACGAGATACGAATTGATTGATAACATATATTGCACATATATTGTCACATTCTCATACTTATTATATAATAAACTCTGCTTTTAATCCTAATTATTGTCTAATTTATATGCAGGCCCATTGCTAAAGGAAAGGAAAGAGAAACGAGTCCAAAAGCCTTCAAAATTCTGATTTAATTCAGAAATAATTTGAAATCAGAAAATCAGGACAGATCAGGGCAAATCAGATCGGTTGAAAACTAGTTAGAATAAATCTTCTCAAATCAATTAGTTAAAGCCAAAGATCAAAGCCGTTTCGTCAAATCCAATAGCCAAAACTACAATTCAGAAGGAGATAAGATCATATCACAAAACCAGACAGCTCCACCCCTCGGGTGTGGCCGCCTGGCCACACCCTGGCCGCAGAACGCGGCCAAAGCCGCGTTTTCATGGCTTGGTTGCATCTGTTGGGGAGCGTTTGCTCCCCCTATCTACGTACGCCTCTCCCCATTGGGTTTTGCCTATAAATAGTGGGTTTTTCAAAGACCACAGGGAGCGACCATGTAGAGATAGACTTTAGGCCAATTTTTTTCTTCTTTTTAGTGTAGGTTTTTATTTTTCTTTTTATGTAATTTTTAGTTTTATTTATGTAATTCAGAGGAGATCAGAGTTTTATAGGAGAACGAGAGTGAAGCTTGTATTGAGAGTGACACCGGTGTAAGTTGTTCTTCTTTTCTCTTATTGTTACAGGATTGAATCTATAGTTGCATTTGTAAGTTCTTCTTTGTTTTTTTTTGTTCTTTTTCTTGCTTTCTACTTTTCTTCTTTTGGTATCAATTGCTATCCAAGTGAGTCTTAAAGCATCTAAAGAGCCTTGCCTTTGCGAGTGCCAACGATAGCTCACGACGATGAATTTTTAGTCTCATTCTATATCATTTCATACTTGTATCGTCTTAATAGTGTAATGTGAAAGAGATGGGAATCAACTCTTATGGGCTATGCGCTGATCGCCTTTACTTCAAGGTAACATCATTGCCGCAGATTCAAGGTAAGTATCGGGCCAAAGGAGATAAGTAATTTTTAACTTTCTTTTTTTTAATTTTAGTTTAGATCACCAACACCAACTCTTTTATCACTCTTTTTCAATTTCTTTGTATATATCCATTTCTGTTTTCTCCACCTTCTCAATCTACCACCTTCTTCCTAACTTAATTGTAACTCCATTTTTTCTTTTCTTTTAAAGAACTAAAAGAAGATCTTTAACCATACTTTGTAGCATAAAAGGGAACTTGCTAAACAAGCTTCCATCGCTAGTCCCTCCTTGTGGATCACGACCTGCATAGTGACTTGCTATTGTGGTAGTATTGAGTACTTACACTCTTTATTCTAAGTTCTGAAATTCTGCATTTTTGTGCAGGTAAAACCTCAATCAAATTTTGGCGCCATTGCCGGGGAGGGACGGTAAATTATTCTCTTTTTAGATTTACATTTTTTGTTAACTTTCTTCTTTGTTCTTGGTATACAGGTTTGACAACAAAGAATTTTTGTTGCAGTGGATATATAAGTGGCCCTAGACTCTGCTCAAGAAATCAGAGCCCAGAAGCCTCAGATTTGCTACATTCCTATGGCAATCTGAGTGAACTACTAGCCTATACTTTTTGCAGGTTGGCTGAATTGCAAAGTTTAATATCTGTAGCTATTTATTTCCTTGTTGACTCACGGTACATACATTTCTAACCACAACAGTAAAAGATTGATTGTAAATGCTAAAAATTATTTAGAATTTGCATTTAGGCACATGTCTATTTCATTACATTTTCTATTTACTGTTGAAGAGTGCTGGAGCTAAGGTATGTGTGCATAGCGTTCAGTATAAGGTTTATTCTTGTATGAAATATTGCTTGAGTGTTATTTTTTTCTATATACTTGTACACTATAATAAATTGATTTAAGGGCTTGTTCTATAAACAAGATAAGGTGGGGAAGTCATTACCCTCCCTTAGCCCACAAACAATCTCCTCACTCACTAACCCAAACCTAATTAAAACCGAGTAGACGTTGGCCCTAGGACATTTCGGACTCAAATAGGAGACTGACCTAAGGGGAAAGTTGATTTTAACTTGACTCTTGTCAAATCGGTGTCTAATGTTGGAGATTGAGGGGCAAAACCCAAAGGCTAGTAGTTTGGCATAATTAGGCCATTGCTTTAAGCACGGATACCTCTCACCAATCTTGCCCCTACCTGGCCGATTAACTTATGGTCAGATTCAGTAATATACCCCCCGTGGACAGACTAACCAGTTAGGAGTCGTCTAGGTGTAAGGTTTACCCTAACTTAGATTAGATTTTTCTTTTTTTATTTGTTTGCTTATTTGTTGTTTTTCGTTTATGTTTGACATTTCCTGTGTGATATGGCTTATAACAATAATTTTTTCAACTTTAATGATAATCCATATTACACCCCGACCTCTTTTTCAGATATTACCAACCCGGCATATCATAACTTTAACCACCTAGTGTGCCAGATTGGTCTTATCCGAATCAATATAACCCATGCCCCCAATCCTATGATCATAATTTCTAAAATAATTTCAATTCTTCACAGAGTCAATGGGGATTCACCTCCTCCAAGTCCAATTTTCAACCAATTTGTCCTCCTTATCTACCTTGTCTACAATATTTCCAAGATTCATACTTAGTTCTGCCAGTTCAAAATAGAAAACCATCAATCTTGGAAATGAGTATGCGTGAGTTCAAGCAATAATCAGAAAATCTGACGGACTCACGATTTCACCACAAATTCTAAAATAAAACTTCATCTTTTCAAGTCCAATCGCAACAAAATGATGAACCAATCTACTATGAAAAGCTGCTTGAAGCCATGATTCAGGCTCAAATCGATCATAATCATGATATAGACATGATGGCCCAAACTCTCCATTCTCACTCTGTGATCATTTCTGATGTCGCTAACCATTCTGTTAGAGCCAAAGATCATGTTTTTTTGGAAAACAAGATTCCATTTCAGCATACCCATTTGAACTTGGCCAAACTCTAAATTTTGAAAACCACATTGACATTTTGGCAAGTTATCCCTTTCCTGAAATTGAATTTGAGAATGAATATGATCCTGAACCTCAACTTGGTGATTCAGTTCTACTTCCTGATTCAATAATGACTCTGGTGTCTTCACCTGATTTCAATCTTTTTTCTGAGTCAACATTGGATCCTGTGCGAATTCATCATGAAATTGAATCGCCAATATTTTATGATCATCATATTGAACTTGATCAATTTCATACTTTTGAAGGTCCCATTGACAAATTAAGAAGTTCTCATTTTTATGAAATTGAACTCAATGAGAAATGTGACCTCGATTCTCAAATTTGTGATCCAGTTCAAATTCTTGAATCAATATTGACTCATGTTTTGTTACCCAACTTGAGTAATATTTTAGAGTCAGTTTTGATTCCCACCCCTGCCTTCTTGAACTTGAATTACCAATGTTAAGTCACATTTCGTTGTTGGGAATTGAATGTGGAGTTGAGTTTTGACTTCTTGATTTGGACCAACTTTCTGAACCAATCTCGACTCCTTAACCTTTACTTGACTTAAGTCACTTTTCTGAGTCAGTATTAGTTCCCGTACTTCCTAAATCCAAGTCAATCATTCCATCATTTCACACTCCATTTTGGGACAAGGGTGTTGATAAAATTGACTCCGAAATTATTTGTGAAATTTGAAAATTAGATGGGATAAATTCTTAATAAAGATGATTTATATATCCATCATTTTAGTGGGTAATATTAGAGAGGTTTCTGGTGGGTTCCTCCGAACTCCACGCCAATTCGATTGGGCCGCATTTCGTGAACCAATCAGATCACCACCAGAACCATCACCTTTAGGTAATATTTTCCTTCCCTTTCTTCTTTGTCATGCATCTATGCATTAATTCATACATTGAGGACAATGCATGAGATAAGTGTGGGGGAGGGTTCTAACATAACTTAGGTTTTCTTTTTATTATTATAAAAAAATTTAATTAACATTTTCTTTACTTTTAAAAAACTTTTTGAAAATAGAAACAATATTTTGACATATTTTTGTAAGAAATTAAGTCAATTTTAAGGAATAGGAGAATCATAGTTAGAGTTACAATTAAGTTAGAAAGAAGGTGGTAGTTTGAGAAGGTGGAGAAAATAGAAATGATATATACAAAGAAATTAAAAAAAGAGTGATAAAAGAGTTGGTGTTGGTAATCTAAACTAAAATTAAAAGAAAAGAAAGTTAAAATTACTTACCTCCTTTGGCCCGATACTTACCTTGAATCTGTGGCAATGATGTTACCTTGAAGTAGAGGCAATCAGCGCATAGCCCATAAGAGTTGATTCCCGTCTCTTCCACATTACATCATCAAGACGATACAAGTATGAAATGATATAAAATGAGACTAAAAATCCATCGTCATGAGCTATCGGTGGCACTCGCAAAGGCAAGGCTCTCTCGATGCTATAAGACTCACTTGGATAGCAATTGGTATCAAAAGAAGAAAAATAGAAAGGAAGAAGAAGAACCCAAAAAATAAAGAAGCAAATGCAACTATATATTTCAATCTTGTAACAATAAGAGAAAAGAAGAACAACTTACACCGGTGTCACTCTCAGTACAAGCTTCACTCTTGTTCTCCTATAAAACTCTGATCTCCTCTGAATTACATAAATAAAACTAAAAATTACATAAAAAGAAAAATAAAACCTACACTAAAAAAGAAGAAAAAACTGGCTTAAAATCTATCTCTGCATGGTCGCTCCCTGTAGTCCTTGAAAAACCCAGTATTTATAGGCAAAACTAAATAGGGAGAGACGTACGAATATAGGGGGAGCAAATTCTCTACCAATAGATGCAACAAAGCTGCGAAAACATGGCTTTGGCTGTGTTTCCGCGGCCAGGGTGTGGCCAGGTGGCCACACCCGAGGGGTGGAGCTGCCTGGTTTTGTGATATGATGTTATCTCCTTCTGAATTAGCAGTTTTGGCTCCTGGATTTGACGAAATGGCCTTTGATCTCTGGCTTTAACCAATTAATTTGGGAGGATTTATCTTAACTGGTTTTCAACTGATCCGATTTACCCTGATCTGCCCTGATTTCTGATTTTGAATTATTTCTGAATTAAATCATAATTTTGTTGGGCTTTTGGGCTCGTTTCTCTTTCCTTTCATTTAGCAATGGGCCTGCATATAAATTAAAAAATAATTAGGATTAAAACAGAGTTTATTATATAATAAGTATGAGAATGTGACAATGTATGTGCAATATATGTGACCGATTATACCCCCACACTTATCTTTTTCTCGTCCTCAAAAAAAAACAACAAAACTACATTTAAGATTATTAGACCACTTTCGCAAGTCACGCAATTGCACTGAGTATGTGAACAAGCCATTAAACCTCTAGGTTTTCCCTAGAGGACGAGTTTTGTCTCGTGAGGGTTTTCAGTGGATTGCACCCACAAAATCCATAAAGAAAGAGAAAAATGTTAGCATTTTGAAATCACATTTTGAAAGAGAAAAATATTTGAAATATTATTGTAAGAATTAAGTAATCTATAAGTTATAAGAAAATCAAACTTTTCATTCCTAAACTTAGTCTCTACTCAAAAATTTGTTATCAATCAAAGTAAGGTGTCAAATTGTACTTCTCATCTAGTCTATTACTTTGCCCTAAGTCATATGCACCTTCATGACCGTAAAATTTTGATTAAGGGTTCTTTAGCTCGAACTCTTATGCCTTATTTATTATTATTTTTTTTGGTGGTTATATTCCTTAGTTCTATTAGGCTTTCTAATCTGCTCATGTAACAAGCCTTTAATCAGTGACTCCCAAATCAAACTGTCTTAGGGCACCGGGTGAGAGGACACCCCAAGGACTTAAGGGCTCGAGCAAACAAGGCCACAAAACTAAGAATTTTATTATATGAGCCGCCTTTAGGCGTGAATACTTATGCTTTATGAGGCACAAATCCCCAGCTTAATTAGAGGATATATATATATATTCTTTTTCTTTTTATCAAAATCAAACATGCAAAATACTAATACTATCAAAACTTGTATTTTTGAAATCGTGTATTTTTGTGTGTGTAACTTTTTGTGCATCAAAACTATATCCTACACTTTAACAAACTATTTTCTTATAAGGCTCTAGGTGATTACATGTATCTTCAAGCGGGCTTCTCCATTTGCGACATTGAGTATATTGAGCTTCAATCCGTACTTGAATACCCTTGAGCCTTTAACACCTTTCTTTAGAGGAAGAAAACTCCTTGAATTCTTTAGAACCCAAAAACATACTTAAACACTTGAACTTGATTAGTACTAAATAACCGCATACATTTGTTATCATCAAAATCACAAACCAGTGATTGTAACCTTGGGCCAATAGTTTTGTGGAAATTGTGAGTCCATCATGTTCTCTATTTTTTTTAGGAGTCAAGCAAGGCTTCAATACTCTTTGTCAATTAAGATTTTTCTTCATTAGATTGATCTTGAAAATGAGGATATGAAGTAGAATCTTAGAAAGAATGCGAAAAAGGTGATTTAAGTTTTGACTTGGGGAGGCGTATCCCAACTGACTCCATGAAAAGTGGAGATGATTTTGCCAACTTTGGTCATAAGACTGGGAATATGGGTTACATTGATTCAGATAAAATTAATCAGGTATATTTAATTAGTTCTTATTGTTTAGAGCCGGGTTAGAGATATCCGAGTCAAAAGAGATGAGGGTGAAAATGGATTCATATTAGAATTGAAAATTTTGGGTTATGATGCATTTCACAAGAAAAGAAAAAATCACAAAAGAAAACAACAAAAACAAACAAAAAAAGAAGGAAGAAACACTCGAGCCCATGCTAGGGTTGACCTAGATCTAGAAGACTCATAATTGGTTGAGTATCTAGGGAAGGACTATTGTAGTAGTCTGCCAAAAGTCAATCGGCCAGGTAGGGGCAAAATTTAGTGGGAGATTTCCGTGCTGAGCAAAGTACCTAATTATGTCAAACCACTGAATCTTTGAGGCTTAACCTCTTAATCCCCAATACTTAGACATCGATTTGGCAAAAGTCAAACTCTAACAACTTTCTTCCGAAGTCAATCTCTTAATGGGTCCGAGAAGTCTCTAGGGCCAACATGTATTTTAATTTTAATTAGGCTTGGGTTGTGTGAGTGAGGAGATGATTTTAGGATAAGGGAGAGTAATGACTTCCCTAACTTATATTATTTTGGGTTTTGCCCTTAAAATCAATTAGTACAAGTGTGCAATTAGCAAGAATTAACACTTGAAGCAATAGAATCAGCCAAATGTTTGTTTTATACTAAATGCAATGAAATGTATATAGCTTGTTCCAACACTTAACAACAGAACAAGAACAATAATATAAAATGAAACTGACACATGCCTAAATGTAACTTCTAATTATTTTCTAGCAATTCCAATCACTGGTTTTTGTTTTTATTATTGCAGTGCGTAGGCAGACAACATAGTCATTATAATAACACAAACTAATAGATAATTGCAATTATGAAGCTGATGTAAAATATGGAGCTCTAGGCCCCTACTCTTGCTGCACCTGCGCGATGCAAAGTAAAGAATTTTGTGTCTCTACTTTTAAAGTAGGGAGATACAGTCTTAATTGTGCTTCTACAACTAAAATTTCCTAAAAATATTTACCTACATACAAAAATAGAGAATGAAATGTTAATCGATTATTAAAAAAACATTCCCTCCCTGGCAACGGCACGAAAAATTTGAGAAAAATGAGCACAGAAAATAGAGTTTTGAAATTTGCGATTTAAGTATGGTGCTTTGGCTTCCTCGATACTACTGCGATAGCAAAGTGGCTATGCAGGTCGAATCCACGAGGAGAGATGTGATAAAAGCTTTTCGGTAAATCACTAAATTAGTTAAAATGATTCTTTTTGTTTCTAAAGAAAAATGAAAATCAAACAAAAATAGAGGAAGAAGCAGAAGAATAAGAAAACTTAGAAGAAGTGATTTGAGATGTGTTTTTAAAACAAAATCAAAAGAAAAGAAACCCATGGCTAACTTACTACTAATTGTTTCCACTAACCATACTTACCTCTTAATGATTGCCTCACATTGGAACCTTGGCAACTACTAACCTTGATTGGAAGGATTTCACAACGTGGCCAATAAGAGAAGATTCGCATCCCATTACAATCTACATTACATCATCAAAAAAAAGTAAAGAATATGCTGAAATGATATAGACTTTAGAGTTAGAATCTATCATTATGAGCTATCACTGGCTCTTGCAAGAGCAAAGCCTAATCATACTATTAGATTCATGTGGATTACAAATCAAACAAGGGTAAGTAAGTTATTGAATTAGTAAGAAATTAGCCATGAAGAAAAACTAGCTATTCATATAGAAAGAAAATAAAGAAGAAAAACAATGAAGAGAAAGGATAAATCATTCAAAAATTGTCACTATCTATTACAAATCTCTTTTTTCTCATGAATCTCTTTCTCTATTCTGGTCCTAGATTTACAAAAAAATAGAAAATTACATGCAAAAGAAAAAAGAAAAAGAAAAGAAAAAAAAATCCTAAACTGAACCTAGAAGGAGTACCATAACATCTGCTCTCTCCCCTTTTTCCTCTACCTCTGATGGAGTATTTATAGGAGAAACCAATGCCTCGAATTAACCTCAGCCCCATGATCAAATGCTGATCCACGACCATTGGTATTACCACGAAAATATGGCGTTTACCGCGGATTTGTGGCAATCCCAAGGTCGTGGATCTTGCGTTTTCTGATATGGACTTCTACCTTTTAGTTGTCCCATATTCTTCTAGTAGGATTGTTTCTAGGTTTTGGATCTTTAGAATATCTGCATCAATCTTGTGTATATATTCTTTTAAATCAAAATTAATTGGGTTTATTGGGCCTTTTCTTCTCCTTCTTATTAATAAAGACCTGCGCACCAATAAACAAGAAGAAGATTAAATAGTAGATTTTATTGTAAATTAAATGTTAAAATATGATAAAAATATGCAATATTCATGAATAATAACCTATTCAACCCCTCAAGAATTTTACAATTGGTATCAAAACTTGGTACTCATTCATATAGGTTTTATATCCTAGAGATTGATCATATGCCTTTATCAATAACTATGTACCATTGATGGAGAAATTTAACAATAGGCCTTCAGTTCAATAAAACAAATTATGCCAATTGAAAAACATGCATGAGAATTCATATTCAGTTTATTGATTGGAGAATTTGGGGTGTAATAGAATATGAATACACTCCTCCCACCAAAATGAATGGTGAGAAGGAAGTATCCAAACTTGTTTGAATGGGACGATAAAGATTTGCTTTGATTAACCTGAATTCCAAGGCTATTAGTTGCATCATTAATGACTTGACTTTAATGAGTTTCATAAAGTTATGAATATTACTTGTGCCAAGAAAATGTGAAATTATCTTGAAATTATCCATAAGCAAACCAATAAGATAAAAATAGAAAAATTAATATGCTTACACAAGAGTTTGAATCTATTGGATTAGTACTTAATGAGTCAATTGATGATTTTCTTAATAGGTTCAAGGGCATCATCAACAATCTTCAATCAACTGGAAAAGTAATCACTTGCTTTTAGAAGAACAACAAGATTTTAAGATCTCTTCCGATGGAGCATAATAACTTTATCAATCTGATTCAGATCTATAAGGACATCAGTGAAATACACCTAGAGGGGGGTGAATAGGTGTACTAGCTAATCTAGTGACAAATGATCCGAAATTAAAACTCAATTGCAACACACTATGTGTAACCAAAGAGTGTATCCAAATTCCACGTGAAGGGCTCTGGAACTACTCCTCGAGATTTCTCTAAATTAAGAGTTGAGATGCTATATGAAGCTCTCTTCGTTCAACACAATTATGAGCAAACACAAACTATATCTAGCATATGAATATGTACAATATAAAGCAATGCAAGATATAAGAGAGATAGTGGATCAAACACAAACACCAAGATATGTTTCGAGGTTCGAGCCACTGCTCTATGTTCCCCCTTCACGCAGAAGAATTCCACTATATGTCCACACAGGACCTTCCACCAAGGGACCTTCACCAAGGAATTACAACTCTACACTTGGAGTACACTACTCCTCTCTTAAATACAACCACCTCTACATAAGAGGGATAAGCACAAAGCCAAACCAGAATCACCTCGACACAAGAGGGATAAGGTACAAAGCTAAAACTCAAACACAATCACCTCTACACAAGAGGGAAAGGCACAAAGTTAAAACTCAACCACAATCACAAAAGCTCAACCACAATCACCTCTATACAAGAGGGATAGGCACAAACCCAAAGCAAAGAGAAAGACCATAAATAATTTTTCTCACAAAAATAAGATCCTATGGATAGGATTAGATATGATAGCTTAAGCGTGAGAAAATAAAATGTTTGAAAATGAAAATAACAAAGAAAATTACTTGGAGAAAGCACAAGATAGATATTTAAATAAAGATCAAAACCAATTCCTTAAAGACTCTCTTTTCTTTGATTTTTTTCAATACTTTAAAACAAATTAAAAATAAATCTTTTTAGCGCAAAAACTCTTTTAAAAATTTGCTGCAAACACTTGAAAGATGAGAAGAAAAGGCTCTTAGAAATCTTGTTGAAACCAGCTTGAGAGAAGCCCTATTTATAGCCTCTCAAAAACTAACCGTTGGCAGCCAGAAAAGCTCATTTTTGACCTTCCGGTCGACCAGCCGGTCGACCGACCTACTGTCATATTTCTGACCGTTGTGCCTCTGGTCGATCGCCCATGGCAAACACTGCCTTTGGATCAACCGCCCAGTCGACCGATCCTAAAGGCTCAAAGCCTGTCGGTCGACCGCTTGGTCGACCGGCACTACCCGGAGTTGGGTAGTTACAGTTGGTTGATCGGCAAAAAGCAAGCATAAGAATAAGTAAAAAGAGTGTGGGTCGATGTTACTACTTTTTGCAATTCTTCCGTAATAGCGAAGTGGCTATACAGGTCGTATCCACAAGGAGGGAGAGCGATGAAAGCTTGATGCGGCTTGTTTGCTCAAGAAAAGAGAAAGTTCTTTTTTGCAAATAAAGAATTGGAGAATGAAAAACAAGTTAGTTTCAAGAATTGTTTGAAAATGATTTGGTGTTTGTAAAGTTGAATTTTCTTAATGGCAAAAACGCATGGCTAACTTTCTACTAAGTGCTCCCACTGATCCCTAACTTCTTGAAGATGTAGCCTCACAATGGATCATAGGTAAGCATACCCCTTATGTATAGGAACTATTCACGTGGAAATCGAGTGAAAGTTCTTCCTATAACTTAGCTTAATACGACAAAAACTTGGACATTCCCTTATCAAGATCTAATTGAAGGCGAGAATAGGGGAAGACACAAGTGCACTAATAATATGGCAAAGTTAAAAGGAACATCTCTAACTTACAACAACAAGTAATGCACACAACCTATAGGTCATCAAAAACCTTAAACATGAAATATAAAATAGCTAATACTTGTAGGTAAGTTAGAGTTAGAACCCTCATCTTAAAATGTCATAGCTCTAGTTTGCACAAGACTTGTTTGACCCTATTGACTCATTTGGGTCATTAATCAAGTTGTTAGAGATTAGTGGGTTAGTAGTTAGTTAGCCATGCAATGGGAGAGTTAATTAGACATGCTTAAGAAAAGAAACAACAAAAAGAGAAGAGATAAAGAGAGGATGTTACACTAAAGTAAGAATGTAGAATCAAATGAAAAACACAAGTAAATGGAAAGAAGAAAGAGAAGTAGTTACTTGTATTAACTTGTCACCTTCAAATACAACTTGTACACACTCTCTATCTTTCACTCTAATGGCTAAACTAAAACTAGAAGAAGAGGGAAACTAAAACAACTACAATCTTAAAAACAAGATTACAACAACTTGCTAAAGTTTTGGATATCTCCCAACTGAAGACCCCTGGGGGGTATTTATAGGCACCAAGGGAAAGGGGGCCAGGGGCAACCCCTGTCCCAAAGCCGGGCGCGCGCGCTCCCTGACATGGCCATGGAAACGCGGCCTTGGCCGCGTTTCCGCGGCCATGTCAGGGCGGCGCGCGCGAGGCCGCCCCTTCTGTCTCCTGTCCACTTGATCTCCTGGATTCGTGATTTGATGCCCTGTGCTGACAAATTCTCCTCTCTAAAGTCAATGGCTACTTGGTAGGCCTTTAATCACCCATCAAATGGTAGTTAGTGTATTCTTTTTCATTTGCACACCATGGACCTAGGATTAAGCAAGCAAAACTTTATTAGCAGAATTTTACATCAAATAAATATGAGAATGTGATGAAAATTATACAAAATTAGAGACTAATCACACCCCACACTTATCTTTTTGCTTGTTCTGAGTAAAACAAAAATAAGAAAATTATTACATCAATTCGCAGGTGACGCGATTGCATTGAGCATGTACAACAAGCCTTTAAACCTCTAGGTTTCCCCTAGAGGAGGAGTGTTGTCTCCTGAGGGTTTTCAACGAATTACACCCACAAAATCTAGTAAGTAAAAAAATACTTAGTTGTTAGCAAACCTCTTTCAAGAAAAAGAATTTTAATCATCTAAGTAAAAATGACCGAATGGTGTAAGAATTAGGTTCAACCCTCATAAGTATTCCTATACTTTAGCCTTTATAAAAGAAGAAATTATGATTTTTCTTTAAATTAGAAAGATATTATACTTCTAACTCATTCTGTTATTTTGCTTTAGATAGATATACATAATGTATAAGTGTGATGTGCTTGGGATTTTCAACTCAACTTTGAATATCATTTAATTTTATTAATATTTATTTATTATTCTTAGTTTCATTAGGCTTTCTACTTTACTCATGTAACACATATCAAAACGATGACTCCTAAACCAGATGGTTTTAGGTCACCAGCTGGAAAAACACCCCTCGGGTCAAATATGCATGTAGAGTAGGCCACGAAATCAAGATCTACTTATATATTTTATATTGATTATTTTTTGGTGTGATAATCATGCTTCTTGAGGTACAATTATCTAGCATTTTTTTTAGAGTTATGTCTCTAAATCCCAAGCATGTGTGTGTGATTTACGCATATATTCTACTAAGGCTAAATAAAAGGTATGAGTTATTTTCCTTATTCCTCCTAACTCTTAGTCAGACCAATCTTTCTTGTTTATTTAGGCAAAAATAAAAATTCATTAATAAGGTTCCCTTAATTCTACAACCTTTTGGTATTTTATAAAGAGTATGAAATTTCTTTTCAATCTGGATTTTTTTTTTGGGGAAAGAAGAAAAAAAAGGGTTAGCACCCCCCACACCTATCTAATGCATTGTCCTCAATGAATGTTACGTAAATGCAAATGTAATAAAGAGGGTGAAGAAGGATGTCACCGTCTTCGTTGACCCAGGCCGGCCAAGTTTGAATAGGCTAAAGAAATGTCAAAAAAAAATATATATAGAAGGGGTAAGCATATAATTTTTTTTATAATTATTAGTTGCTGTGGTTAGGTGTATGACGGGGCAAAAAGAGTCAGCATACTATCATCTAGAGTCATAGGCTCAGTGGTCAAGAAGGGCTTCAGTCTTTACCCGTTCACTTTGAATTTCGTGTTGTTCTTAGGGTCTACAATAAGCATAGCACCGTGTGGGAAAACGATACGCACAATGAACGGTCCAGACCAACGAGTCTTCAGATTCCTCATGAAAATATGAATCCTTGAGTTATATAGCAGAACCTTGTCTCCCGGAACAAAGTTTTTCTGGGTATGATCTGTTCATGAAAAAGTTTAGTCCTACTTTTGGTGATTCGAACATTCTTATAGGCTTCATTCTGTATCTCCTCTAATTCCGAGATCTGCAGTCTCCTAGCTCACCGGCCTTACTCAGATCAAAATTGAGTTGTTTAATGGCCCATAGGGCAGGTGCTCTAACTCGACTGGTAGATGACAGGACTTTTTCAAATATGATTCTATAAGGAGACATCCACAGGACTGTCTTAAAAGCAGTGCGGTAAGCCCACAATTCATCATTGAGTTTGACCGACCAATTCTTTCGATTTTATCTGACAGTCTTTTCTAAAATGAGCTTGATCTGTCGATTGGTGACTTTGACCTGCCCATTTGTCTAGGGATGATACGTAGTAGATAACTTGTGATTGATGGAATAGTTTCGCATCAGAGCTTCAAAAACTCTGTTACAGAAATGTGACCCATTATCACTAATTATCGCCTAGGGGTACCAAATCGAGAGAAGATGTTTTCTTTGAGAAATTTGACAACCACTTTGTTGTTATTAGTCTTTATTGGTATAGCTTCTACCCATTTAGAGACGTAATCGATAGCAACCAAAATGAACTGGTTGCCAAAGGAATTAGGGAATGGTCCCATGAAGTCGATACCCCAAACATCAAAAATTTTAACTTCCAGGATCGGGTTCAGGGGCATCATGTCTCTTCTTGAAATTTTCCCAATCTTATGACAATTTGCGCATGACTTGCAAAAATGGTATGAGTCTTTGAACAAAGTGGGCCAGTAAAAACCCACTTTGTAGAACCTTCTCTGCAGTCTTGCGGGGACCGAAGTGTCCTCTGCATGCAAGATCATGGCAAAAGCTGAGCACACTCCTCTGTTCCTCCTCTGATATGCATCGTCGAATAATCTGGTCGGGACAATACTTAAAAGGATACGGTTCTTCCTAAAAGAAGTACTGTACTTGGGCAAAGAAGCGATATTGGTCTTGCTTTGTCCAGTCAGCGGGTAATTGTCCAGTGGCCAGGTAATTGACCATGTTCGCATACCAGGGTTCCTTAAAAATGGCCAGGATGTGCTCATCTGGGAAATCCTCGTTGATCGGAGCTTGTATGATCGGTGCGTTCAAAATTCGTGACAAATTATCAGCAATCACATTTCTATACCTCGTTTATCTTGAATTTTAAGGTCAATTCTTAAAGCAAAAAGATTCACTGAATCAATCGGGCTTTTGCTTCTTCTTGGTCATGAGGTATTTCAGAGCCGAGTGATCCTTAAAAATCACCGTCTTCGAACCTAACAAGTAGGACCAGAACTTCTCTAATGCAAAGATAAAGGCCAAGAATTCATTCTCAGTCGTGTATAATTCTGTGCGTCATTCAAGGTCCTACTCGAGTAGTAGATCACGTGCTGCCTATCGTCGATGCGCTGTCGTAGAACAACGCTAATAGCAAAATTAGAGCTATCACACATGATTTCAAACAGTTGGCCCAATTAAGAGCAGAAATAATAGGCGCAGAAATAAGTTATTGCTTAAGCTTCCCTTGACTTGAAACATTCATCATGAAAATCAAAGGGCACGTTCTTAGCGAGCAGGTTGTTAAGGACTAGCGATTTTGTTAAAATCCTTAATGAACCGTCGGTAGAACCTAGCATGCCCTAGAAAGGATCTAATATCTTTGATGCTTTTGGGTGGTGGAAGCTTGCATTCACTTCTACTTTAGTCTTGTCCACTTCAATGCCTCTCCTAGAAATCTCATGGCCTAAGACAATCCCTGTCTCACCATGAAGTGACATTTCTCCCAGTTAGAGTTAGATTCTTCTTCTTGCATCTCTGCAAAACTAAATCTAGGCGATGAAGACACTGATCAAAGGAATCTCCGTAGATGGAGAAATCATCCATAAAAATCTCAAGGAAACGTTCGACCATGTCGGAGAAAAGACTAAGCATGCACCGTTGGAATGTTGCAGGAGTATTGCACAATCCAAAGGGCATGCATTAGTAAGCAAATGTTCCAAATGGGCAGGTGAACGTGGTCTTTTCCTGGTCTTTTGCAACAATGGGGATTTGATTGTATCTTAAGTACCCATCTTGGAAGCAATAGTACTCGTGTCCAGCCAGGCGTTCAAGCATTTGGTCGATGAAGGGTAGCGAGAAGTGATCTTTACGGGTGGCTGCATTCAACTTTCTATAGTTGATACACACACGAACCTTGGTAGGCAGTCTTGTTTGTACCAACTCTTTGTGCTCATTTTCAACCACCGTAAAGCCAGCTTTCTTTGGGACCGCATGAACAGGGCTAACCCATTGGCTATCAGAAATGGGATAAATGATCCCAGTGTCTAGTAGTTTCAAAATTTTCACTTTAACTGCCTCTTGCATGAGTGGGTTAAGCCTGCGTTATGGGTCCCTCCTGGGGTTGCTTCATCGGTTAATGGATTCTATGTTACACTGTGGCTAGACTTATCCCTTTGATATCCTTCATCGTCCATCTAATGGCTTCCCTATGTCTCTTCAGAATAGATATTAAGTCGTCCTCTTGTTGCTCAGTCAGATAGGATGCTATGATGACTGGCAGTGTTTCTCTTTCCGCCAGGTAGGCATACTTGAGGTGTGTAGGTAAGGCTTTTAGCTCTAGGGAAGGTGTTGCTTCATTGGGGGCAATCTCCGGACTTCAATCCTATGATGAGGTACACTTGGGCTTGACGCCCAGTTCACTGCCGAATCCACGATCTGGTCAAGATTAAATCCTCAGACTCCAGATCAAACTCTGCCTCTATGTCCATCTCCATGCTTTCCTAATGCCATGGTCAGATTTTCAATGGAATTGACCTTAAACGTCTGATCATTGACATCCCTGGGTTGTCTTCCAAGATTGAAGACATTGACTTCCTTTGTCATATCTCCAAAGGTCAATTGCATGGACCCGTTCTTATAGTTGATTATGGCATTGGCTGTAGTAAGGAATGGGCGCCCTAAGATGACTAGAGTTTGAGACCTCAGATTAGACATAGGTTGGGTCTCAAGCACAATGAAGTCAACGGGGTAGATGAAAAGTCCGACCCAGATAAGGACATCTGTGGTTTTCTCCTTCAGGATTTTCACAGATCGGTCAGCTAGCTAAATGGTGACTCGAGTTGGGCTTAGCTCGCCAACCCAAGTTGCTGGTATACTGAGAGAAGCAGCAAGTTGATACTTGCTCCCAGGTCAAGGAGTGCTCGACTAATTTCTGTTTGTCCTATGGTGCAGGAAATTGTGGGACATCCGGATCCTTGTATTTCAACCGGAATGGGACCAGATAAAATTTCGCTTATATTAGTTGCCAAGAACATTTATTGGGCACATTTGTCTTTCTCTTCTTGTACCATATCCTTAAGAAATTTGGCATAAGCTGGGACTTGTTGGATAGCATCAAGAAGAGGCACATTCAGTTTGACCTAGTTAAACATCTCAAGTATCTTTTCCATGTGCATATTCTTATTGTTGTTCCAAAGCCTATTGGGAAAGGGTGCTACAGGCTTATGAAATTGTTCAGTAGCTTTGTCCTTGTCAGATGTTTGAGGAGGAGTTTGGAGAAACTAGCAGAGCGGAGGAGGCTGGAGTAGGATCAGGATGGACTGGATTTTTCTGTTGGTAGACCTGGTTGTCCACCTTCTTCTAGATCGAAGTGTGTGAACAGCATTGCACTGGTTGATCGAAGGATCTTGAATCTCATATGCTTGATTGGAGTTTTTTGGGTTAACTAGCGGCTGACTAGGTAAAGTATCCTTGGTTTTCACTTATGGAGCTAGCTAATTGGCTCATTTGCATTTCCAATCTTGATATAGTGATGGGGGGATTCTGTCTTCTTTTTTAAAATTACCGCAAGCGCACGGTCGTTCGATGTAGCACTTGAGGGCGGTCCACAGGATGGTGCTTCTTTTGGTTATGACACTCTAACACGAATGGATCAAAAGATTTAGGGATTTGTGAGCTATGTGAACTAATTATAGTAAAGAAAGGTCAAGCACCTAGAATCGAATCCCCTAAACTAGCATCAAGCGGACAATTTGATCTCCATATCAGTTTTTAATACACACCAAATCTCTATGTCTAAGAGGCACATTAATTCTTGACACTAGATTTAAGCACAAGCTATTATCCTGTTACATAGTCCATCAAAGATGAATTAACTAAATTAAACAGATAACATGAGTGCAACAGACCCTAAGCATGGACCATTAACCCCCGATACATAGCCTGTCAAATATCCAGTCATTCTAGAAATTAATCCTAAAAGTCATAGATCAATTGGTGTGCATACGTCATAAATAGGAGAACGACTCGGTCACAAGAGTTAAGTCTAGGTTCATCTCCTCTAAGTACTCGTGGAAAATTTAGCTACTCATGTTATAAATCATACTTAAATAACTGAATTAACTAAAAGTCAAATTATTAAACTAAACTAAAAACAACAAATAGTTAATTAAACTAATTGATCTAACTACATAAACTAACACATCAATATAATTAATTAAATTATTTAACTAAACAATTAATCAAATCCTGACTTACCTGCTGCAGAGGCGCCAGGGGTTTCTCTTCAAATTGGCCGCCCAAGGTGGGGGCCGTGCTCCAATCACAAGACAGCAGGTCCTTTCTCCAATCAAAAAGTGCCCACACAAGATTCAAAGCCACAAAAAAAACAATCTTACTTTCTCCTCCAATCAAAGGGCAGCAGCAAAAGAATTTTTCTCCAATCAAAAGCCACCATCCAAAGTGAAGACAAAAAAAAAGAAAAACCAAACTTGCAGAGACAATCAAAAGTTGCGGCGGAAAAAATTTATAATCCCTTTTTTTTTAAGCAAAAGCATAAAACCTAAAAAAAACCCTAGAAAATCTCCTCCTCTTTGATCCTAGGTCTCATTGGCTTTTATAAGCCAATGAAAATGTTATTCTCACGTCTTCTCAAAAATTCCACTCTCACAAATGTTCTCCTTTCCATCTCAGTTACAAAGTCAAATCTGGAGTAAGAATATCGCAAGAGAAAATAAATTACATTCAACCCCCTCAACATTTCATAATTGCACTCAGATCTGGTCCAATGACAGTAGCAGAACATTTTTGACTTCTACGGGCAGGTAAATGGCTGAATCAGTAAAATCTCTCAACATAAAAGTTGTAGCTCTTTGAATTCTCTTCCGTAGCATCTTGAATGATTTCGTTCGGAGTCCTTAGCTCAAGTTGTGATCAAAATACCGCACATATTTGGAAAGCAACCCTCAATCTTTTACAAATTGAGTGGTTATTTGTGAAAGTAACCAGATTCTTCTTTCTCTTTCTTTTACCTGTTTCCTTCAAAAGTTCAATCAACTATACCCGAGTAGCATATTTATATACAAATAATAGATAAATATGAGAATGAAAATGTGACAAAATCATGCTTATCAAATACCCCACACCTATCTTTTGCTAGTCCTCGAGCAAAACTAATAAAAGAAAAAGAAAAACTAAAAACTACTCTAACTCACTTTCGTAGGAATCAAGGTTACACTTAGCATGTGTAACAAGCCGTTAAACCCCTAAGTCACCCCTAGAGGACGAGTTTTGTCTGTGAGGGGTTTCAGTGGATACACCCACAAAATCCAAGAAAGTTAGAGATTAAGAAATAAATAAAAGTAAAATAAGGATAAACGAAAATCAAGAAAAGGAAAACAATTATTTTTTTTCTTTTTTTTTTTTGGTAACTAGTTAGTAAGATCATCAATTTCAAGAGTTTCCTTTCAAGTAAAACCTCAATTCAAGAAATTATATTGGCTATAAATAAAGTCTCAAATCCAAACTTTACACCACCTGTCCTAAGTTTCAGATCTTATGTACCCCGTGATCGTGATGTAGTTCTTAAGCTTGGGGATATTTAATTACAACTTTATATATTTTTTTTCTTTTTTTCTTTTTTTTTTTTAACTATCTTTCGCGTAGATACCGAGGCTTCCTGAGGCCAAGGTACCTAGCTAATTGATAATAAAAATTATTATATTTGTATAGTGTCTGTCTTCTTAGGCTTTCTCAGCCACCCATATAGCGAGCTTTGGGTCAATGCTCCCAAACCAGATGGTCTTAGGGGCAATAAGTGTAAAGACACTCCTACGGACTTAATTACTCAAGCAACTGAGGCTATAAGACAAGACTTATTAATATTTATTTTATTATATAATAATAAATTTTTTTTTCTTGTTGCAATCAATATCCCAAGCCTATGAACTAATAGTGTAAGTGCTGTTGGTATATAATCACTTAGACTAAGTTTAGATGGTATGTCCGTTTTTAGATTCTAATCTTTATTTAAGATTTTATAATTCTTTCATCTGATCTTACCCTTAAAATCCACTCATGGATACTAAATCACTCACATACTAGCTACTCATTTTCAGAAAATTTTCAAATTTTTCACATTTTTTTTTAAAGACTCTAAAGTGAAAAGAGAAATAAAGTGAAAACCTAAAACTAAAACAAAACAAAAAGACTCCTAAAAACAAAAGAAATATGAATCTCCCCCCCACACCTCAACTGTGCCATGTCCTCATGCAGACTTGAATACAGAGATAGAATGAATATGGCATGTAATTTACATATCCAAAATGTGCACACAATCATGATGACCATACATTCTAAGCATACAAAAGACATACAAATATAAACAGTATGCTAGAATTAGAAATACTCACAGTGCACTAAGAAATCAAGTTGTCGACTCCATAAAATTCTCCATGTGTGTGGTGGATGCCTCCTTGCTTATCCTGTATACTTGTAATAACTCGGCACAAAGGTTAGAGAGAAAAAAAAATAAAAAAATAAAAAAAAAATAAAAGACTAAACACTATACTGACTCCTTATGGTTATTCGAAATCCTAAAACAAGTGGATAAGGATGAAGCAGGTTATAGTGAAAATGTACAAACCTCCACCTGAGCTACCTTGATTGGCAATTGGAGGTCCTCGTCAGGTTCAGCATTCGGGTTGGTAGCAGGAATCTCAAGGCTCGTTCTAACTCATCTGCTTCCCGTGTGTGATGGCAGTGCAAGGTTGTGAAACCCCACAAAATTCTCATGCATTGGCACATGTGGATAGAGCCTGTGTTGCCAATTATGAATACCCAGACGAAATTCGGGTCGGTAGCAATTGGTTGCATGATTCGGTTAACATACTCATTCACCGACTCTCCTTCGTTAAAACCAAATTCCAAAAACGGCGAGTTGTAGTCCAGAAAACCATCTCGTCGTCCCACAGGCCGTGGTCAATATCTGGGTCTGCCATGTTCTTACTTTTCCCACTTGCTTTGTTAGCGTCTAAAATAAGGAATCAGAAAGTTAGATTTTTTTTTTTTATATATTTTTTTATTTTTTATTTAATATACATAAAATTACAGATTCAATGTGTGAACCGCTCATCCAATGTATTGGGGGTCATGAAGATCATAACCTCCACATTATCTCTCACAGGTATTTCGAAGAACGGCTTTAAACCTTGCCCATTAACCTTGAACATTGCACCGTTTTTTTCGGATCTTCTATCTCCACTGCCCCATGCGGAAAAACCACACGCACCATGAATGGTCCCGTCCATCTGGATCTCAACTTACAGGAAATTAAATGCAATTTAGAATCGTATAATAGGACTTTCTGACCAGGTGTAAATGTCTTTCGCAAAATTGCCTTGTCATGAAACACCTTTGTCTTTTCCTTATAGATTCTGGCGTTCTGTACGCTTCATTCCTGATTCTTCCAACTCGTTGAGTTGAAGCTTTCTATGTGCGCCTGCCATGTCAAGATCAAAATTGAGCTGCTTTATGGCCCACATGGCTCTATGCTCCAATTCTACTGGTAGATGGCAGGCTTTCCCAAAGATAAGCCGATATGGAGACATTCCAAGATTGGTTTTAAAAGCAGTTCGATATGCCCACAGAGCATCTACTAATTTAACGACCAATCTTTGCGATTCAAGTTTACTGTTTTCTCCAGAATCTGCTTGATTTGCCTGTTGCTTACTTCCACTTGACCGCTCGTTTGTGGATGATAAGGAGTGACAGTTTATGGGTAATTGAGTACTTTCTCATTAGAGTCTCAAAAGAACGGTTACAGAAGTGGGTACCATTGTCGCTGATAATTGCACGTGGCGCACCAAATCGAGAAAAAATATTCTCTTTTAAAAATTTGACAACAACCTTGTTGTCATTGGCCTACTTGCCACAGCTTCTACCCATTTGGACATATAATCAACAGCAACCAGAATGTAAAGATTTCCAAATGAGTTTGGGAATGGTCCCATAAAGTCATTCCCCACACATCAAATATTTCGACCGTTAAAATTGGGTGTAACGGCATCATGTTCCTCCTGCGATCCTGCCCACATGTTGACAACGAGTGCAACATTGCAGAACTCGTGAGCGTCTTTAAAAAGGGTAGGCCAATAAAAACCACACTGTAGGACCTTTTCTGCAGTCTTCTTTGCTCCGAAATGCCCCACAAGCTTGGTCATGACAGAATGACAAGATGCTTTTGTGTTCTTCTCGGGGACACACCTCCTAAAGATCTGATCAGGACAGTACTTCCATAGATATGGATCATCCCAATAGAAGTATTTCAATTGAGAGTGAAATTTGTATTGTCTTGGCAATTCTTCAGGGTTTCCTGGTCACAAGGAAGTTGACAATATCAGCGAACCATGGCTCTTATCATGGCAAACAGTTACTCATCAGAAAAGTGCTCGTTTATGGGTACATTAGAGGATGGAGCGTTTGGTAGACGAGACATGTGATCAACCACACATATCGGTCCCCTTTTTGTCTTTAATTTGCAGATCAAATTCCTGAAGTAGCAATACCCATCTTATCAGTCGTGCCTTCGCGTCTTTCTTTGTCAGCAAGTATTTTAGAGTAGC
>JAVJIF010004755.1:0-251988 GCA_038442645.1 Agave tequilana
TTAACTAAATTTTAGAAAAATAATTTATTTAAAAGAATGCAGCCATAGTCGCACTTATGTTCAATTTTTTTTTGAAAAGATGTTTTAATCACAATAAAAATCTATTACCGCGACTTGAAATAGTTTTTTTTTTGTTTCTGAAACTGCAATCGAAGTCGCAGTTTCTAAAAAAAATTTGGATTTAATTTTTTAATATTATTTTCACTTTTTAGATTTATTTTTGTTTTACATTGCGACCTTTGGTCGCAGTGTGTAAACTTTTTTTTTTTTTTTTCGACCATCCTAAGCTAAATAGGATACTGCGACCGTGGTCCCAGTCTTATGAAATAAGAGTCGCAGTCAATGGAAACAGTGACAATAATCTCGTATGTTAATTAATTAAGATGATTAGAAGATTGCGATTTCGGTCGCAGTCTTATGTAACAGCAGTCTCTTTGAGAATGTTTTGTTTGATAACAATGCGACCTTGGTAATAGTATTTTTTTTATTAAGTAATCTAAATAGGATACTGCGACCACGGTCGCATTCTTATGAAACAAGAGTCTTATGAAATAAGAGTCAGCAGTCAATGGAAGCAGTGACAATAATCTCGTAAGTTAATTAATTAAGATGATTAGAAGATTGCGACTTCGGTCGCAGTCTTATGTAACAGCAGTCTCTTTGAGAATGTTTTGTTTATAACATGCGACCTTGGTCATAATATTTTTTTAATTAAGTAATCTAAATAGGATACTGCGACCACGGTCGCATTCTTATGAAACAAGAGTCGTATGAAATAAGAGTCGCAGTGTAACGGTCCCAGTTAAAAATTTCCGTATGATTACAATCATCTCAGATAATCCAAGCGTTGGACCCATCAAGATACAATACTTCCATTACTAACATCAGAATGCTCTATACTATACATCAAACTCCACTAAGATAGCATGTATGATCTAAACATGATTTAACATTTCCAACACATTTGGTCCGATAACCCATCAGAAAACGCAGTCTAAATATATTACTATTCCAAAGTATAATACAAGGTTAGAGTCTAGCACCAAGCACTACAATGTTTACAAGTTAATAGCAAACATCCAAATAAAAGTTATGCATAGTTTTTCTACAACCATATACATATCAAAAGAAGAATCAAAAAGGGTGAAATGACTCCATTGGCGCCTATCCCGCATATATTGCCTTTAAGCGGGTCTTTTGCCTTTGTCCAAACCTGAAGGTGGTAATAGAAACAGAGTGAGCTTGACAGCTCAGTGAGTAAAACAATATTTATGCATATGCCCGTTAAGTAGGTCTATATGGACTTAATCATCAGGTTGGCAATTGTGTCTTTATACCATTTATGTAAATTTTTAGGTATTAGCTGAAGCTCCAACCAAAATACAGTAACAAGGCCTATTAGTCGACTAGGTCATCCTATAGTCGACTAATACTACTTATTAGTCGACTAATATTGAAGCTATAGTCGACTGGGTTTGATCCAAAAAGTATTTACTTCTCTATTGGCTGCTAGTGACTTCTGTAGTCGACTACCCTAAACTGTATAGTCGACTACTCTATGTGCTAGTCGACTTGCACATCCTCTATAGTCGACTAGGTATAGGTCAAGAGGTATGTTGCTCTCTGTTTGCCACTTATAACCAATTATAGTCGACTACCCTTTCTGGTGTAGTCGACTATACTAGATACTAGTCGACTTATAGTCAACTGTAGTTGACTACCTTATGTTTAAAAGAAGAAAAGAAGTTGTTTACTCTCTGTTTGTTCTCTGTAACTGAGGATAGTCGACTACAGTCTATATATAGTCGACTAATATTATTTTCCAGCGGCTTGTCTACCCATTTATCTCATCTATATCGACTTACCCCCATGGGTTAGTCAACTAATCTACTGAAACTTGTCTGTGTAAGTGATTATTCCAGATTCAATATTTAAGAATTTATATATAATTTCAACATGGAATTTCTATCTTAGCCACATCAACATACTTATTAAACATAACACTGGGCTCCCCCTTCAGTCTCCTCCGGTTCAACAACGGTCCCTTCCTCCTATACGTCATTCAACGCAATAATTTTCCCCTTCCATCACCACCGGTTCAACCCAGTCCCTTCCTCCTATACATTACCGTATAATCTCCCCTTCTATCACCTCCGGTTCAACCCGGTCCCTTCCTCCAAAATACAATAATCACGTTCTCATGTAATAGCAATATGCAAAGACAAATAAAGTAACGACAACATACAAGCTTCATAGTTTTTACTTTAAAACATGCCAATATCATGGAATAAACTAACATGTATGGGTAACTACTAGTGGAATTATCAATATGAGAGTCTTTACAAGATAACCAACATATATCGACATCATAAAATATGTGTGACCATAAATATATGTATGGTATCAAGTGTCATATTTATCTATAAAACTCTTTCTCTAAAAGAATGTAGTGGACTACCATTTTAACACACATGAGCTTAACTTCTACATGATTGCCATAAGATTATGTATACATAAAAATCTATAATTTATACTCATGAATTTATCCTTCAATTTCATGTCCATTTATCACTTAGAATTTTTCTTTTATTTCCAAGCTTTACTCTACCTATCATGTTACTAGGATCCGGATGTTCTACTCACCCTTTGAAGCGGTTAGTTCTTTATCAAGCTTGATCTCCCGCTACGACGGAGTCTACAAGGTCATAACAATGTCATAATTAGTTCATAGCTAAAAGAGCACAAGAGGGGTAGGGTTCTTAAAGTTTTGCTTACCGTTCAACAATGTCACTCCCCCTAACTTCTTGTTCTAGATCACCCTTTGGCTCGTTCTATTGGGTTTTTTTGAAGGAATTAAAACATGAAAATGGAGCCTTTTCTTGTATATGGAAATAAGGGAAGTTTGTGGGAAAATGAGAGGGAGAAAGAGTGCTTTTGTGAAGAAGAAATGGGGAAGTAGAGGGCTGTTGGTGCTGCTGTTTTGTTACTGCTGCTGCTGCTATTTTTATGCTGTTGCTGCTGCTGTTTTATGCTGCTGCTGCTGTTTTTATGCTGCTGCAAAAAGGAAGAGAGAGAGAGAGAGTTTTGGGGAGTTTGGATGAAGAGAGAGAGAGAGAGGGTATTGTCAAATGAGATTATTCTCTTCATCCCCCTCCTATTTATACCCCAATCTCTTCCATAAAAACATGACAAGTGTCCCTCTCTAACCAACCCATCACTCTACTCCTATACCTTACCCTATAAACAAGGCTCCATGCCTCCCCCCTTCATGAGGTACTGTACCCCCAAGCATGGTGAGGGGGTATGGTGGCAAAGTCAACAAGCTTGAGGTTGCATTCATTTCTTATACATACATACATATGTATATACATATTAATAGACATGGTATCATGTATAGTATCTAGCATGAATACTTATTCCCCATCACCTCCCTAAAGTATTAAGATGTTAGGAAAAAGGTGCTTATTAAGACAAGTGTTACACGCAGTCAGTGGAAGCAGTGATAATAATCTCGTAAGTTAATTAATTAAGATGATTAGAAGATTGCGACTTCGGTCGCAGTCTTAAGTAACAGCAGTCTCTTTAAGAATGTTTTGTTTGATAACAATGCGACCTTGGTCATAGTATTTTTTTATTAAGTAATCTAAATAGGATACTGCGACCGTGGTCGCATTCTTATGAAACAAGAGACATAGTCAATTGAAGCAGTGAATAATGTGTCGAAAGTTAAGTAATTAAGATGATTAGAATACTGCGACTGAAGACTGCGACATTGGTCGCAGTCTTATTAATAGCAGTCTTTTTGAACTTATTTTTCATTTTTGCGACCAAGGTCGCCGTCTTTTTTTTAATAAATTTTAATTGGACTGCGACTTTGGTCGATGTCTTGTAAAACAAAGATTTGAAGATGAAATTTTATACTGCGACTATGGTCACAAAATTCAATTTTATCTGACAATTTATTATTATGAATGCGACCAAGTCACAGTCCTGATGAAAAGACAGCTTTTAAAATAATTTTTTTCCTGCGACTTCAGTCGCATCTCTGACAGATTGGTTATATATTTATGTGTGTTTTACTTATTTTTCAAATTTTAATCGAATGGTCAATTTCCGATGATGAAAAATTTCAGATAGGCCTTACTTTTGAAGAAGAAGAAGAGAAAAATCACGATGAAAATATTGAAGCTGACATCCCGAGGGAACATGAACTTGTCAAAATAGTTGCTGGAGATTTAGGTCTGCGACTAAAAATTAATATCTGATCCCATTCTCGCTTTTTTAGAATGATATTCTTTATAAGTCAAAAATCTAAATCTGACAGCATGAGAAGACACAGAGAGATAGACATATAAAAGAGGAGAAAAAATAATAATAAAGAATATAAATTAATACATCATCTCAAGAAAAAGACAAACGATAGAGGCTTCTAGTAATTTCAATTATTTTCAAAAGTAGATTGTCGAATTATGTGGCTCATAATATGCCACGTCACCGCAGGCTGAGAGAGTCTCTCAGCCGTCGGCTGATATGCATATTTCTTATATATATATATATATATATATATATATATATATATATATATATATATATATATATATATATATATATATATATATATATATATATATATATATATATATATATATATATATATATATGAGAAAAATGTATATCAGCCCGCGGGCTGAGAGTACTCTCTCAGCCTGCGGTGACGTGGCTCGATTTGTCACCTCACTGACTTGCGGCCCGCTTTTAGGGAGAAGTTAAATTACCAAATACCCCTTATGATAACTTTTCCTTATTGTTTATTATTATTTTTCCCCCCTTTTATTTTGCCGCTCTTTATAGGATATAAATTACTTTTCGCCCTATTTCTTTACCTCCTTTTCAGCCTGCGATAAAATTTTTTTTGAAAATATAAAATCTTTTCAGATCAATTTTTTCAGCCTGCGATAAAATTCTAGTTTATAGTTTAATTTTTTTGTATATAATGTAGTCAGAGTCTTTGGTCGCATTGTACATTTTAACTGCGACCTTAGTCAAAGTCTTTGGTCGCAGTGTACATGGTTAAATGCGACCAAGGTCGCAGTGTTGTTATTGATAAAGATGGCCAGCAACTGCAATCTAGGGTTGCATTACATGGACTGCGACTTTGGTCGCAGTACGTTAAGTAATTAATTTTTTTTGTATATAATGTAGTCAGAGTCTTTGGTCGCATTGTACATTTAAAACTGCGACCTTAGTCAAAGTCTTTGGTCGCAGTGTACATGGTTAAATGCGACCAAGGGTCGCAGTGTTGTTATTGATAAAGATGGCCAACAACTGCAATCTAGGGTTGCATTACATGGACTGCGACTTTGGTCGCAGTACGTTAAGTAAGTGTTGTTTTATTAAGTGTTGTTTTTTGGATTAAGTCATTTTTGAATCTAAATGAAAAATGAAAAGTTGTCTGTTGTCTGATGCGACTTGGAGTCAGTCCGTGAGACGCGACCTGTCATAAAGATTTTATGAGATCTTTTAACGTCAAGTCTATGTTGACGAACCCCGCACCATTCGTTGTTTCCCGAAGCGGTTGTCTACGCGTCGGTTCTTCATTGGGTTTAGGCGTTAATGTCTTTTAATGCCAAACCGGCGCTGGCGGTTGGAGACCATTAATGCCGACGATTCTGATTAATGAACCATTAATTATGGTTATTATGGGCTGCCTATAAATAGGGCTCACGCTCTCCCTTTAACAGCCCATAATTAGACTGTTTTCTTTCGAGAGCAATTGCTCTGAGAATTTCCGCCTTCTTCAGAGTCTCTAACAGGGGCCTGCCTCCATGGATGAAGATGACCCTATGGACGAATTTGATCGATGTTCGTCCACAAGGGAAGAAGTCATAGACTCATCGTCCACAAGGGAAGAAGTCATGGTCCTCGTCGTTCACAAGGGAAGAAGTCATGATCCCTGACGAGGACTTAAGCCTCACCGAGATCTGCTCTGACTTGATGCACCAGTCAAGCTTTCTGATAACGGATGGTCAGAGTGGGTATGGCGGAGGGGGATGTGGTGGATATAGTGGTGGGTAGCATTCCCTGAGAGGTCTCAAAACCTCCTCTCTTACCCCAGAAGTGACATCGAGGAAATTCCATGCTCACTAGATAACCTTCTGGTGGAAGAGATGTTCATAAACGAAGGATCGTATCCCGCCACTTTGGAGGGTCAGGTGGAATCGGAGGATTCTGCTGCCACCAGACCTCAAGGAGAAGATTGCTCTTAGTCAACAAGGGCTCTTCTTGGCTCTTTTGATGTTTTGTCTTCTTGGCTACTTTGATGTTTAGTCTTCTTTGTAACACTCAATCTTATTGATTCTGCTGCCACCAGACCTCAAGAAGAAGATTGCTCTTAGTCAACAAGGGATTTTTTGATGTTTAGTCTTCTTGGCTACTTTGATGTTTAGTCTTCTTTGTAACACTCAATCTTATTGATTCTGCTGCCACCAGACCTCAAGAAGAAGATTGCTCTTAGTCAACAAGGGATTTTTTTGATGTTTAGTCTTCTTTTGTACTGCTATATTTGTAACACTCAATCTTATTGTATAAGAGATCGTTTTGTATCATTTGCACATGCCTGGAGATAAATGCCTGGACATAAATAAAAAGCATATTTGTTTTTTTTAATAAACTACGAACTTTTTCGCAGCCATGCATTGCAAACAAAACAACTATGACCATAGATGACACTGCGACCAAGGTCGCATAAGATACATTGCAAACAGTAACTACTGCGACCAGGGTCGACACTGTAACCAAAGTCTGCGACTAAGCAACTGCTGCGGTGACGTGTCACCTCGTCGCAGTGTTGTTGTTGACCTCGTCGCAGTGTTGTTGTTGATTAAGACTAAAGACCAGCAATAGCGACCAAGATTGCAGATTATTTTTTTAAGACTGCGGGCATCAACTGCGACCAATGTCTCAGTATTGTTGTTGATTATTTATAAAGATCACCAACTGCGACCAAAGTCGCAGTGTTGTTGTTGATTAAGAGTAAAGACCAGCAACTGCGACCAAGGTCGCTGTGTATTTTATTAAGACTAAACACCAACAACTGCGATCAAGGTCGCAGTTTATTTTATTAAGACTACGGTCGTTTATTTTATTAAGACTACGGTCAGAAACTGCGACCAAGGTAGCAGTGTTGTTGATTAAGACTAAAGTCCAGCAACTGCGACCAAGGTCGCAGTGTATTTATTAAGTCTGCGTCCAGCAACTGCAACCAATGTCGCAACCTTTCATTTTAAAAATTTATAAGGGTGAAGTAATATAATTATTAACTGCGTCCATGGTCGCAGTATATTCGTTTAGCGTAAAATATTTAAAATGAAGCTTTGTAACAATTGTACAGCATTTTCAACCAAGACATAGTAGTAAAAAATGTAATTCACACAATTAACTTTAGAAAACAGATTTATATATATTAAAAAAAAACAAAATACAATTTTTTTAAACTTCTAATCCTCGTCATCACCATCGTAATGAGAAAGAAGTTTGCGACTTTGGTCGCAGTACTGAAGGAGGTTGCATTGCTATACGATAACATGTTTCCTCCGGTATTCTTTATTCTGTATTAAGTATGCGACCATGGAATATTTTTTTACTTTTCAATGCTAGAAGTCGCTGTCGTCATATAAAAGGGGTATTTTTGTCAATTTGTTTCACGATTGTTTAGGCGGGGTTTTTTTGATTTTTTTGGCGCCCACACTCTGCGACCGATGTGTGGCGTATATTCAGCCACGTCCCGCAGGCTGAGAAACTCTCTCAGCCCGCAGGCTGAGGTACAGTAAGCCCTATATATATATATATATATATATATATATATATATATATATATATATATAAAACTCAAATTTCTTTGATATCTAATATGAGCTTAAAGATCAAAGGCTAACAGTGAGAAATTCAATTTTTTCCTTCAAAATCAAGTACGCATCCAGTAAAAGTGGCAAACTTTATGTATGTAATATTGTCTCAATATGCATGTGAGAGTCTTGAATCAATCAGCAGCCTCGGAAAAATATGATGAAAGAATTCAGCAACTCATTGAAACAAAGTTGTACAAATTATTCCATTGTCGCTGACAAAGCTGGGTTCTCAAAATTGACGAAGAATTGCAATGGAAAATTCTGAAAGAGAGAGAATCAATTCCACAAGTTGTTAGCAGCGGAAAGATCGTCCCTTTTGCTTTTGGTCCAGCTTTGATCCTCGAGAGTTTGATTCGGCTATGGTTCAGTCACATCATTGCCAATGAAAACTCGATGTCGTCGTCATCGCACTGGCTGAGATCGTGGAATCACAGCGTCCCATGCTCGTCGGTGATGTCACTGTGGTATCGAGCCATGGCATCACATCACATCTTCATTGTCGTCGAGGTGAATGGAGCCAAAGAAGAAAGAAAATGAAAATTGTAATAAAATTTCAATTTTTCTCAATCTGGCATTGACAACTTTGAACCGATAGTGAAGCTCAAATTTTACCTTTCAATTCAGAGTTGCTGATCTCAGATAAAAATAAAAAAATAAAAAAATAACAGTTGTTCGTGATTGGAACTTGTCATGCTAACGGGTAAAACATCTCAATGCTCTTGTGGTGGTCAAGTTACGTTTACGTGGCGTCTAGAAAAAGTTTAAGAAATGTTTATTTTTAAAATTAAATTTGAAAAAAAAATTATTCAAAAAATTAGCCAAACTGGATGCCCACTAAAACCATTTAAAATAGATATTCCATCAACAACCGTCTATTCTTTTCTTTTATAAATAAATTCCATTTTTTTTCCTATAAAACCATTTATTTTGGTCTTCCCCCCTTCCCAAGCCGTCATCATACGCAGAGGAGTTGGTCTTAAAAAGAGGGAAAACAAGGAGGAGGAGGTGGAAGAAGCGATGACTCATATCCTTTTAAAATCCTTTTTATTTTTCTTTAAATTTTTGTTTTAATTTTCATTTTTATTTGGTTCGATGATTAGATGTTCTTGCTTTTTTGTTTTTGTTATCTTTTTTTTTTCTCTTTTGATGGCGGGTCCTTAATTCGATCGATTACGCGGCAGCCAAAGGGATCGTGATCGGGAGAGATCGGCCGCTCGAAAGCAGCAGACCAAGGTGAAGGACGATGGCCTGACTCCTGAACAGCGACGCGAGAGGTATGATTTTGATCCGATCATGATCCGTTGTGTTTTTATTTGTTAGGGTTTCAATAATGTTATTTGTTTTCGAAATATTATGGATTTTGACCTGATCTGGTGCTGAATTGTTGTTTTGATTGGTTGAAGGGACGCTAAAGCGCTCCAGGAGAAGGCGGCGAAAAAAGCTGCTCAAGCTGGGGAGGAGGAGGAGAAGGGGGGAGCAAGTCAAGCTCCAAGAAATAGGTTTAAATTAGTTGATTAATTAAATTAAATTAATGTTGGGAACTTATATTTAATTGAGATGTGCTTGATTATTATCGTTTGCAAGGGTTGATGAAGTTCATAAATCTGTATGAGTTTATTATATTCTGATCCTTTGAATGAGCTTATCTCTCTGGATTTGGTTTGCCAAATCGAATTGTTTGCTTGCAAGATTGAGTTTTTATTTGCTAGGGAGAACGTGTTTTATGGGTCTGTAGTGCAAAATTAGTTGAGAAGGGGCGGTTGTATTTGATGATTTCTGAAGGTTTTTTGTGGAAAGTTAAGGTGTGGATAGACCTTTGGCTTAATGTGCATTTTTTTCATCCTGCCGTGTTAGAGGTGAAGGATCTCAGTTAGCGAAGAATCTGATGCATGCATAATATTTATTTCACTCTTGATTTTTGCTAAGGGCTTGCCGAGTAGGTTGTCAATGTGACCTTTGCTTGTTTGTAGTCATCAGTGATGCAATTAGTACTTCTGTATTAGGTTGAAGATAGAATAAATTCTGTAGGGCTCATTGCCTATGTGAGATAAGAAGTAAATGATCTTATCATCTGAAGAGGGAGAGCTTCAGTAGTTGTTCTGATTTCTGGCCTGTTTGGCAGCTGTTTCTGTTGAGAAGTCTGCAGTTGCTTATTGATAGCTTAAAGTCTTGTTTATAGATTGTCCGTCCACTGGTTTTATGATGAACAAGTACATTTGGAGTATTGGTTTGTTTGTGTTGTTTACTTCTAGCTGTTGTTGCTTGATTTCAGATATTGACGTGGGAGTAGAATTTCAGATGTGCCCTCTTGGAGTAGAATTTTGGATAGGCCTGTGTTTGTCAATTATCACTATTTCATGATGGTGTTAAGATTTCTTAATGTATGCTTCAGTTGTGTGCCGTGGCGGTTTGTGTTGATCTGCTTGTTGATAGTCCTTTGTTCTCAAGCGATCATGTGAAACAGGCTATTGTAACACGATGCTGCCTTTCTTCTTTTCCTGTTTGTATCCTTTGTTGTGTGCATAACTTCTCCTCTCTCTTGTTTCATGATGCCGCCACAACTTATAGATGTGTGCACTAATTACCTTCGTATCTGTCTGTGCGCGTTTAACTACATTTTCATCTGAGTCCTGGCACTTGTTGGTATGTGTCTCTTTGAAACAGGTTCAGGAGTTTGGATCAGGTGTGTTTTGGTGCTGGAGACTAGCTCAATGCATTGCATGATGTTTAAGAATTTTGAGCTACCAAAACCTACCTTGTATGCTTGTTGTCCCACATTTGTCTATGGCTTTGTGTACCATATATTTAGTGCATATAATGATTTCTTTTGCCATTTCATGCTGTCTTCATGGTTATGTTCCTCTACACTAAACTATGAAAATTTGGGAAGCTTTGAACAGGCAAGTTTGAGGGAATTCCCCTTATCTTTTCCTTCCCCTTTTTTGGTGGTTCAGATGTTGGTGCTGTTAACCGTATTTTCTTAGCGGAAGTCCCCTGCCTGTTGAACATCTCAGGTGAGTTGCACATCAGCTTACCTTTGACGGTGTTGAACTGAATCCTTTGTAGTTATATTTCAGGCAAATACTGGTGTTAAACCTGTGGATTAATGCGGATTTGTTTGTTTTCTGTCCCTCTGGAGAATTGGTATGTGCTAAATCTGTTTGTTATTTGCAGCGTCACTCTGGGGGCTTGGTTTGTGCTAAATCTGTGGGGTTTGGGGTTTGTTTATTTTCTGGGCAGGATCGGTATCACAGTGGGTCTTTATCAGAGGAAAACAATGGACTGGGGAATGGTTCTCGCCTGTTCCTGATTTCTGTTCTATGCTTGATTGCTATTAGACTGGATGATAGATATTGGATGTCAGTGTTTGCCTGTTAAGGTCTAGTCTCTTTCTGTTATAGATTCTGTGACCTCTGTTTCTTTGCACTCATATTCACCATCTTTGCACTCATATTAGCCATTTTGTTCTTTGGACACCTTAAAAGTCTTAAAATGAAGACAGACAGTGACATCGATGCTGTGCTTTTCTTGATGGAAACTTCAACATGATCAAGGTTGGGCAACGTTTAAAGTTTCGTGATATTTAGAATGTTCAATGTTAATGCAAATGAAGCGAGATCGCAGCCTTGAGCATCTGCTGACGCTTTTCCTGATTTCCCTGTAAATTCTTGCGTGTCTTGTGGCTGTCATCGTGCTGAAAGAGTTGGCAAGAACGAAGAGCTGTCGATTCTTAGGATAAATAATTGCATTCTTGCTTATTGCGAAGGTCAACATAACTAACTATTCAAAAGTCCGCGGCCTGCCTTGTACAGCTTGAGCCCATATGGATGAGCTTGTGGTTGGGGTTTCTTAATGTGTATTTATGCATTGACTTACATTATGCAAGTCGTCGGTCGTGGATTTGCTGATGCATTGTATCTTGGTAGGTAGCAGCATCTCTATGGTTTCTGTATTGAGTTTTCCTCATTGTTATTGGGTGGACATGAGCTGCACAATGAATGGTGATGGCAATATGTGCGACCTGCCATTGTTGACGCCAATTGCTTGCTTCCATTTCCTCTGAAGTAGTATAGGGGCCTGTTCTGTTCTTTGCAAACACAAATTCTTCCTCTTTTGTTAATATGAGATATCAATTTTGGGGCAGGTGGAAATTGACAGTATCGAAAAAGAATGCGCACGCCGATGGACTGAGAATGGACAACTGATGAACTGAGAGTGGAAGATCGGCGTGGAAGATGAATATATAGAGTAAAATATTCATACAGCAAAAGATTCACTTTCGGAGGTAGGATTCATACACTTCAGGCATTTTCTACCTTCTCATCTTTATTCAGTGAATTTGTTTGGAAATAAGTCAAATTAGAAAAGAACCAGGAACACTAATAATTTATTATTAAATTACCATTTTCTCTAACTTTTAAGCAATTTTAATGTTTTTTATTAATTTTTTGACAATGCTATTAGAATTCTGAGTATTTTCAGCCAAGTTATTGCTTAGTTTTTTGCTTATGTCAGCAAGTTTTCTTGGCTCCTTGAATTCACAAACCAAGCACAAATGAGAAAGAAAGAGAAAAAAAAATGTATCATGGGGTTGGTATTTATCTTTGTTTCTTGAGCTTTCCATCCAAACAAATTAGGGAAAATTATACCAAAATATCTCAAACTATGGGGGTGCATGAAATTATTGACTCTAGTTCTCGGTCAATGCAACTCTTTTTTTTTTTTTTTACAAGAGTAAATGCTATTCTACGCCCGTCAACAACTTGTGTAGAAAAAGGAAAATGCCATGCGGGCTATTTCAGTTGAAAAAGGCCATCAGGTGATAAAAAAGGAAGGAAGATATTTAAAAGAGAATTTTTTTACTGTTGGGGAAACATATCTTTTGGATCTAATATTAAAAAATTACAAAATTTTTGATGATCTCTTCGGGGGAAAAAATGGAGAATTGTTGAAATTGAGAATGAAATATATACTTCTCTCCCTTCAAAAACTGACATATCTCACGTAGGAGGGGCCATGCTGGTGGGATTCGGGTTGAATTGAGGTTAGAGAAGACCGGAGCAGTTTTTTTTGCTTGGTAAGCTCTTGTCATTATTCAGATCTAGTTTAATTTTGTCAGATCCAGAGATTGTTGGTTTCAAATAATATATTTTCTTTAGAAAATGAATTTATCATTTTGTTTTTGATGAACTAATGGTTATCTGGATCTTGGTTCACTGGGTCAAGTTTGAGGCCGGATCTACGTCTGGTGTTTGAAGTAGATGAGACGAGCGCCTTTGGAGTATAAGGAGGCCTGCAAGATGAAGCGTCGTTAGGAGGTCTGATTTGGGTCTCGGCCAAAGGCCCTTCGATGATCAAGTCAGACTCCTAAGCTCACTACATATAAGAGTAAATATTGATAACTATATTAAATGATACAACATACTCACTTGGGAGAACAGATATTGCCACCCCAAAAAATGAGAAAGGCACTCCCAAAATTTAACAAGTTGATTTTCCTCTATCCTCCTATATCAAAACACCTATTTAACCTTTAGAAGAGATTATAATTACCAAAAAATCAGCCTAATGATAATGGCTCCCTCTTGTGATGAAGACACCACAAGCTCAACCTCTTCCTCCTTCCTCCCAACTCATTTCTTTCTTCCACCATTTTCAAAAGTCCTAGAAATTTTGAATCACCCAAACTCCAAAAATTCACCCACATTACCCCATTGATAGTTATGGATAAGCAAATAATCACTCTAAATCATCACAAAAGCAAAAAGGTAAGAGTTTTCCCATTTAAATCGCAGTTTTTAGTATTTTTATTTGGGTGGGTTCGATTTTTGTTCGGTCGAAATTTGGCGAACACTTTAACTTCTCTTAGGTGGAACACAACTGAACAGAATAAAAATGTTCGGTCGCTAGTAACCGACTAGTATTCAACTGTTCGGCCAACCGACAGAACATTTAATTTTTGTTCGGATGTACATAGATGGAAAAAGAGACTCTGTTCGGTCGTGCTTGGCCAAACAAAGAGATTAATTATTGGTCTGAAAATACTAAAACAAATTAAAACAAATTAGACTAGTTAACAGTCGAACTGAAATAAAAGCACTTCTAAATTAAGACAAATATGTTTTGTACAATTTTTTAGTATCTAGTGGCAGATACAACTGTTTAGTACAAACAACGATTCATTTCTAAATTTACTCTTACGTTCTCGCCGTTGGTAGCTCTGGTCGTCTGGAGGGGAAGATGCCTCAGACGGGCCAGTCCCAACGCCATCAAGTGCATCTATCGTTCTACACAATGCATGGTATAGATCCGGTACAGTGTGTTGTCTACTTGGCCCTCTTTGAAATATGAGTTCGGCAATTTGCTTAGCACGAGATATTCGCTGCAGTGAAAATATACAATATGTTAAGAAAGTAACATGCGGGGCTAAAAAAATTATCTGTAACGCCCTAAATGTCCACACGCTAGTGGCCATCTGGGTACGAACTCTTAGGACGTTGTAATATAGTACATTACTCAGGCAGATAACAATATCTAAATAAGATGTCTACAATCAGCAAAAATTCGGGCATGACCATTACAGATATGGTAAGTGAGGGACACAAACAGTTGATATATATAACACAAGTAGGAATATCTCACAATATATATAAATAAATATCAAACAGAAGATACAAACATGTACACACACACAATGGAAATCCCACATGGGGTAATACCTAGTCTCAATATACAAAGGAGTCCAAATATCAGAATACAAAGTCTTGAGTCTCAAATACATGATGATCACATAAATATACATATGAACTGGAGCAAGCATTCGGCCTCAAATAATGATACAAATGTACTCAGCTAAAGAAGAACAGATGTATATACAACGGATACAACTACTACATCTGAATCAGATAAGAGAATACAATACTGATGGGATCCCGAAGGGATACTTTAAACTATACAAATAGATAAGCTTTACTCTCTGAGTGAAGTTCTGAACTATACGCCTCTTCGCATGCTATGCCAACAATCTTGTAATATCCCTAATTTAAAATACTGTATTTTTATTTTTCTAAGTATTTTAAAGTTTTTTACTATATTTTTATTTTTATTAACTTGATTTATGACTTATTTTTATTATTACATATACAAATTATTTTGGACTATTAAATAATTATTTGGCTTTATATTTACCGTTATTATTCATTAACATTTCTATTGTTAATTATTATTATTATTGTTAGTTATTATTATTAGTAGTAGTTATTTTTATTATTATTTCATTATGATTATTATTTATTTTTAATATTATTATTGTAATTATTATTTTTAATAAGAGTTGTTGCTATTATTATTAATATTGTATATATTTATTATTATTATTATTATGTACTGATATTATTAATATTGACTATTACTAGTATATTGTCATTCACATTTTAATTATTATTAGTATTTATTACTATTATTATATGGTTAATTATTATTATTTATCGTTATTGTTAATTGTTAGTGGTCATTCTTATTCCCACTATTATTATTATCATTTTATTATTAGTGTAACTAATTACTATACTTTACTAATTAATTATGATTGTTATTAATATCTAATATTTATTAGGTATTATTGTTAATATTAGTGTTGTGTTGGTATTATTATTATCCTCCTTACCTATATCCATACCCATACCCATTATCTATTAATCGTATACTCATTAACATCAACCCATTACCCATTATCTAAACCCAATCCCCAAACCCGAAACCCTATATCTCTCTCCATATATATAATTATTTCTATATAATATCCTATCCTAATCCTCACTCTAACCCTAATCTAACTAATCCTCCTTCTCCATCTCCCCACTGCTGCCGTTCTCAATCTTCATCTTCTCCCCATGATGATCCACCCAAACCTCACGCTACGGCCGAACCCATCTCCCTATCCCCTCCAGCCATGCCGAGCTCCCCCTGCGCAAGTCAACGCACACCCAACCAACTGGAGCATCTCCTCCTCCATGGCTGCTGCACACCACCCCCCACCGGACTCACCCACATGGCCTCCCCCACTTCGCCATCCCCGGCCTACCACCATGGCCACACCAGCCTAGGCGCACTTGACCACCTCTATCACTACCACGCGCACCACCATCCCAGCGGCCATGTCTTCCTCCTCGAGCTCTCTCAGCTGTGAGCACCAGTGTTCACACCAATCCGCGCACAGCCTCCTCTCCTTCTTTCTCGGCGTGCCTCCCACTCTACCAGAGCCGCTGCCCTACACCTCCTTCCACGCTGCCGTGTGCCTCCCCACTCTACCGGAGCAACCGCGGCCTTTGCACAACCATGGCTGAGCCCACAATCTCTCTGTGAGCCTCCGCGATCCTCTGCCAGAGAGCCGGCGTCACCCTCTTCCACCTGTGCGTGCCACCACCGTGAGTCCCCCCTCCCTTTTTTTATTCCTCTCCATCTCTGTTATATATATGTGTGTATGTGCGTGCGTGTGTGATTGGGTGTGCATGTATACATATGTGTTGGTGTGATGATAATGTGTTTTTGTGTATGTTAATTGTGTTTGCTATTTGCATGTGCATGTATATAGATGTGTGTGTAATTATGTATGAGTATGTATGCATGTATGTTCTAGTGTAAGTGTGTAATTGTATAAGTGTATATGTATACCTGTATGTGGGTATGTGTACACGTGTATTTCTGTGTACACATGTCTATGTATGTTTGTTGTATGTTACAACGATACAAACCTGCTCGTGGGACCCAAACCAATTTACAGAAGACCCAGACCCGATCCGGATTCGTGTTCGCAAAGTGGCGATACACCAAGCAATTTGAAGACTGACATACGAGATGATTCAGAGATCCGATCTGGTTCGTGCAGTGCAGATCAGACGACGATTCGGGCCCAAAACTGCGTCATTTCATGTGAATGTTTGCTTATTGCATTGTTATTCGTTTATCATTGATACTGAGTGTTTAATCTATTGGTTTATTACATTGGTGCATTTTATTATTATAAATTGCCGACGGTATTTATTGTATTTATTTATATTAATTTGTGCAATTTAATTTATCATTTTATGTGAATATTTACTTTTCGTGGCATTGTTAGTTATTCTGTTAGTTAGTTAGTTTGGCTAATTTTCAGTATTTAGGAACGATCACAGTGTTATGATTTAGATATCGATTCTGATGATTGACTATTTTGATCGGGGATTAGATTAGTTAGATAGTAGACGCTGCAGTAATGTAGTGAAATATTGGATGTGGATATGAGATGATTTAGATTTATGCTTTATTTCAGTAGCTAGCCGTACTCTCTTAATACAAACATGTGACAATCTATTATTGTGTGATTGTCATGGTGCGTGGATATCATAGTGTTACTCAATTAAGTTAGCACTACACTATATCATATTGATATAAATGCATGAAGGTTTGGTCACATATTTACCTTACTAATTTACTATGTCATTTGATTTGTTAAATATGGTTGTGCTTTTTCTATGATATTAGAACTTGCTTTTATTGTTACTACAATTTGTGATTAAATAAGATCACTGTCTTTTATTCTGCATACTATAATATAAAATCGGCCAACTCAAATCTGTATTCTTAAAACTTTTATTTCTACACATTATTGAATACAGTGAAAGCACACCTAGAGGGGGGGTGAATAGGTGTAAATGCTAATCTAGAAACTAAGTGCGCTAAATGCGGAAGCTAATGCAAATTTTGCAACACACTTAATACAACACACAAGTGTAGCCGAATTCCCCGTGAAGGGCTCTGGACTAACTCCTCTTGATTCCCCTTGAATGGGTTGAGGTGCTATGTGAAGCTCTTGTGGTTAAGTATAAGTGAGGCACACACACAATCAAGCCAAGCATATAAGGATGAGCAATATGAAAGATGCAAGGCAATACACAAGCAAATATGATATATATGATATGAATGAAGTTATGCACAAATGTAAAGAGAGTGAGAGGGTTAGAGAGACAAGTGGATCAAACGCTAACAACAAGATATGTTTCGAGGTTCGAGCCCCTAGCTCTACATTCCCGCCTACACCACCGTGTAGGATTTTCAATCCACTATCTCTCACCGAGGGAACCTCTACCGAAGAGGATTTGTTACAACACAAGGAGTACCAAACTCCTCTCTCAAACACCACCTCACAACCGAGGGGTAGGCCCGTAGCCAAACAACAACAACCAATCACCTCTACCGAAGAGGGATATACAAACCAACTCCACCTCTCACTAGAGGGAGCAAACCACAAGCCTCAACCTCTACCAAAGAGGGAGCAAACCAAACCTCAACCTCTACCAAAGAGGGAGCACCCAACAAAGAAAAGGGTTTACAACTTGGTGGTATCTTTCAACCACAAACAATCTCTCTTTCTTTTCTCTTTTTCCACAAAACAAATGATCCTAATAGAATAGGATAGGTGATAGCTCAAGTGTGGAAAAAACAAGTGTTTTGATTAAAGAAAAACTCTTGGGAAAAAAATACCAAATTGATATAGAAATGAAGGGCAAGAAACCAATTCCCAAAAATTTGTTTTCTTTGAAAATAACAAAACACTTAAAAATAAACAAGATGAATCTCTTTGCTCTTTAAACTCTTTTAAAAACTTCTTTTTAAAACCAGAGAATGGGAGAAAATCAGCTCTAAAAATCTTAGCCAAAAACCCAAAGGAGTGGGGTTTATATAGGCCAAAATAGAAACTAGCCGTTAGGCTGATCTGGCAGCCTGACAGGCTACCGGTCGGCCGGCCCGGCCGACCGCCAACGGTCAGAAATATGACCGTTGGGCAAACCCGGTCGACCGCCCGGTCGACCCAAATAAACAGAGAGCACTGCTCTCAGGTTTGGTCGGCCGCCCGGCCGACCGTCCCAATGTGTGCCAGACGTGCACGGTTCTGTGCACGTCGGTCGACCGTACGGGTCGACCGGCCTATGGTTCGGTCGACCCATGCGGTCGGCCGAACTGGCCTGACAGACACTGTTCTGGGACAGAAACACATGTTAAAAATATTTTAGAAAATCTTTTATCTTTTTTAAAATTACCATAAAAATTGTTTTATCATTTTACTTTGATAAACAAACCTGTGATAAAAATTTCAAGACATATATCAACATATTCAATCATTTTTGTGTCTTGCAAGTTTTATCAAAAAACCAACACTTGTATTTTTATCAAACTTGATTTTTCAATACATGAATAGGAAAGTCAAAATAAGTTTGTTTAAGAAGTTTAAGCATGCATGTATAACTAGAATACATCTATTATACATATAAACTATTTAAACTTGTTTTGATCAACTATTCATAAAAACCAATTCCAAAACATGAAAACGTGTGTGTTTGTGCACTTGAGCATATCAACTATACTAAGCTTTACAAATGGATCTAAAACACACTATCTAAACTATGGATACCTAAGTCTTCTTGACGATCTCCATCTTCAAGTAGACCCGATCTAAAACTCCATCCATGAACTAGGCAATGTGTGATCTTGAAGCTTGAGCCCTGGAATCACCATGATAAGCTTCTAAACTCCTTGTTGAAGCTAATCATCAACTAATATCTTGCTAATGATCTGAAACTCAAAATCACAAGATTATTAGTAAACATATAACTACATGAGTTAATCATCATCAAAACTAGGGTGGAAGGCCTTTGGGCCAACATACAGAACTCTATCTAGCATTTGACTAGGCATTATGTATAACCTAGATTACTCCAATATTAAATCAAATGGAATATTGGTTGAACATCTTAGATTATATTAGCCATATATGACGTTGTTCCTGTTCTTCCTATAAAGCATCACCAATTGATTCTTTTTGACAAATCTAGATTACAACAACATTTTGTATATTCTTTATGTTGACGAAATAGGCATAGGCTCCTATTTATCTTTGGTAATACGAAAAAGAAATTAAAGTGTAAATTATTTTCTCGAAATTTCATACAATTAGTGTTTAACTAAGAAAGGGTATTCAACATGGTTTTATATTTAAGGAACGCCATGAGTGAAAAATCTCCCACCTGAGTTACGCTGATCTAGCCAATTGGACTGGTAAAATTGAGGTTTTGACTAACTCAATACTTCTAAAATTCTTTATCAGCCTATGTTAATTATAACCTTAAATGTAATGTTGTTGTCTGGCTTATAACCCTAGCGTATACACCAACATTTAGACATACCTGAATCTGTCTATGATTAGCCTCGATTAATATTTTAATTGGATATAGTTTTTGTTATCTTTCATATGTGAGTTTGAAGTAAATCATGATCGGATCATATTAAATTAGTTAGAATTGAAATTCTAATCTATACTCTAGAAAATCTAGTATGAAAAATAAAGTAGGATTGAAAATTTCAAATAATATGATTATGTTGAAATTACAATTAGAAAATCTGATATTGGTGACACTTTGTCTGCATGAGCAAATCTTATAATTTGAGCTCATATAAATGAGTATATTAATCCTAGTCATGTGCAGGATGATGAATAGCCATGTGCAGTTTTGCCCCCCATCCAACTCTAAATGAGATCTATTAAAACTAGATTGCCTAAAATGAATAATTTTCTTATAATCTAGTATTATAATTGAGATGAAGAGACTACCTCATAATCTCATTATTATTTTGGATTTTACCTTTAACTTATAATTATCAAGTTTGAATTTGACCATATTTAGACCTTTTAGGTCATATTTCAATTTTGACTTTTCAAACTTTAATTTCTCTCCAACTAAATTAAATATCTATTTTAATATCTTCAAATATTATTTTAACTGTCGAGAATTTGACTGAGATTCTTGATTAGAAATTTTAAATCAGATTCTTGTTACATTTCTTAAAATTTTAAAAGTTATCTATTTTAAATATCTAGAGCATTGAAATAAATTCTTTAAAATTATCTTATAATCAAAAAATATTTAATCTTTCTCATTTCATTACTAGCGTTTATTTAATGAGATATTTATTATTGGAACTATATCGAGCTAAAATATCATCTATTGATGTAATTTATTGTACTTATTAAGAGTATATTTATAATTGAAAAATTTATAATCATCCTATTTAAGTGTTTTCATGATTTAACTATGAGGATATTCTTATCTAAGTTGTGAAAAATATTAAACTTTAAATTTTATATATATATATATATATATATATATATATATATATATAATATATATATAGATATAAATTATAAGTGCATCATTCTATTATAAAATATCTTGAAATGATTGCTTTGTTTTACATAATTATACACTTCAATTTTTTTTAAAAAGTGTTTACTTCTTTAGAATTATAATTTTCACTATTAATTAAATTGTGAATAATTTTTAAAATTATTTAAAATTTCTTTGAAGATTTTAAATGTCACGTTTTTCAAAACTATAAGGTATACAATGCATACATTATATGCATATTTGTTTGTGAAAATAAAGTTGCATGTATAAAGGAGGAAAATTAAATTATATATTCTAGTCACTAAATTAAGACAATGGTAATTTGTCCATGATGGAGACTCGGATACTATTAAGAATATAAATGGAAAAATAAATTAGGATGACAAGGAACTAATTTGCAGCATCTTATAAGATACAAAAACCCAATCTGAGACATCATCAATGTCTTAATAGGGTGAGTAGAATGGATAATAAATATTTTGATAAGTATATGCTATTATATACTTAAGTTATATTTTAGATATATATACAAATTACATGTTAATACTTAAACTTTGACACTTAGTGTCCATTAAAATAATTTTTGATGATCATAAAATAATTATTCTTTATCAAATTAAATATATGTACATTTATACCATAAATACTTGAATAGTCAAAGCAATATATATGCTTTGTCATAAACTTTTATAGAATAATTTGCTCTTTTTTAAACCAAGGCAATAAGAAAAACTTTATAACTACTTTATGATCTCAAATGGGGTTGACTCTGATAATTACCCATAAGCTTTATAGGTCTAATAAAGGGTGTCAAGAGAGTCAGAATACTGTGGTCACGAAGTGTTAAACATCTGACTGTCACCACTAAAGAAATAAAAGCTTTTAAACTATTGTTTTACACTAAACAACATAAAATCATTCTGACTAAGGGTCTTTCTAGGAGTGTAGTCTTAAATTCATCGAGAGAGATGAGGTCAAACTCATAGTAGAGTTCACCGATAGCGGGAATCTAACCTAGTTGATTGGGAGCTGATTCCATGAAAGAGGTTCAATGTAGTAAAAACAAGATGGACTGGTGATACTCGTGTGGAGCATCGACCCATATATGTTTTGTGACGCCCTGATCCCCCGGGTACGGAGACGTCACTGCGACGTATATACGCAAGGCAGAAATACCCTTACATATATACGCTAAGCATCAGTACATGCAAGAATCAGAGCGCGGAAGCACAATAATAATTTATATTCCAACAAAAAGTACAAGTACATAGTTATCACAGAGAGTGATACAATATTACAGGAATATTACATCACCAGAAAATACAAAATACATTATACGAAGAGATATACATAACAAAAGTTGAGAGGTGCTCACAAGCAGCAAGAAGGGCCCCGAAAGCCAATCAGGAGAAGAGCTGGGAGGAAGAGCTACAGTGATGTCCAAGCTTCTGCTGCGCTCTGATCGCCACGGAAGTATCCGCTACGCACTCTAATCAGCTACGGTAAGGTCACCATGGTCCAGACTATAAGATCTGGACATGAGGATTCAGGGTTGTCAGATGTAACCCAGCGAGTACAAAGATAAGGCCAAGTGGCATGCATATCAGGCACACGTGTACATGAAAGGTGTATCGTGAATATAAGCACATATGAATATGAAATGAGACAGTAAGTAAAATAACTATAGGAAAACCAGTTATACAAGCTCACATTACCGATCCGTGAGATTAGTACATCAAAGGAATAATCCAAATAAGGAAACCCTCATATATATACCCTACACTTCACGTCACTGTAATCTGAGGCTATATAACCTGAATTTGTCTTCACAATAACAGAATAATGAAACAGTATGAAAACCTGAAAATAAGTAATCAAGTAGTTCAACAAAGTAGTACAAGTATTATGTGTAAGTGGTGAGCAGGATAATGTATTGTATCATAGGTCTCCCAAGTATAGATCAAGTGTGTAGCTAGTTAGATATCAGGAGCATGTTATTATTATGTTTTTAAGACTCATCTAATTTGTATACATCGGTATGTGTCCCATTCCACATACCGCAGCATACAGACCGGAGAGTAAGTTATTGAAAACTGATGGAGATCAACGAACCATGCTTAGATGGGTCCCGTACATGCCCGGGACAACGGTCAAGGAGTATCCAATACTGATGCAGAACGTACCGCTGAGTACCAAGACTTATTGTATGCCCGAACAGGAATATGATGTCACCGCTCCCATAGGAATAGGCCCAGGGGCTTATGGCACATCCGGCAGGTAGGGGAGTAGGGATGCCAGTACACCCCACGGAGACACCTGGTGGCCTCCAGGTCGAATCCAAATATGTGGTCGCGCGACACTTTAAGACTATCATAAACATGGAGACTATATCGGTATTCATCAGTTTCTCCCATCCTGATGTAAGTTGTTCAATTATTACAGATTGCCTAGTGATAATGTCCACAGGGTATTCACAGTAATCCTATATTCATGGTTATCCAATTACGGGGATCAACAAGAATATAGTATCAGGAGTCTCCCTTTTCTTAGGGGTTCAAGCATACATGAGTTCAGGAGCACAGGAGTTCAGGAGTACCAAATGTCTGGTAACAATATAATAATCATTTCAAGTCTCCGTAAAAATGATAATCATGAATGGGAAATATAATACAGGTGTAATGGTAGTCCAGTCAGGTATCGCAACATCAGGTCAAGTGTACTAGTACCATGTGAAAGCATATCAAGTAAATGATAACATGTCAATTGTCAAGTGTCAAATATCAGGTGTCAGGTATCAGATGTCAAGTATAAACATATCAGTGTCAGATAATTAACATGTCGGTATCAGGTGAGTTGAATACAGAGTTACAACATCATATATCAGGTAATCATCTGATCATGTAACATAGTACAGAAGAATAATATAGTTAAATATTTCAAACTCTTCACAACCATATCTATAACAATAATAATTTAATTTATTAATTAGCTATGCGAAGCCGAGCGAAGCGGGAGCGTATCTAGGCATATCTAATGAAAATATAATACCACTTCAATAGATTATAATAACAACCAACAGGTATTCATATAACATGTTAATTTTAGAAAATCACTCGCATATCATATATCAACTCGTATAATGATGTATCATGTATTAAAAGCTAGAGTAGCAATTGTTAGGCATGTAACGGTAGTAACAAGACATTCACATATCAATATATCATGCAATAAACGCTAGAGTAGCAGTTACTAAACATGAATTGATGATAACAAAGCATTCTCTTAAATTTATATCAATCCCAAGAATAGAATTAGCAAGGCATGAAGCAATACAAAGAAAGTACTCGCCTAAAATCGAAACGCAATACCAAGTTAGAATCCAAAAAATCCGCAAAAGAAAGAGGCTAGAAAAGGGGGAGAGAGAGGATTAGCTAGAGAGAGAGAGAAAGAGGCTACAAGAGAGAAAGAGAGCTAGAGAGAGTTGTAGGAAAGAGGGGGAGAGAGAGAGAAGAATGAAAGAGAGAGATGTTGGGGGGGGGAGAGAGAGAGACTTGTGTTAGATATAGTAGAGGGTTGAGGGAGAGAGTTTGATGGAAAAGAAGGGGGTAAAAGAGGAAAGAAGGAAAAAGAAAGAAAGAAGAAAAGAAAGAAAGGAAGAAAGAAAGAAGGAAAGAAGAAAGGAGAGAGGGGAGTGGGGTGGGTGGCCGGCGGCGCCGCCAGAGGGGCGGCCGCGGCGCCCCTTGGGTGGAGGAGAGAGGGGGAGAGGAGTTGTGTTGATGGTGATGTTGTTGTTATGGTTGGTGTTGTTGTTGAAGGTGGTGGTGTTGGTTGAAGATGGTGGAGGTGGTTGATGGGGTTGTGGTAGTTTAGGGAGTTGGAGGAGGAGGAGATGGTGGTGGGGTGGTGGGAGTAGAGGAATCAGAGAATTTGATGGTGAATTTTGAAGAAAAAGGAAATTAATGGTGATGGGTTTTGAGAGAAATTGGAGAAAAAGGAGGAGTGATTGAAGAAAAGGGAAATGGAAAGGAGGAGAGGGGGTCTTGGGATGGACGGCGCCGTCTAGGAGAGACGGCGGTGCTCGTGGAGGCGATGATCAAGGGGATGAAGGAGGAGTTGGTGGGAGAGAGAGGGAGATGGAGAGAATGGGAAGAAAAGAAAAAAGAAAGGAAAATAAAGAGAAGAAGAGGGAGAGGGGGAGTATGGAGGAGGAGTAGGGAGGAAGGGCTGCTGGTTGCTATCAGCTGTGGTTGCAGGGGATGGGTTGACATGGGGAGCAGGTAGGGGAGAAAGAAAAAGAAAAAGGAAAAGAAATAAGAAAAATTAATGAATAAATATATTATTAAATAAGTAAATCAATAGGATAATCTGGGAGTATTAAGTAGAGGAGTGGAAAAGGAAAAAGCAAGAAAACAAAAGAAAGGAAAATAATATATTTTTTAAATAGGGTAAAATTTGACTGTTCCAGAAATGTTCTCAAAAATTCTCAAAAATAGAAAATATTATTTTAAGATGCCTGATGAAATCATATTTGAGAAATTCAATCTGCTTTTTAAATTAAAAATATTGGAATCTTCAGGCAATACTAGTCGATACCAAAATTGGTCAAATTTTGATAAATTCAGAAAAATCTCAAAAAATGTATTTAGATAGAAAATGAGATTCTAAGAAGTAATGTGAAAACTATTTTTAAAAATTCAATTCCATTTGAAAACTAAAAATATGGGTAAAAATCTAGGAATCGGTCAGCGATACCGATTGACACCGGTTTTGAAGATTTTGCAGAATAATTCTGAAAAATTCAAAAAATCATGAAAAATATAAAATATTAGAAAACAGTACTTGGACTAAAATCGGTCAAATTGGACTGCCAGAGAGGTCAAATCGGGCAGTAAGCTGGTATCGGGTTCTTGGTCCAGGTCAAGGCTGACTCTCGGACTGAGAATCCAGATCCGATACCAAATAACATAAGCAATCACAACCCAAAAATAAATACTGAAAGAAAATTGAAACAATACGGTTGAAAAAATTGGGACACATATCTGGGTATGTATCCTGGGAACGGGGTGCTACATGTTTATATCTTATATGTAGTATTGTAGGTACTACCCTTTCTCAATGAAGATGATGCCCTTGTGATACTGCTAGATAAGGTTAAGTTTTGCTCCTAATAAGCAATGCATATAGTGTGGAGGGTATATCATCCAGCTGTAGTACCAATGGAGGACTTTCCTACGTGGGAGGAGCCATGATGGTCACGGTTGGGGGGGCAGGGCTGACCCTAGAAACTCTCATGAGTCGGTTATTATGAGCATGACCTTTTAACTCTCAACTTGCTCGCTCAATATATAGAGACTTACTGTGTGTATTTTATCAATACCTAGTTAAAAGGGGCTAGTTTCAGGCGTAATCCACTATGTCTTTCAGATAGCTATGAATTCACTAAAAAAGGTTCCAGGCGTAATTCACCTCTTCCAAATCCACATTATGATTGATCAGCATGATTTTGTCACATTTTCATACCCATATTTATCTATCATTTGTTTATAAATAATGCTACTCGGGTATTTTTAGTCTATTTTGCAGACAAAATTATTAGGAGAAGACTGGACCACAAAAGACTCTTTCAGACCGTAAAGCGCATTAAAAAGAGTTGAAGGCGAGATAGGAGGCTTGACACTGACGGGATCGCTCGACTACGCCTAAAACTGACATCAAAAGAGTTCGAGGCCAGTTGGTGTGAAAACATAATTTTACAAAAGTCAGGGGCTTAAACGCAAAATGGACAAAGATGTAAAAGTGCAAAATTAATTTAATAATTCTCCTTGTAATTTTGTAACTGTTTTGGACTATTATGTAAAATAATCAAAACCCTAAGCCTATAAATAGCCAAGGCTAGGGTTTTGAGAGGGAGTTTTTTCTTTTCTAGGGTTTTTGTTTAGGTTTTATTATTATTTTTTTTCCTCCTTGAACTTGTGCGAAGATAATCAAAGCTTGGATTTTGATCAATTTTTCAAAGTTATTTTCATCTGATGGATGTCTCTTCTAATTTCAATCTCAGTTTTAGAGGTAAGAATTTTATTTACAGCATTTTGTTTTATTTTATTTTATTTTTTTTCTGAAATTTCTCTCTGTTAGTTTTAGTTTAATCTTAAGATTTAAAATTGATTTAAAAAAAAAAGAAAAAAAAAAGAAAAAGAAAGACAATGTACAGAGGCGCCAACAGGCGCCTCTGCACAAGAACAGAGGGCGCCCCTGGCGCCCTCCATTTGAAAAACAAAAGGGGCGCCTGCCCCATTGTGAGGAGGCAGGGCGCCACAGTTTGGGCGCCCTGCAGGTAAGTTTTTTTTTTTAAATTTTTTTTTAATTTAATTTAATTAGTTTAGTTTAATTAATACATGCTTGCAATTAATTATTTAATAAATTTTAGATAACTTTAAACTGATTTAATTAGTTTAGTTTATTGTTAACTTAGCATGAGTAGGTAATTTTTCAGCGAGTACCCAGGGGAGATGAACCTAGATTTAATTCTTGTGGACTGAGTCAGTCTCCTATTTATGACGTATGCACACCAATTGACCTACTACTTTTAGGAATTATTTCTAGAATAACTGGTTATTTGACAGGCTATGTATCGGGGGTTAATGGTCCATGCTTAGGGTTTGTTGCATTTATGTTATCTGTTTAATTTAGTGAATTCAGCTTTGATGGACTATGTAACAGGATAATAGCTTGTGCTTAAATCTAGTATTCAGAATTAATGTGCCTCTTAGACATAGAGATTTGGTGTGTATTACAAACTGGTATGGAGACCAAAATTGTCCGCTTGATGCTCGTTTAGGGGATTCGATCCTAGGTGCTTCACCTTTCTTTTACTATAATTAGTTCACACAACTCACTCAAGATCCATAAATCTTTTGATCCATTCGTGTAGAAGTGTCATAACCAAAAGAACCACCTGTCCCTGAGGACCGACCCTCAAGTGCTACATCGAACGACCGTGCGCTTGCGGTAATTTTAAAACGAGGAGACAGAATCTCCCCATCAAGTTTTTGGCGCCGTTGCCGGGGACACGGTGTTCTATCTTTAGTTTTGGCACCTATACCGGATTGAAAAAAAAAAATTTCAAAATTCAAAAAAAAAAATTTCAAAAAAACAAAACAAAAAAAATTAAAAAAAAAAAATTTTCTTTCCCCATGGCCTATCCAAATTCATTTGGTTACGATCCATTTTATAGGCCAGACCCTCATTTCCATCCACCAACCTCTCTTTCTGATTTTAATGAATACATCCATCCCACGAACTACTCATTTTCTTCATACCATCCCATGAGTTGTCATCACTGTCAAGATCCAAATCATCCTTCAGAACAATGTCCTTCGGTAGGGTTTTCGCTGGGACCAGGTCAAAATCAATTCCACACCTTTCAAGGACCTACGAGCGAGCCTTATCCATCAAACTTCAATTCAGAGGGTTGGAATTGTCCTCAATTTTCTTGGGATCAATCATATCAAAATTCTCAATCTAATTGGTCCTACACTGAACCATCACCTCTATCTTGGGAATTTGACAATGATTATAAGAAATCGATGAGCACATTAAAGAAGAGTTTTGAAGCCATGCAACAGACCATGGTTGAAACCAATCAGCAGTTAATCGAGGCATGTGCTCACATGGATAAGATTATGACTCATCTCAATCAACCTATTTCAACTACAAGTCCAGATCAAGTTCAAGAGTTCCACCAACTTTCACAAATTGAGTTCAATGGCAATCAGGTGGACAAAGAACAAACACTAGAGGAAACTTTTGAAACTTTCAAGCAAACTTCAAAGCAAGTGCTCTATGACAATAGTGACTGCTTAAACAGGTCAGTAAATGAGTTGGTTAGTGAGCAAAAGAAGGATCCCTTTTCTAATCAACTAGTCATGAGCCAACACGGACTCGACCCATGTCCATTCAAGAGCACATCAACTTTCATAAGATGAACAAAGGCCAAACTGTTAGACCCGAAGAGCAAATCGTTGGCCATAGTGACATGTCTAATCATTCCATCGAGATGCCCTTCGAGTCCCAATTATTTCATCTTAATCAATTTGAAGAGCTTGAACATGAGAAGCCTGTTGAGGAAGTTGTGAAGGTCCATGAGGTGTACAAACGTGATAATGATCCTCAGTATCTGGATGAAGTGATTAGAAATTATTTGGCTACACATACAACTCATGTGGAGCCAGTTGAATCTTGTTGTGAGGATGAATGTGACAATGATGAACTTTTGCTTCAAAAGAAATTTGAGGATGAATTTTCTAAGTTCTGTAAAAAGACAAGTGTTGAGGAGCAGAAAATTGCATCTACTCATATGGAGAAAATGGAACACACTGATCAAAATTGTGAGAATGCCTACATGGATAATGAGCCTTTGTTTCTTGATGAGCTTTTTGTTGAAGAGTATGATCACAATGATGAGAAAACATGTGTTGAGGATCTTGAGTTTAGAGTTCCCTTTGAGAAAACAAAACTTGATTTGAGTATCTTCACTTTCGATGAGCCAACCAATGATCATACTTTTCAAAACTTGATTCAAGAATCTCTAATTAATCAAAGCTTTGAAACCCTATTTGAAGACGAACTCATATATCTGAATGAATCGGTTAGGGATGCTTTGGTTAATTACACACCTCCAAAGAAAATTGTTGATTTAAGTTTTGAGGTGATGTTTGAGGATGAGCTTAAATTCATAGGCAATCATATTGTGGACACTCCAATTATATCGTGTAAAAATGATAAATTTGTGAGGAGGTATGGAAAGAAGAGAAGGAAGAGATGGAGGAAAGTGATGAACAAGATGGAGAGGATGAAATTAAAAATAACAAAAAGATTAACCTCTCAACTTTGTCCATTAAAAAGAACCCATTGGAATGATGGGAAGAGAGCTCGAGGGTATAGACCTAGAAAGATCTAGGTGTGGGGGAGTTGTGAAATTGTACATATGTAAATATTTATTTTTTTCTTTTCCTTTTAGTTGTTGAGTCTTTTTATTTCTCTTTTAGTTAGTTGAGTCAGTTTTAGTGAGTCTTTTATTTCTCTTTCTCTAACCTATGTGCCGAGTTTATTACAAGTGATACAGGATAAGTAAGGAGGCATCCACCACACACAAGGAGAATTTTTGTGGATTCGACAATTTGATTTCCTAGTGCACTGTGAGTATTTTTAATTCTAACATACTGTTCATATTTCTATATCTCTTGTATGCTTGGATTGCATGGTCATCATGATTGTATGCACGTTTTGGATGTGTAAATTACATGCCATATTCATTCTATCTCTGTATTCAAGTATATGCATGAGGACATGACACAATTTAGGTGTGGGGGGAGATACACATTTTTTTTTCTTTTATGAGTCTTTTTTTTTATTTTGTTTTGATTTTAGGGTTTTTTTTTTTTTAATTTCTTTACTTTATTTTCTTTTAGGAATCTTTAAAAAAAATGAATTTGAAAAAAAATAGAAAAAAAAAATTGGAAATTTTCTGCAAATGAGTAACTAGTATGTGAGTGATTTAGTATCCATGAGTGGATTTTAAGGGTAAGATCAAAATGAAAGAATCATAAAGTCTTAAAATAAAGATTAGAATCTAAAACGGACATACCATCTAAACTTAGTCTAAGTGATTATGTACCCAATAACACTTACACTTTTAAGTTCATAGGCTTGGGATATTGATTACAACTAAAAAAAAAAAATTGTGAAAAAAAAGATTTATTATATAGTAAAATAAATATTAATAAGTCTTGTCTTGTGGCCTCAGTTGCTTGAGTAATTAAGTCCGTAGGAGTGTTTTTACACTTATTGCCCTAAGACCATCTGGTTTGAGAGCATTGGCCCAAAGCTCGCTACATGGGTAGCTGAGAAAGCCTAGTATGACAGGATACTATAAAAATATAATAATTTTGATTATCAATTAGCTAGGTACCTTGGCCTCAGGAAGCCTCGGTATCTATGCGAAAGATAGTTGAAAAAAATAATAATAAAAGAAAAAAAATAATAATTTTGATTATCAATTAGCTAGGTATCTTGGCCTCAGGAAGCCTTGGTACTACGCGAAAGATAGTAAAAAAAAAAAAAAAAGAAAAAAAAAAGAAAAAAAAAAGAAAAAAAAAACATGAGAGTTGTAATTAAATATTCCCAAGCTTAAGAACTATATCACGATCACGGGGTACATAGGATCTGAAACTTAGGACAGGTGGTGTAAAGTTTTGGATTTGAGACTTTATGTTATAGCCGATATGATTTCTTGAATTGAGGTTTTACTTGAAAATGAAACTCATAGAAATTGATGATCTTGCTAGCTAGTTAACAAAAAAAAAAAAAAAAAAAGAATTGTTTTTCTTTTCTTGATTTTCGGTTATCCTTATTTTACTTTTGTTTATTTCTTAATCACTAAAAACTTTCTTGGATTTTGTGGGTGTAATCCACTGAAAACCCTCACGAGACAAAACTCGTCCTCTAGGGTAACCTAGGGGTTTAACGGCTTGTTGCACATGCTAAGTGCAACCGTGATTCCTACGAAAGTGAGTTAGAGTAGTTTAGTTTTTCTTTTTCTTTTTATCAGTTTTGCTCGAGGACTAGCAAAAGATAGGTGTGGGGGTATTTGATCAGCATGATTTTGTCACATTTTCATACCCATATTTATCTATCATTTGTTTATAAATAATGCTACTCGGGTATTTTTAGTCTATTTTGCAGACAAAATTATTAGGAGAAGACTGGACCACAAAAGACTCTTTCAGACCGTAAAGCGCATTAAAAAGAGTTGAAGGCGAGATAGGAGGCTTGACACTGACGGGATCGCTCGACTACGCCTAAAACTGACATCAAAAGAGTTCGAGGCCAGTTGGTGTGAAAACATAATTTTGCAAAAGTCAGGGGCTTAAACGCAAAATGGACAAAGATGTAAAAGTGCAAAATTAATTTAATAATTCTCCTTGTAATTTTGTAACTGTTTTGGACTATTATGTAAAATAATCAAAACCCTAAGCCTATAAATAGCCAAGGCTAGGGTTTTGAGAGGGAGTTTTTTCTTTTCTAGGGTTTTTGTTTAGGTTTTATTATTATTTTTTTTTCCTCCTTGAACTTGTGCGAAGATAATCAAAGCTTGGATTTTGATCAATTTTTCAAAGTTATTTTCATCTGATGGATGTCTCTTCTAATTTCAATCTCAGTTTTAGAGGTAAGAATTTTATTTACAGCATTTTGTTTTATTTTATTTTATTTTTTTTCTGAAAGTTCTCTCTGTTAGTTTTAGTTTAATCTTAAGATTTAAAATTGATTTAAAAAAAAAAAAGAAAAAAAAAAAAAGAAAAAGAAAGACAATGTACAGAGGCGCCAACAGGCGCCTCTGCACAAGAACAGAGGGCGCCCCTGGCGCCCTCCATTTGAAAAACAAAAGGGGCGCCTGCCCCATTGTGAGGAGGCAGGGCGCCACAGTTTGGGCGCCCTGCAGGTAAGTTTTTTTTTTTTAAATTTTTTTTTTAATTTAATTTAATTAGTTTAGTTTAATTAATACATGCTTGCAATTAATTATTTAATAAATTTTAGATAACTTTAAACTGATTTAATTAGTTTAGTTTATTGTTAACTTAGCATGAGTAGGTAATTTTTCAGCGAGTACCCAGGGGAGATGAACCTAGATTTAATTCTTGTGGACTGAGTCAGTCTCCTATTTATGACGTATGCACACCAATTGACCTACTACTTTTAGGAATTATTTCTAGAATAACTGGTTATTTGACAGGCTATGTATCGGGGGTTAATGGTCCATGCTTAGGGTTTGTTGCATTTATGTTATCTGTTTAATTTAGTGAATTCAGCTTTGATGGACTATGTAACAGGATAATAGCTTGTGCTTAAATCTAGTATTCAGAATTAATGTGCCTCTTAGACATAGAGATTTGGTGTGTATTACAAACTGGTATGGAGACCAAAATTGTCCGCTTGATGCTCGTTTAGGGGATTCGATCCTAGGTGCTTCACCTTTCTTTTACTATAATTAGTTCACACAACTCACTCAAGATCCATAAATCTTTTGATCCATTCGTGTAGAAGTGTCATAACCAAAAGAACCACCTGTCCCTGAGGACCGACCCTCAAGTGCTACATCGAACGACCGTGCGCTTGCGGTAATTTTAAAACGAGGAGACAGAATCTCCCCATCAATGATGTTGCTTAATTTCATTCTTATTTTATGATTTGATGATTTATTTTATTATGCATTATTGTTGTTTTGTTTCTCTTCCCTGAAACTCAAGTTTTTTTTGGGAGGGACTGTTGGAATTTTGAGTTTAAAAAATAAATTAAAAGTTTTAGTTTCAAATTTTATTTATTTATTTATTTACCAAGTTAACTTTGAACAAGTCTCATTAGATCCCACATCGGGTGAGAAAATCTTTCAATCATCCGATTCTGTGATCGTGAAAATCTTTTGTAGTTATAACTACTGGGGGTTTGAAACCTATGAATAGACTCTCCCTCCAACAGTAAGAGAGATCGTACATTTTCTCTTCATCTTAAAAGGAAACTTGAAGCCTACTCTTCGTGAGAATGACTCAGTGTTAAAATGAAATTTTTGTTCATTATCTTCATTTTTTTAAGCAACTTCTCCATCTGAGCAAAGTCTCTGCTCACCTTTCTGACCCGAGTGTTGGTAAATCAGGGAATCTTTTACTGTTAGGGATAAGACCGATTGAACATCTGGATAAGGAGATGTTCTTTTGATTCTTTAGGGCAGCGATATTGTGACTACATTTCCCAGGCAAGATTCTTTTTGTCTTATTTTGTTTTAAATTATAATTATTGTTGCATGCTAGAATAATTATTGTTTTGTCTTAATTTAATTTTGTAAGAAAATTGCATGCTTTAAGAAATAGTATAAAATTTTCAACATACTATGTGTATGCAATTCTAAAAAATTATACAGTCATATCTAACATCACTACTAAAATATCCTACATATTAAATATCAGAAGCCAGCTTAGTTTGCATCTCCTCCTCCATGTTGGCTTGAGGATCATCTACGATGCGCGAGTTGGATCCAACACGCAAATGATCAGGTCATTGTCCTTCGCGCCGTGGGCTGTCCATCACAACTGATGGACGGCCCCGAGCAAGAGAGACCAAAAAAACGCGTTTTGTGGTCTCTTTGACTCCGGACCATCCATCAAATGTGATGGGCGACCCACAGCGCGAAGGACATCATGCATTGGAGCCAACCTGTTCCGTACGATGCATAACCCTTCAATTATACCACCACCCTTTATGCCCTTCCTCCATAGTACTCTCTTGCTTCTCATATCCACCACACTGTATTTTCTGGAAGAGAGAAGAAATATGCGACTATCAACAAGCATTAACTTTTATGTAACAATTTCAAACGACCATTTCAAAAGAATCAACACTCTAGAATCACACTAGTACGCCGACAGATCACGGCAACGGCACAAATCTTTTGACAGCTTAATGCAGAGGAAATAGTTTATGAAAAACGTGTCAAATTTAAAAATCATTTCATAAAATTACATTTCTTAAACTGTCAGTCCTCTCCGTCCCTCTCAAAGCAACGGTTTTCAAACAAATGGCGCCGATCTAGATCTAGCTCACCGTATGGAAACTATCATTCCGCTCACCCACATTCTCACACGCTCGTTAATTGGTCCAGCTAATCGCGGGCCCCGCTCTCCCCCCCGTCTCCACGTGGGTGCGCCTCCAACCCGTGAAACTCCACGCGCCCCACGACTTAAAACCACATGGCAGATAGACACGGCAGCCACAACCCGAGCGGGCCCGCGCCCGAATCTCCTCCCCTTATATTCTCCCCCTTCCCTTTCCCTCTCCACTCACACACCCCCCCTCCTTCTATTCGCTTATCGGATCCAGATCTGCACCCGAAAATGGGTTCCACTCCGCCCCCGTCGCCGGCCCCCTTCAAGATTTTCATCGGCTACGACCGCCGCGAGGACGCCGCCTTCGAGGTCTGCCGCCACTCCCTGTTCAAGCGCTCCTCCATCCCCCTCGAGATCCACCCCATCAAGCAGTCAGAGCTCCGCTCCGCCGGCCACTACTGGCGCGAGAGGGGCCCCACCGAGAGCACGGAGTTCTCCTTCACCCGCTTCCTCACCCCTTCCTCGCTTCCTACTCCGGCTGGGCCATGTTCGTCGACTGCGACTTCCTCTACCTCGACGACATTGCGAAGCTCGTCGCCCTCACCGACGACAGGTTCGCCATCATGTGCGTCCACCACGAGTACGCCCCCAAGGAGACCACCAAGATGGACGGCGCCGTGCAGACTGTGTACCCGCGCAAGAACTGGTCCTCGATGGTGCTCTACAACTGCGCCCACCCCAAGAACCAGGTGCTGACGCCGGAGCTCGTCAGCAAGGAGACGGGCGCGTTCCTGCACCGCTTCATGTGGCTCGACGACGACGAGATTGGAGAGGTGCCGTTCGCGTGGAATTTCTTGGTTGGGCACAATGAGGTCGATGAGAAGGATCCAGAGGGCACACAGCCGAAGGCGATCCACTACACGATGGGCGGGCCGTGGTTCGAGAGGTATAAAGACTGCGAGTATGCCGATCTGTGGTTGGAGGAGCTGGATGACCTCAAGAATGAGATGAAGGAGAAGAAGATTGACGAGGTTTAAGGTTCATCTGAGAGTAAGAACCCACCTAAAATTCACGGATGTGAGGGTCTGTGTTTAAGGGTGATGTGTTCAACCCATTATTGTATCATTCATGGAGATTCTTATATGAATTCATGGAGATTCTTATATGGTTAGATTTATTCTGCATTCTGTGATTCTCTCTCTCTCTGTAGCTTAGATTTTTGCAATTTTGTTGAATTGCATTCACATTATCAATGCGATTAATGTGGATTGGGTAACAAGAATTCATATTTTGAGCATCTAAGTTTGTTTTCTTTGGTGGTCGTCGGAGGAGATTTAGGGATTGATATTGGAGGAGATTTCAGGGTCAATTATTGTATCATCCGCGGGGACGACTATGTGATTAGGGGCCTGTTTGGTTGTCGTAACTGGCCGTAATTCGTAAGTGGTTATTGGTAAAGTCTTTTACGGTTGTAAATGAGTTACATGCATGTAAGTTTTATGGTGTTTGGTTGGTAATATAAAGTTGTAAGTAGAAAAGTGTATTGTATTTTACGGTGTTTGGTTGTCGTAATGTGTAAGTCGTAAGTGAAAAAATTGACCACAAAATTAACTATTTGGTGATTTAAAAAGTTTTAATATTGCAAATAAATATTAAAAATGCTAAATATTAAAAAATTTAATATTAACATAAAAAATAATACAAATTTGCATGACCACAAAATTAACTGTAACTGGGCTGTAAGTGAGTGGTAATTGGGTTGCAAGTGAGTGGTAATTAGGTTGTGTAAGTGTTTTACGAATTACGGTCCAAACAAACGCCGTAATTGTAATTGGGTTGTAAGTCATTTACGAATTACAGACTTTTACGCGAAACAAACGACCGATTTGGTCCTGCAATTGTGAGAATCTATTTTTTTTTTCTTTTAAATGCTTAGCCCATCTCCAATCTTTTTTATCTCTCTATATTTAGAGAGCGATATACTCCAAACCCTCTCCATATCCCCTTCTAAATATAGAGAAAGTCTTCTCTCTTTAAATTTAGAGAGATGAGAGAGAAATAAAGGGCTCCCTCTATATCACTATTCACAATTTAAAATGTCATTTTGCCCTTAAAGTCTCATTTAATTTTTAAGAATACCAAATGTATCGTTTAATACAATTAAACTAATTATTTAAAATAAATATAACTTTAGATTTACTTATCTATTTTAAATAAACATTATATCATTGAAAATATCTCGTCAATACTTTAATAATGATACTAATATTGAATATATTTAATATTTATTTTAAATTTCTCATTATCAAACATTAAAAATACATCGAAATCAAATACACAGAACTTGAAAAAAAATTACATCCCCTTGTATTTGCTTACTAAATTTTAATATTATTATATTATATTAGAAGTAAACTAATTTAAAATTAATTCCAAAAATATTCAATATTAGTCTCATTTAAAAGCCCTCGGAGAGACGGTTCTAACGGTATAATTTTTGTTAAATAATAATTTACTCTTAAAAGATTTATTATCATCTAAACAAATATTTTAAAAAATTGGTTAAAATAGAGGGCTGCATTGTACCAGCCATCTATATATTTAGGGAATATTCTGGTATATTCCCAAGGAACCCTCTAAAAATAGAGGGTTGCATTGGAGATGCCCTTAGATCTACTTTACAATTTTGTTGATTTTCTTGAAGATGATTAATACAGGGCAGAGATTAGTTTTATATCCCTGTATGTTTTATGAAGGTCATTTTTTACAAAAAAAAAAAAAAACTCTTAGTTAATAAATAATTCTAAAAATCAACTTTTTTTCAAACTTATTCTAAAAATCGACATCTGACATGTCACGCCGACGGCGAGGCGGTTCGTCCCGCGGGGTTGCGAACCCCCAGGATGAACTAGAATTTTTTTTCCTGCCAATTGCCTTGTCCGGGGTTGGTACCCCGGAGAAACAAATTCATTTTTTTTCCTGAATTTGCTTTGTCCGGGGTTGTCAAATCCGGACAATGCCAATTTTTTTTTTTTAAATTTTGATTTATTCGGGGTTCCCAACCTCAGACAATTAAAACTTAATTTTTTTTATTTTCTCTCCTCTCCCCTTTCCCTCTCTCTTCCTCTAAAGCACCTACTGGACATGACGGCACAACGAGCCCGACAGCGACGGCCAGCAGCCATGCCGCCACCCCTGGGCTGCTATTGTGCCGCGACGGCGAGGAGGGCGACGACGACGTGGAAGCTCATGTCGTCGCCATCCTCCTCGTCGTCACAGTCCAACAACAGCAGCCCAGCGACGACAGGGTTTGCTTGCCGTCACCGTCGCCGCCCTCCTCGTCGTGCTCGAAGAGTGCGGTAGAGGAGAAGAGAGGGGGAGTGGGAGAGAGGGAGATAAAATAAAAAAAAAGTTTTATCTGTTTGGGGTTGGCAACCCCGGGATAAATCAAAATTTAGAAAAGAAAAAACTTGGCCTTGTTTGGGGTTGACAAGCGACAACATAAAAAAAATTCGTTTGTCCGGGGTTGACAATACCAAACAAAGCAATAGACAGGAAATAATTGTTCATCCGGGGTTGATGACCCTAAGGATGTCAACTGGCCCGCCCGGCCTGACAACCCACACGGGCATGACCCGCTTGGCCGGGGTTGATGACCCTAAGGATGTCAACTGGGCCCACCCGGCCTGACAACCCACACGGGCATGACCCGCTTGGGTACGGGCCTAGCCCGGCTTGGGTGGTACCCGGACCAGACCCAACCCGGGTCTGTCTCCCTAATCGGTCTGTCCCGGGTTTGAGTAAAGCGGCCCATGATCTGCCCGGCCGTGCCAAGCCTGGTCCCGACCTACAATCGCGGCCAACCCCCCACCACCGCCACCCCCGTTCTCGCCGCCCCTCCCCCCACCTGCTCCTCCCCCCACCTCCGCCACCCTCCTCCCCCCTACCGCCACTCCCCTACACCCCTTCTACCATGTCGCCACTCCGCTGCCCCCTCCAAAAAAATTCAAAAAAATTGTAAATGTCTGGGTTAGAACCGCAGACCTCAAGAAGTGTGTGAGTGAGCAAGTCTGATGACTAACTGCACCATCTAACACTTGTGTAAATGGTAGAGTGAAATAAATATTTAAACAGTTTAATAATTTTTTATATTTTTTTAAAATACGGGCACAGGTCTGGCCAGACCGAGTCGCAGGCCTGGCCCGAGTCCCCCAAAGTGCACGCGGGCGCGAGCCAGGCCGGCCAGTAATTGGCACGCAGAGTGGGCGCGACACGACCCGCCGTGCTTGGACCCCTAGACGACCCCGACGGCGCGGGCACCACGATGGCTGGGCGAACCGCCTCGCCGTCGCCGTGGCATGTTAGAGGTCAATTTTTGAAAAAAGTTTGAGGGGGGTTGATTTTTGAAATTATTTATTAAATAATTGTTTTTTGAAAAATACCCTTTTATGAATGTTGAGAATAATTATATTTTGCAGGATGAATGGATGATGACTCAATTTATGATCTTTTTTTTTTTTTTTTTAACCGTGTAGATTGGATTAATTAATTTACTGTTTATAGTTTGCCAGAACATGACTCAATATATTATATATGGAGGACGAGGTATCCTGACATGTAGATTATTGATGAGATGTATGAGAAGCCATTATCAATTTTAATTATAAGCTGAAGCCGGACAATCCGATGGCCTTCATATTCAGTTTTTTCTTTCTTTAATGAACCCGGAAAATTATATTCTGGATTTAAATTGTTTAATGTTTTAGATGCGGCAGATTGTCAGCGTTGGATATTTCCAATGAGTTGCTACTTGGATTTTATTCTTTTTTTTTTCTGTAGAAGATTTGATATGTTTTTTGTATCAAGTTGGAAACGAACTTGATTACTTTTTCTCTGTTTAAGATAGTTCCTAGATTTCAGTTTAAGCTTTTGGTATAATTTGGCAGGTCATGATCACTTTACTCCCAGGAATAAAACCAAATTCCACTTCAATTTTTTCTTTCTCAATCACTTAGAGCTAGTTTGGATCCACGAAAATTCAAGTCGAAAATACTGTTCACCTTCTTCAAGTTAGTCCTTTTCCCAATAACAATTGACTGCAAAAAAGAAACAAAGAAAAAAAAGAAAAAAAAATTCTTGTGGGGCTCGTGAACAATGCAAGCCATACGCACTTTTTCCTCTGAGAGATTTCAGCTCGTTAGGGCTATGAAATCTCTTGGAATCACTGTTCACATATACTTGTGAATAATGATTTCATGGTGGAGCAGACAAATAAGAGAAGATGTCGACTAGATCTCATTTTAGCACCGACAAACCCTAAAAGATACCTTTAAGTAGAATAAAACTCGAATCTACTAGTAAAAGAGAATAACTCGAATTCACAAGCAATTGAAATAGGAAAACTAAAAGTTTATTAATAATAAAAAATCAATGGTTACCATTACCAAGATACAATGGCCTTAATAGGCTTTAAAAGTAAAAGCTTATCTTAAATAGGAAAGTAGAATAAAGAAAACGAAACAAATTGGAATCCAAATTGGACCGAAAAAAAATACTAAATAGAATCGGATACACTGATACGTATCAGATTAGCTTCCAACCCCGGACAAACTAATTTTTTCCTGTCTGTTGCCTTGTCCGGCATTGGTAACCTCGGACAAACAAATTCTTTTTTTTTTATGAATTTTTCTTTGTCCGGGGTTGTCAAATCCGGACAATGCCAAAATTATTTTTTAAAAATTTCGATTTATTCGGGTTGCCAACCCCGGACAAATAAAACTTAATTTTTTTTAATTTTCCCTCCTCTCTTCCCTCTCCCTCTCTCCTCCTCTAACGCACCACTGGGCACGGCGGTACGACGAGGCCGGCGACGACGGTCAGCAACCCTGCTACCGGTGCTAGGTTACTGCTGGGCTCGCTGACGAGGAGGGTGATGGGGATGTGGAAGCTCACGCCGTTGTTGCCATTCTCACCGTCACAGCCCAACAGTAGCAGCCCTGCGACAACAGGGTTGCTCGCCATCATCGCCCTCCTCGTTGTGTTGTCGTGCCCGGAGAATGCGTTAGAGGAGGAGAGAGGGAGTGAAAATAAAAAAATAACTTTTATTTGTTTGGAGTTGCAACCTCGGACAAATCGAAATTTAGAAGGAAAAAAAACTTAGCTTTGTTCGGGGTTGACAAGCGACAATTAAAAAAAAAATCGCTTGTCCGGAGTTGGCAATCCTGAATAAGGCAATAGACAGAAAAAAAATTGTTTGTCCAGGGTTGACGACCTTTGGGATGTTAACTTGGCCAGACCGACCCGACAACGGGCACAACTCGGCCCAGGTCAGTCTCCCCGATGGGCTGGACCCGGGTTTGAATAAAGTGCCCCACAACCTGCCCGGGCCATGCCAAGCCCGGTCTCGGCCTGCCCCCGTCGCCACCCCCTTCTCCCCCCGCCACCCCCTGCCGCCCATCCCCCGCCAAACCCGCCGCACGCTCCTCCCCCTTCACCTCCACCGCCGCCGCCCCTCTCCCGCCCCTCCCAACGCCACTCCCCTTACCCCCTCTACGCCCGCCGCCACTCCGCCGCCCCCTCTAAAAAATTTGTAAATGTCCGGGTTAGAACCGCAGACCTCAAGCGTAAGGGTGTGAGTGAGACTAACCTAGTGACCAATTACACCATCTAACACTTGTACAAATGCTAGAATGAAATAAATATTTAAACAGTTTAATAACTTTTTTATATATTTTTAAAATATCTGGGTCGGGCCAGCCCGGACCGGCACGGGTCTGACCCGGCCGGGTCATGGTCCAAACCCGAGTCCCCACAAGGGCACCCGAGCTCGGGCCGAGCCGGCAAGTAATTGGCACGCAGAGCGGGCACGACACAACCCGCTCCCTTGGCTCGCCGTGCTCAAGCCCGGCCCGGCCCGTTTGACATCCCTAGATGACCCCGACGTGTGCGGGCGCCATGATGGCGGTGCAAACCGCCTTGTTCCCGCCATGGTATGTTAGAGGTCGATTTTTGAAATAAGTTTAGAGGAGGTCGATTTTTAAAATTATTTATTATATAAGAGCTTTTTTTTTTTAGAAAATGCCCTTTTATGAATGTTGAGAATAATTATATTTTGCAGGATGATGACTCAATTTATTATTATTATTATTTTTAACCGTGTGTTGATTGGATTAATTAATTTATTGTTTATAGTTTGCCAGACCATGACTCAATATATTATATATGGAGGACGAGGTACGCTGACATGTAGATTATTGACGAGATGTAGGAGAAGGCATTATCAATTTCAATTATAAGCTGAAGCTGGACCATCCAATCAGCTTCATATTCAGATTTTTCCTTCTTTAATGAATCCAGAGAATTATATTCTGGATTTAAGTTGTTTAATGTTTTAGATGCAGCAGATTGTCAGATACAATTCCAATGTGTTGCCACTTGGATTTGATTCTTTTTTTTTCCGTTGAAGATTTGATATGTTTTTTTGTGTCAAGTTGGAAACGAATTTGATTATTTTTTGTGTGTTTAAGATAGTTTCTAGATTTCAGTTTAAGTTTTTGGTATAATTTGACAGTTCATGATCACTTTACTCCTAAGAATAAAATCAAATTCTACTTCACTTTTTTCTTTCTCAATCACTTAGAGCTAGTTTGGATCCTTGAAAATTCAAGTCGGAAATAATGTTCACCTTTTCACATTAGTCCTTTTCCAGTTGGTTGCAAAAAAGAGAAAAAGAAAAAAGAAAAAAGAAAAAAGAAAAAAAAAAGACAAGTCTTGTGGAGCCACACGCACTTTTTTCTCCCAGAGGTTTCATCTCGTTAGGGTTGTGAAACCTTTTTGAAATCACTGTTCCCATTTACTTGTGAACAATAATTTATGTGAATAGTAATTTCATGGTGACGCTGATAAAGAAGTGAAGATGCTGGTTAGATCTCATTTTAGTACTGTCGAACCCTAAATGATATCCTTAAGTAGGATAAACTCGAATCCACGAGTAAAATAACTTGAATCCACGAGCAAAAGAGAACAACTCGAATTCACGAGCAATTGAAAAAGAAAACTGAAAGTTTATTAATAATAAAAAATTTGATGATCACAATTACCAAGATAAAATGACTTTAAATAGGTTTTAAAAGTAGAAGTCTATCCTAAATAGGAAACTAAGATAAAGAATACGAATCAAATTGGAATCACATTGGACTCGAAAATAAAATCCTAAACAGAATCGGATACACTAATATGTATCAAATTAGTTTACTTATAATTAGAGTTAGTAGACTAGCAGTAGCGATTAGTCAACTTATACATTGGAGTTAGTCGACTACCTGTAGTTACCCAACTGTCTGTATGCAGGGATTAGTCGACTATTATGTAAGATAAGTCGACTAAGTTGAATATGAAACTCTCTGTTGGGTGGACTAGTCGACTAATCTGAAGGACCAGTGTCTGGCTTTTCCTACAGCTTTGACTTTGATCTACCTAGATCTATCGACCATTAGATATTGGTGCTTGGCTCCTACATCAGTCACTCCCTCTTCAAAAGAACTCATCCTCGATAGAATCAAGAACGATGTCATCTTTAGTAAACTCGACTTGAGGAAAAGTGTGATCCTAAAATCTTTATTCGCCTTGACGATCTTCATCAAACTCCATTCAGTGTTGCGTCATTCATTGTAATCATCATCTCAGATCGATTGATAATCAATGCCAATTAGTTGGTGCTCTTCCATCATCCAGCCAAACACATACACCATGCTTCTGTACTTCATTGGTTCACCTCCATGAAGAAAATTTTTCAAAGTACAATTGGAGATAGAACTTGGCATACCGTACAGAACATGTCATGCCCACATGCTAATATAGGTGATATGAACTTGAAAATTTTAAAGCTTTCATTTCTAGCACTCTCCTTCTGCATGAAAGGATCTTCAAAATCATAAAGAATAGATGCACCATGATGCAGAATATTTCTCAATGGTGGTAATTCTTTCTGAAATTCGTCATGAACAACTTCTTTAAGCTTGTCCAATAATGGTTTTATCTTCTCAGAAACTTTAACGGTTGGAAAAACTTCTTCTTTGACAACTAAATTAAGGCTTTGCTTTGTTTCCTTTGATTCCACCAAAGATTCGCCTCGATTGCATATGAATTTGAAGTTAGGCTTCTCTTCTTCTGTAGACTATGAAATAAGTGGAACAGGCTTCATAATCAAATTGTTGTTATCGAGGGATTTTGCTTTATTGACAGCCGCTTGAAGTTTATAAATGAAAGTAACATCAGTTTGAATACCTCGATCACTCATCTAATTGTTGATTGCTGGCATGTCAGTCGATGATGAATCTCTCTTGGTTGACTGCTCTTCAATTGGTGGCTGATGATGTTGTTCTGATGTCTCGTTCGACCGATAAGATCTCATAAAAAGTGAGGACTGAATCATAATCTCTTTTGTCTTCACGGTAAGGTATGGTCTTCATCAAGGAAGAAAACATTGTGTAGAAGCACATGTTTTGAATTGAATACATGAGCCCACTAGTGTACTTTGCGGCTAGTTATTCTTCAGTCATAACTAATTCGTAGTGAAAGAAAAGCCAATAGAACTCTTCGGTATATGTGGTAACAGTTCTATTTTTTTGGGAGCAACTCTCAAAATGTTTGAACTGACGATAATCTGGAGGGAAAATTTATCTTGTAAAAATCATTTCATCTGTCTCCAAGTTTATGGGTGGTTTGCCTTGTTGCATACAAATGTTTTGCAGTTGATTCCGCCGTGCCACTGTTCTTCTTTTAAGTTTGTAAGCCACAAACTTGACATGATTCTCTATGGGAATATATACCATATCAAACAGTTTATCAACTTCATCAATCCAAATCAAGGAAGACTCAATATCAAGGCTCCAGTCAAAAGAAGGTATCCAAACTCATTAGGATTTGAGTATCATCCTCCTTTGTCACGAAAAGAATTAAGAAATCTGCCTCTTCTACCATTTTTTGCAAATTTGTTGATGAAGTCAACATCATCTTCCGCGGAATCATCAATAGGATGACGTCGTTGTGGTCGTCCTGAAAGTTGAGGATAAGAAGGTTGTTGTCGAGGTGGAGGTTGACATAATCTCGGTTTATGTGGTGGTGATCGATGTGGTGGAGGTTGATGTGATGGTAGTTGATATGGTGGAAAATGAGTTGATTGATGATCATGTCTGCTTCGGTATGTACCATCGGTTAGACTTCGATCATTAATCTTGAGGGGCAATCTCTTGAGTTCTTGAATTACGCTATCCAAGTTCAGTTGATAGTGCCGACTTTTCTTTCTGCAGTGTACATCCTTGTGAAAAGGCTTTACAATCCATCGGCGTCTCCTGCTATTAATGAAAAATAGCAGTAGCTCTGATACCACTTAACGCAGACAAAAAAGCAAAGATGCCAGTTAGATCTCATTCTAGTGCCGATGAACCCTAAAGGATACCTTTAGGTAGGATAAAAGTCGAATCCACGAGAAAAATAACTCAAATCCATGAGCAAAAGAGAGCAACTCGACACCACGAGCAATTGAAAGAGGAAAACTGAAATTTTATTAATAATCAAAAATCCGATGATTACAATTTCCAAGATAATGGTCTTAAATAAGCTTTAAAGGTAAAAGTCTGTCCTAAATAAGAAATTAAAAATAAATAAAGAAAACGAAATAAATTAGAATCCAAATTGGACCCGAAAACAAAATCCTAAACAGAATCGGATACATTGATACGTATCAGATTAGTCGACTTATAATTAGGGTTAGTCGACTAACGTTGGTGATTAGTCGACTTATATATTGGAGTTAGTCGATTACCTGTAGTTCTCCAACTATCTGTATACATGAAATAGTCAGTTAATATGTAAGATAAGTCAACTTAGCTGAATTGAAACTCTCTGTTGGATTGACTAGTCAACTAATCTGAAAGACCAGTCGACTAGTCTGGCTTTTTTTGCGGCCTTAGCTTTGATCTGCCTTGATCTATCGACCACTGGACGTTGAGTGCTTGGCTTTCTACATCACATTAAAAAAAGATTTAACCGATCCTCACCTCATTTTTCCCTAATAGTTTCTCTCCACCAAACACCCCTTAGTAAGCGTCACTTTCATCCTCATTTTTCTACATTAGGGGCCTGTTTGGTTGTCGTAACTGGCCGTAATTTGTAAGTCGTAATTGGTAAAGTCTTTTACAGTTGTAAATAATTTACATGCATGTAAGCTTTATGGTGTTTGGTTGGTAATATAAAGTTGTAATTGAAAAGTGTATTGTGTTTTACGGTGTTTGGTTGTCGTAATGCGTAAATCGTAAGTGAAAAAGTTGACCACAAAATTAACTATTTGGTGATTTAAAAAGTTTTAATATTACAAATAAATATTAAAATGCTAAATATTAAAAAAATTTAATATTAACAAAAAAAATAATACAAATTTGCATGACCACAAAATTAACTGTAACTGGGCTGTAAGTGAGTGGTAATTGGGTTGCAAGTAAGTGATAATTGGGTTGTGTAAGTCTTTTACGAATTACGGTCCAAACAAACGCCGTAATTGTAATTGGGTTGTAAGTCATTTACGAATTACGGACTTTTACGCGAAACAAACGGCCCCTAGATCTAAAAGTTGAATATGATTGTGCTAGGGGCTCATTGTGTAGCACAAAAGGGTGGATATTCATTATTTCTCATGATATTTCAGTTTTATTTTTGAATTTGGTATATTATTGCTTGTTTGTATTCTTTTTTGTTATTCTTTTGACTTAAATATAGTTGATACGGGTCTCGGACACGGTGGGGATCCGCTTGCAACGGGTAGGGTTTGAATCTTTGTAGTAAATACCTTACCTGCTAAACTGATGGGTACATCTAATATGTACCCGCCCCGCACCCGGCCCCGTTCATAATATAGTCTGATTTGGGTCCAAGGTGGTACTCGTAAAGGGTTCAGGTCCGGATCTAGGTACAATGGTATTTGGACCCGACCCGACCCGATAGCAGCCCTAATTTTGATATTTTTACTATTATCTCACGTAATCAACAGCTGCTGGGGAAATCAACCAATATGTAATAAAAAATCAGCACAAAACTCTTCCTAACAATGGAGACATTTGTAAGCAAAAGAGGGGATCATCAAGAGCAACAGGAGAGGTCAATCAGTCTGTATGCTGAAGAACCAACACAAGCTTTAACCCACAGCAGAAATCTTTTCATCAACCTAGCAATACATATCCCGACAACAAACTGTGACAGGCACACATGCATGATCTGGGAGCGCAGAATAACTTGTCAGATTGTGAATGAAGCAAATTTATAGAGAGGAGAAGCTGACCAGCGAAAGTAGCAATGAAGAAGGCAAAAACTGAACAGCTTCCAACCCCGCAGAAGACAAAGAAGGTTATGTAGCCCGTTGAGTACCATATAAGAAACAAATTAATGTTAAATATATCTGCAAGAGTTGAACAATAACAGAAATGGATGCCAAAGTTAAATCATCATGCCAATCTATGATCGACAATCACAACAAACCCCAGTAAGAGTGAATACATAACTCAGGAGAAGGAAAAAGAACAGAAAATGGTGCCATCACAAATGACAGCAGCACAATCCAAGCAGTGTGTAGTAAGCAATCAGCAGAAACTCACACTAAAATAAGAAATCTTTTGATAAAACTAGAGGAATACATGTCATTAAGAACGGGTCAGGCTCAATTAAGGGATCTTGTTAAGTAATCTATTCCAGTGAGAATCGTTCTCACGGAGCGCTTCGTGCGAACTCCACAACCGGTCACGCCGTAGATGATTCGAACCGTTCGTCTTAATCTACATGCTCTAATTAGGCTATCAAATAAAAAATCACGCAATTCTGAAACTTTTTACCCATGCATCAAATGACATTTTTATTCTACGGCGAATATAACATATATTTTATAACCACTTGATGCATGGGTAAAAATGTTCAGAATCGCTTGATTTTTTATTGGTACCTATTAGAGTATGTAAATTAAAATGAACGATTAGGATCATCCACGGAGTGGTTCACCGTGAAAGTTCGCACGAAGGATCTCGTCATGGAGTTTTCACTAGAATATTTTCATATATATATATATAAATGAGGTACTTGTCCTCAGTCGCCAGCTGAAAGGCTCTCTCAGCTAGAAGTGACGTGGTGACATCTTAGTCGTACATCGTGCTGAGATGAGAACTCCCGATCTGCAAAAAAACATAGGGACTTTTTTTACAAAAAGTCCCACTTTTTTCTCCCCCCTTCTCCTTCTCTCCCTCTCAGATCTCACCCGAGCTTCCTCTCCCCCTCCCTTAAATATTGACACCATCCTCTCGAGTTCTCCCCCAAATCTTGTCGCCATCCTCTCGAGTTTCTCCCCCAATCTCGCCTCAAGTTCTCCCCCAAATCTCGTCGCTGTCCTCGAGGTCGCCTTCCCCCTCGTCCATCGCCTCCACGAGCTCCAGTGAGCTCCACAACGTCCATGAGTTGCACAACGACAAAATGTGAACCATACTGGCTTGTTACATGCTTAAGTGAGGTTGTACTATCAAGTGGGTCTATATATGTAGACCGATAGAAAACTCCTGTAAATCTTGTCAAAAACCCTAATTAAAAACCCTATTTAAGACCCATAATCAACCCTATTTATAGACCCATACGAAATGTACTGCGATCAGAGTCGCAGTGGACTTTGATGTAATTTTGTTGTAATTTTTGATGTACTTTTTGATATATAATTTTGTTGTAATTTTCTCCACCAGCTCTCTAAAACTGAGAAGATATTTGATGTAATTTTTGTTGCTCTTTGTATGAAAGCCTTGTAATTTTGTTGCTCTTGAGAAATGCTCAATCCTGTGACTCTCTTATGCTAAGGGATCCACACAAACTATTTAGAAAAAATGCTCAAACAAAATGTGAAGCATACTGGCATGTTGCATTCTTAAGTGAGGTTGTGCTATCAAGTGATTTTGACAGCGAGTGACAGTATTGAAGCTTAATTTTGATGGTGGCCTCACAGCAGAAAGAGCAATAGGCTCACAGTAGAAAGAGTCTCCTTCCATCGTGTCCTCGAATCGATCAAAATCAAACCCGGCGTCACTGCACACAATATTCTCTTTCAAGGCCTGTGTGAAAAAAGCGATGTGGATGCCGCACGCAAAATGCTCGACGAAATGCACTGGTCGCAGTGGACTTTTAACGTAATTTTTGTTGTAATTTTTAATGTAATTTTTGTTATGTAATTTTTATTGTAATTTTCTTCACTAGCTCTCCCAAATTGAGAAGATATTTGATGTAATTTTTGTTGCTCTTTGTATGAAAACATTGTAAGTTACCCTTGGGAAATGCCCAATCCAACCTCCTCAAAATTGAGAAGATATTTACATTGAATCAAAGACTCTGTACAACGAGGAAAAGAAAAAATACACCACCAATACACCACTGTGCACACCACCATTCTCCACCTACACCAACGAATCACCACCAGACATCTACACCAACATACCACCCTCATAAAGATTGGTCGCCTTTAAGGAGTCAGCAGGCCGGCAACGACATCAATGGGGCGGAGGCAAGCTTGTCAGGGCAGCGGCGACATCGACGGGGTGGCGACGAGCTCGTTAGGGAGACAATGAGCTCCATAGGGCGGCAGCAAGCTCGTCAGGGTGGCGGCGAGCTCCATGGGGCGGTGGCAAGCTCGTCAGGTCGGCGACGATGACGAGAAGGCGGCGACGAGATTTGGGGGGAGAGGCTAAGATCGGGGGGGGGGGGGGGGGGGGGGGGTCGAGAGAGAGGAGAGGGAGAGAGACTGAGCTGGGAAGAGGGGTTTATTTGGAAAGAGGAGTTTATTGGGTGGAGAGAGGGATTTATTTGTAAAATATCACTGTTCTCATCTCAACCCCGATATGGGGTTGAGATTCAGCCGCGCCACCGCCAGCTGAGAGAGTCTCTCAGCTGATGGCTAAGTTACATTTTTCTCTATATAAATATATATGAGTTGAACTACAAAATAAACATTTATTTTTTGGTCCAACTCTAAACGGTGGGAGGAAAGATGTTTCCACAAGAGTATGTAAAAACCCTTCTAATAGAAGTGTTGCCCTAATTGATACTCTTGTTTAACATTTCAGATGAGAGGTCTAAATCCACGACTTCGATGAAAGGCAATCATATCGCTTAAGCCGAGTTCACTCAATCGTCCCCATCTTCCTGAAAAAATCGCAAGTGTGGGCGCATATAAACATGCCATTGCCTAGAGTCAAATTTGGAAACCCCTCATGTTGCTTTTAACTTCACAGCTTCAAATGAATAATAAAAAGCTGATGCAACAGAGCACAATACAACAGTTTAATTTGAATAAGATCCAGTTTCAAATGTTACTATGATGATTCTCTTGTTGTTAATAGCTGCTGCAGTTACAAAGACAACGAGTTTCTACATAAATTTTTTCTCAGGGACATTTCTACGTTAAGACTCTCCCTATATTTGAAGTACCTTTATTCAAATTTACAGAAGAATTTTTGAAAAAAAATACAAAAAATTTGAAACTATAAAGTATGCACTTGTAAGCATATCCAAGGTTTCCGGTATAAGTGATCCTTCTAAAGTTTGGCATCTCAGATATCACTGGCAATCGACACACAAAAGGTTTCATTTTATGGCTTCAATGTTCGCAGCAGCACACCTATAGGAAAGGCCACCTGTAAAAGATGCAATGTCCAAAGAAGTGTTATCTTGTATACACATAGAGTAACTCCCACCATTGATCAATACAGTCTCTTCCTCAACTAAATCTGGTTCGACTCTCTTGTTGAAGAGATTTGTGATCATTAAACCAGCATGATCTCCTCTGCAAAGAACAAGAGATTTACAAATTTACAGTGTAAATGGTACTTTAAGGGACTAAGAAGGATGCTCATTGGAAAGGAACAATTTGTTTCATAATGATCCACAATATAAATTTGAATTTTGAAGGGTGGCAAGTAAGGTAGTTATGAATTCATTTCAATCTTTCTGCAAAAGCATCTCTATTCTACTTACTTTAGTCAAGTGATATGAACCTACTTGTATATTGGTTTGCTTTAAATGCTCAAGTGACTCTGCTAGTTCTTCTTGCTTCAATGAGGTCGCATTCAGTGCCTACATGAATCATTGACAAACTATCACATGCATTCTCAATTTAATCAGGCTAGACTGTTGGATACAAGGAAAACAATCAATATATAAGGCACATGAATTGAGGTAAATGGGGGAGTACTCACATTCTTTGTCTTCTGTAGATCATATTCTATAGATTTAATTCGATTAAGTGACTCTGTGATCATGTTGTCTTTCTCTGGGGGAATGCTTGTAGGTTTCTTGTTTAATTCATAACCCTGTCTTCCAAGCTCTGAAGCCTCTCCAAGCATGGAAGGACGGAGTCTTCTCTGATACCATTGGTGACACCATGGGGCGGAAGCGGTTCAGCAGTGACATTTGAAGGATATGATTCCACATTCTGGAGACCGAAAATTCCAGGTCGACGAAAAAGATTCAAAATTGTGAGTAGTTTAACAACGAAGCTAGCTATTGCTCTTGCCACCTGAGTAAATATAGTCCCTGATGTTCTAGGAATAAGGTTGTTACTTGAAGCACCTGCAAGAAAGGCCAATACTCTTTATGAAATCTCTACTGCCGTAATTGCAAAAGTTGAATTTGGATCAACTGCGTAGGCCCAAAATTAAGTGCCCCAATGAGAGTAGCCTACCCAATTTACAGCCCTCACAGATAATATCATGATATCACATCAATCGAAGGAAATTAATCTAGAAAGGAAACAGCACCAACTATCTAAAGTAGTTTAACAATATATTTATAGAGATAAGCTGAAATCTAGATATCCTTTCCCTCGAAGTTTGTCTGCTTAATGATAACACTCAATCAAAGTAGAGATACAAGCTCATGTAAGACTTCATGTTAAATTTAAATAAGGTGATTTCTAAAATTTCTTGACATGTTTAAGAAAATATAGTCGAGAAATTCCGAAGCAAATGATTTACTTCATAAGCAATGATGAAACAATCATCTGTCACGGAAGAAATTTAAAGTAAATTTACATTATTTTGTACTAGGTATAAAAACTGAATAATAATGAAATATGTAGTTGGATCAGAGAGTCATTTGCCACAGAAAACAGAAAGTTTTTATATAGACAGCAGTTAACAAGACATCTAAAAACATTATCTTGTAGGATGCAAAATCCAGAAAGCGCCAACATACTCGTGCATCTGTAAATGTTTGGAGACAGAAACGACATAGAAGTGATTTCTATTCAAATGATCACTCAAATGATAATAAGTCCTTAACAGTATAAACTGGCTGACTACAGTGAAAAATGTATACAGCGTGACTGGGTTTAGAAATTTTCAATTCTTATAAAATAAGAAAGCTAGCTTTTGTAAGAAAAAGAAATAACCTTGAAGATCCCAGCGAATCCCAGGCTTACTTATTCTTCTGCAAATGATGTACATCTGAGAAACAGCTGTGCTTATGTTATCAGCATAAAGAGCTTGATTTAGTAACTAATTTGATTCATTTTTCCATACAACTGTTGTAGACATGGCGTATTATTTTTGTTAAATGTAATGGCTTATTCCTCTTTTGTAGTCCAGTATTTTTTATCTCAAAAGAATAAAAATCATCTACCCTTTTCTTTCTCTAAGCATCACGATACACTCTATAATCTGCATATGTGTGTTTATTAAAAAGCTAAGCAAGAAAAACTTAGACTATGTGTGTGTTGGCATTTTGGCTTGGATTTTATTTAATTTGGAGTTGGCTTTCTTTCTTTCCTTCTTTTTTCCTTTCTTAGTTTTTGGTGGTGGTGGTTATTTGAGAGGTGTGTCAGGTTTGGGGCTGCAGGGTGCTGCATAAGTGCATATGGGGGCAGTTGTGGCTGTCTACATGCATATGTATGTGCGTGCGCATGCATCACACAGGTGCACATGCGTGTGCAACATGTGCATAAAAAGTCTGAAGGTAGGAGAATAGATTATTTCCCTTGTCTAATATAATGGGCAAATAAACTTTATTAAAACTGTGAAGGAGTACAATGAGAAACACTCGCACCTCTCTAAGAAGATTAAAAGTCCTTTGATGACCGCCTAGAACAACGAATCTTATGGCTAAAACTTTTCTCACGAATCTCTTTTTCTTAATTATTGAATAATACATTGAAGGTCACCCCTAAGGGCTTATTTATAAATCATAAGATCATCTTAGTCCTACACAAACTCCAGCAATACGAACAAACACCACTTCAAAAGACGAGAAAACTCGAGCTGAACTCAAACTGCAATCAGAATCACAACAGAAAACTGCCAGCAGCACCATTAGTCGACTAATAATGCTCATTAGTCAACTATATAGTCAACTACTGAGATGAACACATTCTCTGTTTGTGTCATTAGTCGACTACTGAGATGCCATTAGTCGACTAATCAGTGCACTGACTGTGCACGCCTGTAATATCTGAAGTTTTCGTTTACCTCAGTGACGTATTCGAGTTAAAATCCTAACAATCTCCCCCTTGACTTGAATACGTCCAAGTCCAAGAATAGTCATCATGTTTTATGCACCCACATCAATACACAATTGAACAACTCTTAACTTCATCGCCATCTCACTCCTCCATAACCCCCTCATGGGGTCACAACTTGATTAGATCGAATAAGTTCAGGCTCGATCTGATCTTGATCACCCAATAATCTCCTTGATCCACACAGGATTTATGAGAATTTGCTCCAACATAGGAGTAATGATCTGGACTTCCTTGTTGTGTGCCGGCGTCGTCTAGTCTCAATCTACCTTCGGGGTAAAACTGAACATCCGATCTCAAAACCATTGTAGTCTCCGATGATTCATAACCTCCGATCTTGAAGTCGAGGATAACTGCAATCCACCAACTGTAACCTTCGAATTTTGCAACATGTAAACATTTCTGACACGCTCGGCGTGAAACTTCACATGGTTATCTTTGAAAACTTCTATAAGATCACTTTCAGAACTGAAATTGAATTCTTCTCTATGTAGGGCTCCAAGAGAGATGAGATTGTATCTTGATTCGTGAACATGACGAACGCTTTGAAAAGTAGTGATGCATTCACCATGAGAATGAAACTGGATTGTTCCTTCACCAATCACCTTGCTCGTAATAGAATTTCTAATGAAGACCACTCTCCCTTGAGTCGAAGTGTATGAGAACATCTTCCTATCGGAGCTAATATGCTGTGAACATTCAGAGTCAATAATTCATCTTTCTTACTAGTTGAACTGTCTGTAACAAGTAGAACGTCACACTTATCTTCATCCCCTTCAGCCAGTTCAATGGTATTCGCTTCTTGTTGTTTCTTTTTGCGAGTCCAACAATCAACTCTAATATGCCCCTTCTTGTGACACCAGTTCCACACCAAACTCTTGTGTTTGGGTTACCCGTGAAACTTTCATTATTACTCTTTTGTAAAGAAAACTTGCCCAAAATCATCGCGATGAGACTTCCCAGTCAACTGCTTGTTAATTTTGTCCTTATTGAGTAGATACTCTTTAACTTCATTTACTTTGATAGTTAATTTACCTCCATAAATGATAGCTTTCTTAAAGCTCTTATATGAAGAAGGTAAAGAACACAGTAATAGAAATGTTTGATCCTCATTTTCTATCGTAACCTCTATCTTATTTAGCTTACTGATAATAGAGGTAAACTCTACGATGTAAGGCTTGATAAGTGTACATTCATGCATGCGGAGAAGAAAGAGATGTTACTTCAAAATCAACCGATTCACCAACGTTCAGATAATGATTCTGAAGCCACTCCCACAGTGAGAATATCGTTTTTCTTAAAGAAAACCCATCCAACACTTCGTCCGCCAAGAAAAACTGAATAGTAGTCAAGGCTTTCGAATCCAACTCCTACCAAGTTTCTTCTTTCATGTTTTCAGGCTTTTTCTCCTTCCCGAGTAGTGCTTCTTCAACCCGCTCTGGGTCAAGATGGCGTTCATCCTAATCTGCCACGTGCTGAAATTGAAGACATCATCGAACTTCTGAATATCGAACTTGATTGCAAATATCTTCACATTGACCTTACTCTAATACCAATTATTGCAACGAACCGATATGCTCTGATACCAATTGTTGGGATCGACATAGTGAAAAAAGAAAAGTCGGATCGTCATGCAACGTGAAGAAGAGAAGAGATAAAATATTCTGAAGTAAAGAAAGTCAATACACAAATTAACGTGGTTCCACTGATCAGACAAATCGTGTGTACGTCCACGACAGAAAAAAGAGAAAATTTATTAAAACTTTGGAGGAGTACAATGAGAAACACTCACACCTCTCGCTAAGAAGATTACAAGTCATTTAATGACCGCCTAGAACAATGAACCCTTATGGCTAAAACTTCTCTCACGAATATCTTTTTCTTAATTATTGAATAATACATTGAAGGCCATCCTACGGGTTATTTATAGACCATAGGATCATCCTAATCCTACACAAACTCTAGCAATACGAACAACACCACCTCATAAGAGAAGGAAACTCGAGTTGAACTCAAACTGCAATCAGAACCACAAAAAAACTGTCAGCAGCGTCATTAGTCGACTAATCTAAATTATTAGTCGACTAATCATACTCATTATTTAACTATACAGTCGACTGCTGAGATGTACCCTATCTGTTTGTGTCATTAGTCGACTATTGAGATATCATTAGTTGACTAATCTGTGCACCGACTTTCCACACCTGTCTGTTCTTAATCTCCAAAGTTGTCGACTACCTCCATGACATATTCGAGTCAAAATCCTAACAGGTACCACATACAAGCCACTTGAATAAAAGAGAAGGCTAACATATGGGGTTCACATGTCACCTATTTCCTCATTTTTTTTGTCTCGCCCTCCTTATGATCTAAAAAATTCCCACTTCTCCCATGTCAATACTGCTGCTCCTCCCTTCTTGATGTTGTTGCTCCTCCCTTGTTCCACCCTCCGTTTCCCTCATCCTTCTCCCTCATTGTTGCCACCTCCTTTATCTACAACCACCCCTCACCTCTCCCTCCCCCGTACGTCACCAGCACCTCCTCCCTCTCCCGCCACGTCCACCTCCATACATCCTCCTTCCTCATCTGCTACCATTACGTCATTGTGTCCTCCCACCTTCCCACCTCCTCCATCCTCCTCTCTCATAAAACATATCATTGTCCTCCTTCCTCCTTCCCCCCTCTAAACCCCCAACGCCAATGTTTAAAATAACGATAACGTAATAATAACGTTTTTCTTCTGTTATGTTAATATAGGTTATAACGTAACGCATAACGTAGGTTACGCGATTTAATATTTAATAATAAAAATAAATATATATACTATATTTAAGATTTTTTTATAATAAGAAAATAGTTTTTTAAAAAATCTAAAAAAATATCAAAACATTAGCAAGTCTCACAACAATTTTAGCAAGTATCAGAATAATTTTCACATTCACAAGTTATAATTCATAATTTCATCTACACAAATAACAATATGATTCACATATTTCATTATATTTCATAATTTTTAACCAGACTATTCAATCTACACAGACTCATAATTCAATCTACAACAATTCATGATTCAATTATAATTCATAATTTTTAGTTATGTTATTCATTATAATTCATAATTCAATCTACAATATGCTATTCAATTAAACCCCCGTGTCCTTTACTCTCTCCGATATTTATCCCAGATCTCTCTGCACTCTCTGATCTCTCTCTGCTCTCTCCTCTTCCCGATCTCTCTGCTTTCTCTCCCTCTCCTGATCTCTCTGCTCTCTCTCCCCCGATCTCAGAGCGACGCCAGCGAGAACCACTACGACGGATATCCATCAGAGGTAGGTCTTTTTCTTTTACTGTTGATCGGAGGTATGTCTTCTTCTCGGCGCCGACGAGGACACGACGACAATGTTGCAGAGAGGACGAGCAAGCGAGCGAATTTGGGGGATTTTTTTGCCCTAGACTGAGAGAATATGAGGTTATAAAAAGTCGACTTGCACCGTAACGTAAGTTTCGGTGTGTTATATTAATAATGTAACGTAACGTAAGTTACGAGCAAAATAACCATAGTTATCAAACATTACGTTTTTTAGACTCGTTACATAACGATTGGTTAGTGTTATGTTATATAACGAGTTATAACGGGTTATGAAACGGGTTTTTAAAACACTGCCCAACGCCTTACTCCTCATTAGCGCCTTCTCCTCTCCCCCTACTCTTATCCGCTCCACACCTCCTAAACCAATATGCTTTCTTGAAGGGATGGCAAATCAGTGAATGCACATTAAGGGCTCATGAACTAATCAGAGATTTTAGGAAGAAACGAGCCCAATGAGGAGTTGTCTGAAGATTGACCTTCACAAGGCTTTTGACAGCATAAATTGCTGTCAATAGGGATTTTGTTTACTTCATTATGGAATGTACGGGATTTCCTACCACATGGATTCTATGGATTAAGGAATGCTTATGTGAGGGGTTTTAAGTGTTTAGATCATGATGAAATGGTCGAATCGAGAATTTGTATGTCTAAAAACGTAAATCTAAGTCTATTTTGCGCCTACTTGATGGATGGACAAAAAGTAATCAAATACATGATTTTTTTATTTTTACTTACTTGAAATAATGTTGATCAGAATCAACGGAATGGATCTCTTGCATTCGGATGTCGTAGGGTTGTATTTGAGTGAGAAAGATTCGGCTTGAATCCTTTCAGAATGACACAAGTCTATCTGATGGGGACATCTAGTAGAATTTATTTGATGAGGACATCTAGGAGGATTGTTTGATTTAATTGTTGGCTTATCTTATCTTATTGTAGTTTGTTTTAGTTGGTTATTATGTTGGTTGGTTTTATCACACATCAGTTGTGGTGGGAGTTTTTTTTTTGTAAGCATATATAAGAGTGAGACTATCATTGTTTTCTTCAGTTAATGATGGACAATGAAAATTATTGTTTGAGCATTTTGTAGTCTGTGCGCTTCGGGTGAGATGCCCAAGGGAGAGATTCCCAAAGCCTATCTTGAGAGATAAATCTTAAGTTGAGATTTTCTAGTGTTCGTCCCCCATCATCTTGGTATCAGAGCCAGGTTTCTGCACTTTTTCACTTCTTCCACAAAATCCTAACTTTCACAAAATCTTTTTTTCTCCACCAAAACTTTCACAAAGTCCCAAAAACCTAGTTCTTGAAAATCAAAAAGAAAAAGAAAAAACCCTAGATCTGAAAAAAAAAGAAAAAAACTTTTGTTTTGGACTACTGTTCCATGTACAGTAATCACTCGGTTACTGTTCACGCGAACAGTACCCCCAATTACTCTTATTCTCCCCCTCAAAACCGAAAGCTCGACCGTTCGGGGTCCGTTTTGAGCTCTGTTCGAAGCGTTGGGTTCGTGACAGAGCCCCAAAGCTACTAAAGAGATTTTTGCAGTATTCAAGCAGCAGAGACAACCTCCACAATCCCCGTTTGGTGCCTCTATAGTTTCTGTAGCAATCCAGCAGCGTTTCGGGCCCGTTTCCACTCCGATTTGGGTCTAGTTCGAGCCTTTGAGATTCTTGGGTAATTTCTGAGCTTATGCACTAAAATTTTTCTTATGGGCTTTTATTTTTGTGGTCAATACATTCATACTAATAGTGATCCAAAGAAGTTGAATGTAAAATGTATGCGGCTATCCCGACTTTTCAGGATTTTTATGACCGTTACGGTTATAAAGACTGGGAGAGCAATTTAGAAACTTTCTTCAATTATTTTTCTCTGATATCTGAACAAAAGTGCCTCTATGTCTGAATGAAGTTGGTGGGAGAGCCATATTATTGGGTAGAAAACAATCATAAGTTTATCGATATTGGTTTCTCTTGCAAGACTTTTTTCGTGCTCATTATGCTTCACCCATTTATTCATCTGAGTTAGACTGTAAAGAACCCAATGTTGAGCAAGAGCCCAAGAGCCGATCAATCACAGATCTCTGCACTAAATTTCAGATGGCCCTAGAAAAACTTGGAGCAAGTCAGGCTGCAAAGAGGGATACAGATCTGCCTTCAGCCCTTATCGAGCCTGACGTTCTTGAGGAGCCAGGATCAGAAGTTGTTGCTGAGTTAGAGCCCAAGTCAGAACCAAATAATGCAGTTGTTGATGAGCCCAAACCAGAGCCAGAGATAGAAGAGCCTCTTGTAAAGAATACAGCAGATTTCTCAATGGAGCTTGCCATAGAGCTAATGGTATCTATACTAGCTATGAGGATTCCAGTGTCTCTAGGATCGCCCGACTTGTACGATCCTTTGCAAATCTTCCCACAGGAGATAGTCACAAAAGGTCAAACTATTCATGGTGTGAAATACAGTTGATTCAGTTCTCATCTTGGAGAATGCACCTCTGTCTGTTACCTGCGCACTGCTTGAGCTGTCATCTTTTATAGCAGATTTGTCACAGAAATCAGTCCCACCCCCACCGCCTTGGTTCAGCCTTGATGCATATCTGTTGGGTTCACGCCACCATCATGGCCCGATTGAGAGCCAAGATCTGCACTCGACAGGGTCGAGTTTTTCCCAACTCCGGGGGAATAATGGGGACATCTAGTAGGATTTGTTTGATGGGGACATCTAGTAGGATTTGTTTGATTTAGGTGTTGGCTTATCTTATCTTATTGTAGTTTGTTTTAGTTGGTTATTATTGTTGGTTAGTTTTATCCCACATCGGTTGTGGTGGGAGTTATTTTTTTTTGTAGGCTTATATAAGACTGAGATACCATTGTTTTCTTCAGTAAATGATGGATAATGAAAATTGATGTTTGAGTATTTTGTAGCCTGTGTGCTTCAGGTGAGATGCTCAAGGGAGAGATTCCCAAACCCTATCTTGGGAGATAAACTCTAGGTTGAGATTTTCTAGTATCCGTCCCCCATCATTATCTCTCTGTATGGATGTATATATATATATATATATATGGGAAAGTGTTCCTAGTAAATCTTCATAAATTACAATCTAAAGAGGCGGCTTAAAACTCTAACATCTCAATTTTATTTCCACGATCCAACCCCACATTATCTTCATGTTTTAAGATGTACACATATAAAAAATCAAGTGATTTGGAGTTCGTTTACTCATTGATCTATTCGTTTCATTTTGTTTACTGTTAAAAAACCGTTAATGTTTGAACCCAAAGAAAATAGAGTAAAAACTCCAAATCACGTGAATTTTTATGTGTACATCTTAGAAAATGAAGATATGATAATGTGCGGTCGGATCGTGAAAAAAAATCGGGGTGTTGAAGTTTTAAGACACCTCCTTAGATTGCAATCTAAGGAGACCGACTAGGAATACTTTACACTATATATATATATATATATATATATATATATATATAAGAAAGATTTTTCTTTATTAAAAAAAGGGTAATTTGTAAAAAACAGTCATGTGATTGCACTTGACAACCTTCCAAGCGGCCTTTCAACAACAGTAGCGGCCTTTCAACAACAGTAGTTTAGTGAAAACTTTTAGAACAGCTCATGGTAGTTGTTAAACTATGAAGGCCACATTATTATTGATTATGAAAAGAACTACATAATTACAAAAATTATGAGCAAATGTATCTTATCTAAGACCATAAAGACCAAATCCTATTCAAAATATGGCTCACAATTATGAGAACTCTATAGGACTCAAACTACTATTACTATAACATAACTTACTTATTGTATCTAACACCTCCTTAAACTCACAAAAATATGACAAAGAATTTGTTTAATAAAAAACTGATGCAACAAATAAATTGCTAAAAACAAATACTAAATTGTTAATGTTGATGTTGGTACCATAGTTGCAAACCAACCAAGTTGTATGTGAGTTAGACTAATAAACTAAATCATATAAATCATACATTTAAGTGAAAAGTCAAATATACATCTCTTTGAATGGGGCTAGAGATTCCCAAACTTAATAGTAGAAGATATGGATTTTTTATAAAAAAAAAAGAGATCCGAGATCCCCAAACTCGATAGTAGAAGAGGACTTTTAGACATCCCCAAACTTAATACAAGAGGATGTTCTAAAGACCTCCAAATCAGTATAAGATGTGATTTTATAGATCCCTAAACTCAATACAAAAATACCTAATCTAAGTAGAATCGATCAAACAAAACCCATCAATGTATCCAAAATACCCAAAACATAGGGATTGACCCTAATATCATTTAAAATCTTCATATTTAGATATATATACCCTCCAAAGCATTTAAAACCCAATAAGTTACCCTCCGTTGTTAGCTGCTAGTAGAAAAAAGAGAATATTCTCTTTTGTGCTATTATGTTTAATAAAAAATTTAAAAATTCCAACTCTACTCTTCAACACACTAAAAGAACTCTATCTATTTCTACCCAACCCCCCCCCCCCCCCCCCCCCCCCCCTCTTCTCTAATATTGTACCTTCTCCTTTTCTTTCCTTTGCCCCTCCCCAAGCAACCCAACAGGCAAAAAAATTTTCTTCTCCAAACCCAGCAACAAAATCCTTTTCCTCTTCCCTTTTTCCTGATCTTCTTCTTAATTCTTTCTCCATCTTTCTCCTCTCTTTTTCTCCTTCTCCTTTCTCCATCACTCTCTTCTCTTTCAAAGATGAACCCAACAGCAACATGAACCATAGCTTCAAATTCAAATTCCCAAACCATTGCAAATCATTACAAGTTAATTAGATTAGAGTTTTTGAGGGAAAAAAAAAAATCTACCCATTTTCCATGAGTAAGATTCGTCTCTCTTGAACCTTCTCCGACTTCCATTTGTCCAGCCAACCAGTTGTGTGATGCCACACAAGCGGATTTTCAACGAGGAGATGGTCGACCACCGCCTTGAAAGTCGACTCCTCGCCTTCGAGATCGAATCTCCTCCACCTTCGAATTCGAGCCCCACCGTCAGAATTTGCGAAGGACACTCTGACTCCACCTCCGATTACAACAAGCACAGCAGTGAATTGGGTCGGGTTCAAGTGAGAGGAAAGAGGCCAAGAGAATTGTAGAGGGGAGTTTTAATTTTATGTTTTTTTCCTTTACTGAGAATTGGGGAAGGGAGTTGGTCAACTTCAGTAAAGAATGAGGGCAATTTCGTAAACTAACTTTCTTTCAATTCAAATTTTAATAGCAGCTAACAGAGCAGGGTAATATGATTTGGGGGACTTATATATCTAAAATATGAAGATTTGGGAGGCAAATTTCCAAATATGGAAGATTTGGGGTATAGATCTAAAAAACCCATGAAAGAGTAGAGAAAAAGGCTACAATGTAAATTTAGTATTAGTTTTGAGAGAGAGAGAAGAAAACAAAAAGGATGTTGAAAAAGTATAGTCTGTAATTGGATAGAAGAGGGAGAAAAAAGGAAAGAAAAGGTTAAGACGGTAGTGTAGCATATACTGTAGCAAGATACTCTTAAAGTACAGCAGCAATTTTTTTTTTTGTGTGTGGAAAGAACGACAATGTTGAGATTCAGAAAAGCTAGATGAGGATTATAACAATTAGAATAGAGTTTAGGGTTAGAGAGAGTTTGGGGAGAAAGAAAGAGATGAAAATGTAATCATGGATCATAGCTCTGATACCATGTTAAACTAAAAATGATTACATCTTTATTGATTATGAAAAATAATTATAAAATATAATTACATAAAATCATGAACAAAACCTCTCCTTATATAGACTCCATACAGTATCAAATCCTACACAAACTATCACAAGCAAAATGACTAGGACTTCACAAGATTCCAAATACTATTAAGACTCTATAACCAAACTTGTCTGGGATTTATAAAGTTATGGTAGTATGGGAAGATGATAAAAGTCCGTGGTAGTTTTTGTGAAAATCACCTTTTAAAATATTCAAATCTTTCCTTTGTATGATATGTTTTGACTATCTTTTTATTATTTTTTAACTTGTCATATATTTCAAAAACCCTAGCTTTTATTTTTTTGGAATTTAAAATTCAAGAAAAAATATGTTTTTACTATCTCTTTATTATTAACTTTATTCCTGATACCCATAATCTTCAGCATTTTTATTGACATTCTTTTATGAGTTTAATGCACTTAGCAAACTAACCTCTTTGCGACATTTAACTACTACCCACACTAGTCGACCACATCTAAGGGAGATGACACTAACAATTCATCACCCTAGCTGGATCTCACATACACACTGTGCATTTACACAAGTGACCTAGACCTAGGGCCCTGGGGGATATACTGAAAGTGGATATCAAAATATCCAAAAAATACGAATAAAAAATTTATATGATCTTTCAGGGTGTGCATTGCTGCAATCGCATTCGGAGTTAATCTCGTTGGCACTCAATCCGGTCTACCAATTCTTTCATGCTATAATGTTCATTCTAAAGTAGATACCATGACAAGATTTATAAGGTATCTCTTGCCCAATCATTGAATCACATGAAATTACCAGATGGACAGATCCAGGAAATGCAGTTCTGCATCCTTATCGGTGCATGCATCATCTCTTCGTGTAATATGAAGCAATGTTTGTTTCCTGTGACTATAAAAAACTAAATAATCAAGACTTAATATTATTTCTCCCTGATCCTCATATGACAGAACATCAAGACGTGTGTAATTTACCAAAGAAATTTAACATTACACTATCATTCTACCGAGGAGAATCAACTTATCAACAATTACTTTCCACTAGCCTCAACTCAAGAATAGGAATCCAAGTTGAAGTTAACAAGAAAACAAGATACACCAATGCTGAGTTCAGGTTACACTTTGCAATATCATATCCTACTATTCTATTTTGGATAATTGAATTATTAATAGTTGTTACCGTGCTCAGCAGAAGATGTTTCATATCAAGTTGTATATACAAGAGCTTGTGGCAATAATGTTGAAATTGTTTCATTCTATAGTGTTAGGAAATATGAGTTGAATTAGGAGGAGTATATGAGTTGTATTAGGAGTAGTAAAGGAATAGGCGAGATTAGATTTACATGTATCTATACAAGTCAATTGAGAGGATCTCTCTCTCTCTCTCTCTCTCTCTCTCTCTCTCTAAATTCACATGGTATCAGAGCCCTAGGGCTTAGGTTGCCCACTTGTATATTCTTCTTCTCCCTCCTTTCTCTTCTAACTTCATCGACAACACCAACAGACCACCCTGATCACTTCTGCAGCCCGTGGTGTACATCCTTCCTGGCCTTCCATCCTCTTGCCTCGACTTAAGCATCACACCTCAATCAGACCCAATTCGATCCGCATCTGACTCGAATGCGACGTCGTCTTCATCCTCTCACCTCGCCTTCAGATCGCACTTCAATCCGACCCAATTTGACCTGCGTCCAACTCGAATCTGACCTTGTCTTCATCCGTCTCCAATCCGACCCGCATCCGACTCGAATCACACTTTCATCACCTCGCCTTCAACATCTTAGTCTCCCCTTTACGCCTTGCCTGCTGCTATACACACTGACCCGAGTCTCGCAGCAATCGACTTGAGCATCTCACAGATCAACTCGTCTTCATCCTGCTGGCTCATATCCCTGACCTCATCTCAGCCCTGACCTCATCAGCCCCCAATCTCAAGATCAATGGTTGTTTTTTTGGGATGGGTTGTTAGAACCCACGATGTGACCTGCCCTCTTCTTTCCCTGCTTTAACTCTTCTTTTATTATAAACCTATTTACTAAAAAAAAGCCAGTCCATAAAACAGCCTGTAAAAAAAGAAATCTATGTGGTTCTTCTTTGGGGATGGGTTGTTAGAGCCCATGATTCTTTGTTTGATTTGAAATTTGATTTGGGTTTCTAAGTTGAGTGGAACATCTTTATAAATTTGGGGGTTCTTTGATTGTTTTGAGTGTAGACTGAGTCTGAAGAAGAGATAAGGCCAACATTTTTTGAGTTTGTATCTGAGAAGATTACTGATAGAAAGTTGAATGGCGATAATTTTCTCTAGTAGAAGCGAGTTGTTGAGATTTATGTTACTAGGAGAGGCAAAGATCATCACGTGACTGACAATCCCCTCGATCCAAAGACGCAAACTTAGAGGCAGGATGATGCACTTTTTCTAGAATAGATCTTAACAGCATGGAGCCGCATGTTCATGATCTGGTTCTACATTGCAGAACCATAAAGGAATTGAGAATCTATTTAGACAAGCTGTATTCTAGAGACAGTAACCTGAGTCAACCTTATGATGTCATCCATGAGTTATTCAATAGTAAACCGAAAAGTCGAACGTTGCCCAGTTCTATGTCGACTTCAACAAACTTTTCGAGTAGGTCAAGAAATTTTTTCCTATCACAGGTGACGTAAAGAAGATGCACAAGAGTGGAACAAGTTAATGGTTCTTATTTTCTTAGGTGCACTGCGTCCAGAGTTCTCGAAAACTCGACCAAATGTGATTGGTAGCTCCACTATCAAGTCACTTGAGGATACTTAGTACTTCTTACGTGAAGTTCCCTCAGAGTCACAGAATCCAGCAAGCGTGGGGTCTCGGGATCGTTTTGCTCTTGCAGCTCAAGGCAGAATAACAGGAGGAAGAGGCCAAAGGAGTGGTTTTGGAGGTAGATGTCGTGAGAGAGACGTGGTGGCTGTTCAAGAGGATGAGCAAGAGAGGTGAACTATTCTTATTATTGTAAGGAGCCAGGTTACAGCAAGTACAACTGCCCACTAATGCAAGGGAAACAGAAGCCATTTCAGACGGCTCACGTGGCCACGACTCAAGAAAAGCAATCCGAGAGTAGGAATTCTGTTAGTGAGAAGCAGTTGTATTAACATTTTCAGACGACACCATCCACTCCATCTTCTTCCACAGCCACTTTGGCCCAGACAGATATCCCACTTTTTTTTACTTCATCTAGTTTTTTTTACTTGGATTATAAATTCAGGAGTTTCTGATCACATGACTGGGAATAAATGTGTCATGTTATCTCTTAATTCTACATGTTTTTTCCCTCTGTCACATTAGTTGATGTTCTACTTCTTCTATTCAAGACATAGGAATTGCTAATGTGTATTATAAGAATAGGAGCTGGATTCTAACATGGCTTTATCTCATGAAATCTCATTCTGAGATCATTTCCAAATTTCAAAAATTTTGTTCTGAAATTAAAACCCATTTAACACTTCTGTGAAAATCTAACACTTCTTTATTCAAGGCATAGGAATTGCTAATGTGTAGTATAGAAATAGAAACAATATTAGACTTACATGTATCTAAAATGGCTTTATCTCATGAAATCTCGTCATGGGATCATTTCTAAATTTATTAAAACCCAATTTAACACTTGTGAAAATCTTAAGATTTGATAATGTAAAAACGTATTTTAATGCTATATCTCATGAAATCTCGTCATGAGATTTATTAAAACCCAATTTAACACTTTTGTGAAAATCTTAAGATTAATAATGCTAAAACATATTTTAATTCATATTTCACAAATTTTATGACTGAGCATGGTATTATTCATCAATCCTCATGTACATATGATTGTACACATGCATTGCATATTTAGTATCACATGTGTCACATTTTTTATTTATTTTTAAATAAAACTTTGTTATTTAATGTATTTTCATGTCTAGTGGTATATAGGGTAATTAAGAAAGAAAAGAGAAAGATTGACAGAATTATCCAATTAAATCAAAAAATTCAAAAAATCAAGCAAATTACATGTATCTATTCAAATCCAGAGATTTTAGAAGTCATCTTATCTGAAGACCGGATATATCAGATAAAATAATACCAATCAAAATTCAAAGTAAAAACGGATTTTTGAAGACTCAATAGGTTTCGCTGAAGATAAAGGATACATCATCAATTCTAGAAGAAAAATTGAAATTCCAAGAAGATAAAAGGATAGAGCTTACATCAACGGACGAGAGCCCCCTTAGTCTGGCTCTACGGCCAGAGGATGGCCGCGGGCATTTTCGTGGCAAGGAATTTGAATTAGGGGAGCTCTTGCTCCCTATCTCCGTATCTTATCCTATATCCTATTTTTCCCTATAAATACATGTATTCGTGAAGAGAATTGTAGACCACAAGGCTGAAAAGCAATTGAGAGGAGAGTTTTGTATATTGTAATGCGAGTTTTGGAGAAGATCGAGTGTTTTGTAACGGCGATTCTTCAATGAAATTCAGTCTTCTTCAATAAAGATCGTACACTGTTTTAGTCTAAGATTTTTTTACTTTTCTTTATAATTTCTGTGATACAATTCTTTTTTTTAATTTCATCTTCTACTTTATGCTTTCATCAATGATCTCATGCATGTCTTCTCTTTTCACTTGCTAATTCTTCTGCTTCCTTTGTTTTCAGCATCATTAGGAGGGAGACGTCAAGGCAATAACAAGGAACCAAGTCTTGTGTCAATTCCGAGTTTCAACTGTCTCTTCCCTTCTCTCTTTCTTTCTTTTTCCATTGCTTTATTCACTTAGTCTTCGCATCGGACATCGGTTAGTATTTTTTCTCTTTTTATTTCGTATTTTTAATGCTTTTAGAATTTTAGTTTATAGAATAAGATTCCAACTTTATCCAAAGATTTTCCAACTAGATTAAAATTAAATTTAGATTTTTAAGAACCAAGTTTAACAAGTTTCTATGGATTCGATCATTTTCTTACCAATATACGATTCTCTTAAAAGATTCTAACAAGATTAGATTTTTCCATAATTTGTAAGTGTTCAACAACGATGGACTTCTTAATGACTTTAGGACTGCGAACAAATTTTGGCGCCGTTGTCGGGGACTTGTAAAAAAATTTATTTTTAAAAATCAACATTTAATCTTTTTCTAGTTTTTATAAAAAATTAAAATTAAAATTACAAAATTACAAAAAAATTGTTTTATTTTTCTTTAACATCCCTAAAATTTAATTTCAAAATTGTCTTTTGCAGGGATATTGCATGAAGTGAAGATTTGCACAAGCAGGATGAAGCCTGCCTGCTTGCTAAAAAAATTTGCATTGCTAAATTAAATAAAAAAATTGCTTGCTTCAGAGTCATCGGAAAGATTGGTATTTTTCTAACTCTACCTACGAATCTCCTATCAGTAGGGTTTTGGAAGTGTTTTTGATTGAACTTGTGTTACATTAGTGCATTCTGTATAAAAAGATCTTAAGAGTTATCCCTCATCACATAAGGTCGAAATTTCATCATCGTTTCTTGACTCAAAAATCACAACTGCATATAAGTTTTTCCCAAGTTTGAACTAATTTAAAATCAATTAGAACTTGACCACTAGAATTTGAGCTCATTAAGTAGATCCATTGTGGGAAACTCCGGTGATTACTTTCAAACTTTCGAAGAGAAACTTTCTTGTCTTAAAAAGGGTGACTTAACTATTGTGGCGGTGCCTGGCCTAGAAGAAGCACTGAATTGCTTGTTTGACGGCTTTAACCGGTCAGCCCACAATCTGTCCAACCCAGTTATGAGCTACCTAAATAGGAGAATTTATTCTCTTAAGATTAGTGGTTAAAAATTGATTACCTTCAAATTAAGTTCAAGATAAGAAAAAAATTGTTTGGAATTGATTGATTGAGTCATCTTGTGTGCAATCTTATCTAGGACTTTAAAATTCCTTCAAGACAGTACCCTGGTTCATGCGAAAGTGAATTCGTGTTTAAGGTCGATTAGAATCCATTACTGTTTCCAACCCTACTAATAAAATGGGTGATGAAACTGAACCAAACAAATGACCTTAAAGAATTATATGTATCCTACAAGGTCCACTCAACCTTCCTGTATCACTTTGTTGGCCCTTACGGTAAATTTTGAAATCAAATCCGGTATGATACAGATACTTCAAATTTTTCAGGGATTGACAAACGAGAACCCATACCAATATGTTAGGAAATTTAAAGATATTTGTGGAACCATGAAATATAATCAAATGACAGAGAAATCCCTAAAATTTAGATTGTTACCCTTTCCCTAAAAGAAAAAGCCAAAACTTGGCTTCTTTCTCTTCAGCCTGGTTCGATTTCCACTTGGGTAGCTGAAGTCTTTACATGAAGTTCTACTCCAAGCAGAAGACTGTTTCCGTACGTTAAGCTTTTAACACCTTTTATCAATCACAAGGGGAGACGTTTTTCACATACTTTAAAGATTCAAATTTTTTTTTTTCCTTGAGTATCCTCACCACGGTTTGAAATGATCCGTTTAATCCAAATATTATATGGTGGCTTAGACTACCCAACTAAAATCATGATTTAGTCCCTATGCAATGGAGCATTCACTAGTAAAGCCGCCCATGATGCATGAAAATTTTTCGAAGTAGCAAAAAACACTCTAGAATGGGAACATGTTATTGTTGATATTAAGCAACCCATCACAACTGCCACCAATAGGTGTGGTATGCATAAAGTCAACCACAACTTTGAAAATGATGCCAAAATGACATCAGTAGTACGAAGACTTGAAGCCTTAGAAATGAGCAAGGGAGTTCAATCTTTGACTCTCGAACCATCTAAGCCAGTGGTGTCTCCCGTTTGTGCCTTTTGTGACATCGAAGATAATTTGATTGAACAATGTCTGGGGTTGTCAATTATCAAAGCCGAGCAAGCAAGTGTACTTAATACATTTCGCAAGTCCAACCCTAACAACAACCCATTCAGTGAAACATACAATCCGGGATTGCGGAACCATCCTAACCTTTCTTGGAAGTCTACTCAAGGACAAGGATATGGTGGATCACCATCATTTCAAGGACTACCTCCTAATAATCAATTTCATAAGAAAATCAATTCACTACAACACCATCTGCCCCTCCCTATGTCCCTCCCAATAAAAAAAAAACTTCTTTAGAGGACATGCTTCAACAGTTTATACAGAGCCAAGCTATAACTAATCAGAACCAAGCCCAATAATTCACAATACGAATCAAGCGATAGCCAAGATTGAGGTTCAGTTAGATCAGATAGCTTCATCTGTAGGAGAAAGAGAGAGAAAACAATTCCCTAGCCAAACTGTGCCCAATCCGAGACAACTTGTTCCTCAAAATACTCCAACAAGCCAATTCAAAACTGGCTCTGATTCAAACCGAGAAGTTCAAGTCATCCACACTTTACGATCGGGTAAGAGAGTGGACAACCAAGTTTAAGCTCCACTGAACAATCCCAATGTTGAAAATCCTACCAAGGAAAAGAAGAAAGATCCCAAAAGAGTCAACTGAGAAATATAATCAAGTTGTTATTGATAATCAAGAGAAATCTTTTGTTCCCAAGCCCCATTTCCTCAATGTCTACAAGACGATAGGAAGAAAAAAATCATTGTGAGAGAATTTTAAAAGTTTCCAAAAAACATCCAAATCAACATTCCTTTCTTGGATGTAATCAATCAGATTTCTTTTTATGCCAAGTTTCTAAAGGACCTTACCACTGTTAAGAGAAAAACTTTTATTCCTCGTGAAGTAACATTTGTTGCACAAGCATTCTATCTTATCCAACAAACCATTGCACCAAAGTATAAGAATTCGGGGAATCCAACGATTTCAGTTAGGATAAAAGATCAGGTTATGGGCCGATGTCTGTTAGATCTAGGGACGAGTGTAAACCTTTTACCCTATTCTGTGTACAAACAATTAGGTTTAGGAGAACCCTTATATTACTTTTAGCAGATACGTCGGTTAAGCTACCCAAGAGAATTATTGAGGATGTTATATTGAAGGTCGACGAATTTTATTTTCCTGCGGACTTTGTGGTCTTAGACAGTGAACCGTTGACAAATCCAAGCAGTCAACTCCCCAGTAATTTTAGGTAAACTATTACTTGCCACTGCTGATGCTATCATTAGATGTAAGAATAGAGTTATGACCTTATCATTTAGGAATATGACAATTGAGTTGAACGTTTTTCACACTAGTTCCCACTACCTATAATGGATGACATAAGGAGATCAACATGATTGATAATTCGGTCAGTCACACTTTTGAAGAGTCTTGTTATGAAGAGCCTTGGAGAAATGCTTGGCCCATTTTGGAAAGAACTTTGACATAGATGAGTCTGTAAAAGAGGTCAACCATTGTTAGATTTTGTTCCTATCATGGATACCAATCTATGGAAACCCAAGGTAGAACCCTTGTCTGTATCAACATATGTTCCTATTTTATCAATCATTGAGCCCCCAAGTTGGATCTCAAGCCTTTATCCGACACGTTAAAGTATGTCTTTCTAGGTGATTCGGAAACCTTGCATGTGATTATTTCTTCTCCTTTAGATGAGGACCAAGAAGAAAAGTTGCTTGATCTTCTTAGTGAACATAAGAAAGCTCTAGGTTGGATCATAGCAGACATCAAAGGAATTAGTCTCTCTGTGGTAATGAATCAAATTCATCTCGAAGAGGATGCCAAAACTTCGAGAGAACCACAGAGGCATTTGAACCCTGCTCTGAAAGAGGTAGTAGAGCGAAGGTCTTAAAATTGTTAGATGCAGGTATCATTTACCCTGTCTCCGATAGTCAGTGGGTTAGTCCGGTGCAAGTTGTGACCAAAAAGTCGGAGTCACAGTTATTGCTAATGAGAATAATGAGTTGGGTCTAACTCGTGTTCAAATTGGCTGGCAAGTGTGCATAGACTATAGGAAACTCGACCCATGACTAGGAAGATCATTTTTCTCTATCATTCATCGACCAAATATTAGAATGTCTTGTCGGTCACGCTTACTACTCCTTCCTCAATGGTTATTCTGGATATAACCAAATCCCTATTGCTCGTGAGGGCCAAGAAAAAACAACATTTACCTGTTCGTTTGGTATTTGCCTACTGTCGCATATACCTTGGGCTATGCAATGCACCGCTACTTTTCAGCGATGTATGTTGAGCATCTTTTCAGACATGGTCGAACAATTTTTAGAGGTATTCATGGACGACTTCTCTGTCTTTCGGTCTAATTTTGATGAGGGTCTGTATCATCTATCATTAGCATTGATAAAATGCAAGGAGAAGAACCTGGTTCTCAATTGGGAGAAATGTCATTTATGGTGAAATCTGAGATTGTCTTAAGACACATTGTTTTTAAAAAAGGCATAGAGGTTGATAAAACTAAGATAGAATTAATCTCGAAATTACCACCTCCGAAAACTATTCGGGAGGTGTGATCCTTCTCAGGCCACGCAGGATTCTATCGCCGTTTTATCAAAAACTTTTCTAAAATCTCCAAACCTTTGTGTGACCTTCTAGTAAAGGATGTTCCTTTTGAGTTCACCCTTCTTATTGGGTAGCCTTTGAAAGGCTCAAGACCGAGTTAACCTCGGCACCTATCATCTGATCACCTGATTGGAATCTTACATTTGAGGTGTGTAACGCTTCCGACTATGCGATAGAAGTTGTCCTACGCCAGCGAGTAGATAAACTTCCTCGTGTCATTTGTTATGCCAGCAAAACCCTTAACGACGCCCAACCGAACTACTCCACCACTGAAAAGGAGTTGTTGGCAGTCGTTTTCGCTCTTGACAAATTTCGCTTGACAAATTTCGTCCCTACCTAATAGCTTCTAAGGTCCTAATTTTCATCGATCACGCGACTTTAAAGTATCTTCTCATTAAAAAGGATGTTAAAGCCTGTCTAATCCGATGGATCTTACTCCTACAGGAATTCAACAAAGAAATTCACGATAAAAAGGGGGCTGAAAATGTTGTCGCGGACCACTTGTCTAAATTAGTTGTCGAATCTTCATCTGACTCGTTAACTATTCTTGAAACATTTCTCGATGAGCAGTTAATATCCATTTCCGGTTCGACTGTTCCATGGTATGCCGACATTGCGAACTACCTTATCACGGAACAAATGCCCGATTCTTGGACTAAGCAAAAATGATTGTGTTTCTTAGCTAGGGTTAAATGGTTCTTCTGGGACAAACCATATCTGTTCAAATAATGTCCTGATCAAATCATTCGACGTTGTGTTCCTGACTCTGAGTTCGGGAACATCCTTTCATTCTGCCATGACCAAGCCTTTGGTGGTCATTTCAGTAAAAAAAACTGCTGCAAAAATTCGCAGTGTGGTTTTTATTGGCCCACCTTATTTCGCGATGCTCATGTCTATTGTCAATCTTGTGATCGTTGTCAACGATTAGGGAAAATTGCATGACGGAATGAAATGTTGTTAAACCCACTCTTAGTTGTCAAAATTTTCGATATTTGAGGCATCGACTTCATAGGTCCCTTCTCTATGTCTCATGGATACCAGTATATCCTCGTAGCAGTTGACTACGTCTCTAAATGGATAGAGGTCGTAGCATGCAAATCCAATGACCACAAAGTTGTGATAAACTTCTTGAAAAGAAAAGTATTTTCTCGTTTTAGCTTTCCTCGTGCAATCATTTGTGATGGTGGAAAATATTTCTGCAATTGTACATTTGAAGCTTTAATGAGAAAATATTGCATCAATCATAAGGTAGCCACCTCTTACCACCCACAGACTAGCGGCCAAGTAGAAGTTTCCAACCGAGCCATCAAGATCATTCTAGAGAAAACTGTGAACAAGACTCGAAAAGATTGGTCCCTTCGATTGACTGATGCCTTGTGGGCATACAGAACTGTGTTTAAGACTCCTATTGGAATGTCTCCATATAGGTTGTCTATGGCAAAGTTTGACATCTTCCTGTCGAGTTAGAACACAAGGCATACTGGGCGATCAAACGCCTAAATTTTGATCTTGATAAGGCAGGAAAGTCTAAGAAACTTCAACTTGATGAGCTTAAGAGATAAGAAATGATGCATATGACTGATCAAACCAGTACAAGGACCGTATGAAAAAAATGCATGATAGGGTCATAATGCGAAAGGATTTCCAGCCAGGCAGAAAGTCCTCCTTTACAATTCCCGTTTACATCTCTTCCCGAGAAAATTGAAATCCCGTTAGACTGGTCCCTACATTATTCATAAGGTGCACCCATATGGTGCAGTAGAGGTCCGCAGTGCCATGGATGGTACCACTTTTAAGTGAATGACCATCATTTAAATCCATACTGTGAGTATCTAAGCCCATAAGTGGAGAAAATCCTTCTGAAAACTCCTGTTTATTAGAATTGATCTCTATACTTGCTAGAAATTCATTTCTGCATTATAATTTTGGTGTTTTCTTTTGTGTTTCTTTTCAACTAAGCAATGATGGATGATATCCACTCGTCCTCATCAGGTATTATCTACCCTTCACATTTTTATGTTTGTATCATGCTATGCATTCATTCATTAAGGACAATACATGATATAGGTGTTGGGTAAGGTTCTAACATGGGTTTTCTTCTTTTTTTTTTAAAAAAAATACTAACATTTCTTTTCTTTTAAAAACTTTTTGAAAAGAGAAACTATATTTTGACTTATTTTTGTAAAAATTAAGTTAATTTTAAGGAATAGGAGAATCATAATTAGGATTATTATACTTAGTCAAAATAAGATGTTTGATTTCTAGGCTTAGGAAGAAAAATTAAAAAAGTAATTTAGTCTTGATTTTTACCTCGACGAAATATGCATCCTTTATACACTTACACACAGTGTTTTAAATGTTGGCCGATATTTTTGAAATGTTGGCCAATATTTCGTTTTCAAACCCTCATCGTCACGATATCCCCACCTCATTTGAAATGGCGTTTTGAAAAATATCAGTCAATATTTCGGGAAAAATCCGATATGTCGGCCGACATTTCAGGAAAATGCCGGCCGACATTTCGGGAAAATCTAATATGTTGATTGGTCTTCAAAGTTGGAGCAATTGAGAAATTTATACAATGAGTTAGCTAGTGTATGCAAAATGTTAAGAAAAATATACCTATCTTAAACATATTTATGTAGTTTTATATAAGTTGTGTATATATTGGACACATATTTGTAATCCGTCATGACATCCAAAATTTACTAGATGTCCTCAAAATTTCTTCGAAATCTAAAATCTAATATCTTATTACAACATCCGACATTTCCTGAATATCCGACATTTAAAACCCTGCTTACACACTTTGGATTCAAAAATGAAGATTCTTATGTTTTATAAAAAAAGAAAAAAAAGAAAATATATATTAAAAATCATTTGATTAAGCTGAGTATTTGTCTCATAAAGCATAAGTATTCACGCCTAAAAGTGGTCCATATTATAAAAAAAACTTTAGTTTTGTGGTCTTGTTTTCTCGAGTCCCTAAATCCTAGAGGTGTTTCTCACCAAGTACCCTAAAACTGTAGGGTTTAGGAGTCACCGACCTATCGCTCGTTACATAGGTGAATTAAAAAGCCTAATAAAACTAAGAGATATCACCACCAAAAATATATAAAATAAGACATAAGAGTTAAAGTTGAAGAATTCTTAGTCAAATATTCACGGTCACAAAGATTTATATAACTTAGGGTAAAATAATAGACTAACTAGATAAGAAATACAGTTTGTCTCTTAAACCTTGAATTATAACAAATTGTTGAAAAGAGACTAAGTCTAAGGATGAATAGTTTGGTGCTCCTATAACTTATAAATTGCTTAATTCTTGTAAAAATATTTCAAATATTTTTTCTTCTTTTCAGAATGCATTTTTGAAAATACTAACAATTTATTTCTCTGTCTTTATGAATTTTGTGGGTGTAATCCACTGAAAACCCTCACGAGACAAAACTCATCCTCTGGCTTGTGCACGTACTAAGTGCAACTGATTCCTACGAAAATTAGTTAGATTAGGTTAGCTCTATTTTTTTTTATTTTCTTTTGCTCAGGGACGAGCAAAAGATAGGTGTGCGGGTGTGATTGTACACTTGCATTGTATATTTAATGTCACATGTGTCACATTTCTTCATTTATTTATAAATAAAATTCTGTTATTTAATATATTTTTATGTCTAGTAATATGCAAGGTAGTGAAGAAAGAAAAGAGAAAGATTGACAGAATTATCCAATTAAATCCAAAATTTTTAAAGATCAAGCAAATCAACGGAGATCTATTCAAATCCAGAGGCTTTAGAATCTGAAGATCAGATATATTAAATAATACCAGTCAAAATTCAAAGTAAAAAACGAATTTTTGAAGACCCAATGGGTTTCGCTGAAGATAAAGGGATATATCGTCAATTCTAGAATAAAACTGAAATTCCAAGTGGATAAAAGAATAGAGCATACATCTACAGACGAGAGCCCCCTTCCTCTGGCTATACGGCTAGAGGATGGCCGCGGAAACGCGGAAGCCACGTTTTCGCGACAAGGAATTTGAATTAGGGGAGCTCTTGCTCCTCTATCTCTGTATCTTATTCTATATCCTATTTTTCCCTATAAATACATGTATCCATGAAGAGAATTGTAGACCATAAGGCTAAAAAACAATTGAGAGAAGAGTTTTGTGTATTGTAATGCGCGTTTTGAAGAAAATTGAGAGTATTGTAACGACAATTCTTCAATAAAATTCAGTCTTCTTCAATAAAGATCGTGCACCATCTCAGCCTAATATTTCTCTATTTTTTCTTTATAATTTCTGTGATGCAATTCTTTTCTTTTAATTTCATGTTCTACTTAGTGTTTTCATCAACGATCTCATGCATGTCATCTCTCTTTTTAGTTGCTAATTCTTCTACTTTTTTGTTTTCAGCATCGTTAGGAGGAGGGAAACGATAAGGCGATAACAAGGAACCAAGTCTTATGTCAATTCCGGGTTTCAACTATCTCTTGCCCTTCTCTCTTTTTTCTTTTTTCCATTGCTTTATTCACTTAGTCTTCGCATCAGTTAGTATTTCTTCTCTTTTTATTTCGTATTTTTAATGCTTGTAGAATTTTAGTTCATAGAATAAGATTCCAACTTTCATCCAAAGATTTTTCAACTAGATTAAAATTAAATTTAGATTTTAAGAACCAAGTTTAACAATCTCTGTGGATTCGACCCTTTTCTTACCACTATACGATTCTTTTAAAAGATTCTAGTAAGATTAGATTTTTCTATAATTTGTAAGTTGTTCAACAACGATGGAGTTCTTAATAACTTTCAAACTGCGGACAACGAACACTCCTCACCAAATGGTATCGTTGAACGTAAAACAGTTATTTGCTTGAAACTGCTCACACATTGCTCATTCATAGGAAAGTTCCTAAATATTTTTGGAGTGATGCAGTTCTTATATCATGTTATTTAATTAATCGAGTTCCTTCTTTTGTTTTTCAAATCAAATCCCATATTCGGCTTTATGTCCTCAAAGTGATTTGTTCTCACGCCATCAAAGATTTTTGCTTGTATGTGTTTTGTTCAGAACAGTGATCCTCGTAAAACTAAACTAATAAAACTAAATTAGATTCCCGTGCTCTTAAATGTGTTTTTCTTGGGTATTGTCGAACACAAAGGATGTCGGTGTCATTTTCCTTCACTGAATCGTTTTTTGTTTCAGCTAATGTCACATTTGAGGCTAAATAGAGATTTGATAAGTCTTCTTCCTTAGAGTCTGAGGACAATATGCTTTTCTTATTTAAGATCCACCAGCCGTGCATATTCCATCATCGGTTGATATAGAACTGGGTACACTGCCACCTTTACATAGAGAACCAAAACCCTATCACTGATTTGGAGAATCAACCAGTCTTCACAAGACATACTTCTACTGCACATGTGACAATATTTTCTGTTATTCTAATTTTCAAAATACAAACTAGTGAGAATACGCCTACATTACCCTCCAGTGATACTACTAATTTTGACAGTATTTCTGATGATGATCTTTCTATTGCCCTTCGTAAGAGTAAACGCACTTGCACCATATCTCTCGATTTGTATCTTATTCACACTTATCTCCTTTCTTTTATGCTTTTATATTTTTCATTGGACTCATATTCTGCTTCCAAATCTATATCAGAAGCCATATTTATCTCAATTTGGAAGGATACCATGAAAGAAAAAATGTTGACTCTAGAACATATCTTATTGTTCTTCCTTCAGGAAAGAAAACAATTGAATGTCGATAGGTCTACACTGTGAAGTTGAATCACGATGGGTCATTGGCTCGTTTGAAGGCATATTTGGTTGCAAAAGGGTTTCTCAGGTGTATGGAATAGATTATCAGGACACCTTCTCGCTGGTTGCAAAGCTGATTTCTGTGTGAATTCTTTTTTCTTTGGCTGCCACTCATCACTGGCCCCTCCATTAGTTAGATGTTAAGAATACTTTTCTTAATGGGTATTCTTGATGAGGAGGTTTATATAAAGTAACCACCCGATTTTGTTGCTCAAGAGGAATCAGAGAAGATGTGCAGGCTGAAAAAATTCTTGTATGGATTGAAGTAGTCACTGAGAGCTAGATTTGGACAATTTGCCTTTGTTATTCCGGCTTTTGGTCTTTCTCGTTTTCAAAAAGATTATTCTGTGTTTTAGAAACAACATCAAGGGAAGAAGTTACTCCTTATAGTGTATATGGATGATATCATTATTAATGGTGATGATGCTCAAGAAATTGATGATATGAGATGCTACTTACAAAATATTCTAGACAAAAGACCTTGGATCTTTGCAGTACTTCTTAGACATTGAATTAGCTAGATCCATGAGGGGAATTACTCTTTTCCGGAGGAATATATGCTTAATATGTTCTCTGAGGCAGGTATGTTTAGGTGCAGAGCTGCTGACACACCCATGAAAGCTAATGCCAAGCTGGTATCAGATAGGGAAAGATCTTAGAGGATCCTGATAAGTATCATTGATTAGTGGGTAAGTTGAACTATTCTAACAGTTATTAAACCAAATATTGCATTTGTCGTAAGTGTTGTAAGTCAGTTTCTCACCAAGACAACTCATTGGAATGCAATAGTGTGAATTCTCAGGTACTTAAAAAAGTCTCTGAAAAAGGGCTTTTATATTCGAATTGAGGACACACTAGAGTTACTAATTTTTCAGATATTGATGGGCATGATCACCCGTTGATAGACGATCTATCACAGGATTTTGTGTGTTTTGTAGAGGAAATCTTCTGTTATGAAAAGTAAGAAGCAGATTGTGGTGTCATGATCTAGTGCAGAGTCAGAATATCGTGTGATGGCGAGTGTAACTTGTGAAATAGTTTGCGTCAGAGATTTGTTGACTGAACTTGGTTTTCCTCCAGGGTGTCTTATGAGATTATATTGTAATAACCAGGCCGCTTTTCACAGCAGAAAATTCAGTGTTTTATGAACACAAAAAAACATTAAAGTGGATTGTTATTTGGTATGTTAAAAGATAAAAGAAAAGATTGTTCAAGCTCGACATATTTCATCCGGTCATCAGTTGGCAGATTTATTCACAAAGTTTCTTGAAAAAACACGAGTTAATTTTATTTATGACAATCTGGACATGTATGATATATATACTCCAGCTTGAGGGGAGTGTTAGAAAAAATGAGTTGCATTAGGGTACTATAAGAATAGGAACAAGGTTAGACTTACATGTGTTTATCATGCATCTATATAAGTCAATTTAGAGGAGATCTCTCTTCAACTCTCTCTAAATCTTCTCTAAATTCACATATAGTATTATATTTTCCAAAAATGACTATAAATTAATGAAATAATATATGTTACTGGGGTACTCTTTCTTGTATGTGCTCGTTAACTAGGAAAGATATCAAGGTGTTTGGTACATAGGAACTGATTGGGAATTTAAAATTCCCACTTAAAATTCCTTCTGTTTGGCAAAATGGTCATTAAAATTCTCGGGAATAAAGAATTCCCATTGGCATTAATTACCCCAATTCATGGGAATTTGGTTCTCATCATAACAGGTGTTGCTTATTCCCACATATTGGGAATTTCTTGTCCCCCCCCGCTTGAGTCTTCTCTCTCTTCTCTCTCTCGCATTATTTTTCTTTTTCACTTTATTCGATCTTCTCTCTCTTGAACCAACAACCTTCTCTCGAAACAGAAGCGCTAGGAGTTCTCGCCATCTTCTCTCAAATCCTAACCTAGATCAGGTACTCTCGTCCTCATCCTTCCTCTCTTCTCCATTCTTCTCTCAAATTCCTATTCTTCTCTCTTCCTTTCCCTCTCTACTCTTTAGTAAATCGATGGAAAAACTTGGTAAAAAATTTGTTGAGAATGTTGGCAATAATATTGCAAAATTAGTGGAATGTTTCTCAGTAAATAATTGAAAATGTTGAAAACAGAATATAGTCACTAAAGAAGTGATACAGATTGAATGTTTAACTAATACAGAGAAGATAAATGCTGCAATCATAATTGGTAAAGATTCAATCAAGACCAACACGTTATTTGAGATTTTCCTTGAAATAAGATTTGAATATGTCCAGATTATGGTTTTAAATTTCACAATCAGTATCGGCCGAACATTTATGGTATCGGAATTGGCAGTATCAGCAATATTGGTTGTTTTGTCTCAGTCAGTTTGTTTAAAATTTTTAAAAAAATAATAACTAAAAATATTTAAAAAATGTTAAGATAGATAGCAACATTTTGGCATGATATTTAGAGCAATTCATGGAGATTTGATCAAATTTTACTATATAATACAATAGTCGTACTATTAACAACTTATATTATCATTAATCTTAAAATACAGGATGATGTAAAAGGAATATATGTAATAAAGCATGTATGATTTAAACTGAGAAGTTCATGACGGTGTGTGTACAAACAACATACATGTTATGTGAGTTTCTTTTGAATTTGTGGGTGAGGACAAAACAAATGGCAAAACAAATGGAGCAAGAATCACTGGCTTACCAATATAAAATTCTCCATTGGATCTTTGTTGCCTAATCAAAATAAATGACGGTTTACATTAGGAAATATGCTTCTTTCTTTTTTGTTGCCTTTTCTTTCTCTTTTCGTTTATTTTCTTTCCTTTTCTTTGTCTTTTTGTAAAATAAAGCAAGAGGAGAATCACTAGACATAAGCTTACCTATTGGATCATTGTTGCCTAATCATTATAAATAACGGTTTGTATCACAAGGTACTGGCTGATACAATCTTGGTAGAGACATGTATCAGCCGATATGAACCCGATATAAGCTGATACGTGTCGATACCGATTTCGTTCTATCGATTTTGTCTCGGGCTGAGCCGATTCCGATACAAGTCGGCCGATTCGTATCTGAATTAGTCGATATTTCATACCATAGTCAAGATGGTGCTCAATGGTGAAATATAAAATAGTAATAGAAGCAGACATTGATTATATATTTGTTTCGAAATATGCAGAAGTTACTAGTTGGTTATTTGTTTCATGAATTTTAGAAATTGAACATGATTTTTTAATTATGATGAACTTTTTTATTAATTTTTCTTAGTCATTGCTTTAAAATTTTTATAATTTGTCGATTTGTGTTCTGAAATTCTCACAAAATGGTGACAAGGGTTATTTGTTTATTTATGTGAGATATATTTAATGTTTTAAATTAGTCGATTTTGCTACTACCTAGATGTCATTGATGTTTTGTCTAGATATTGTTTTTAATTTTCACATAAATGTGTAAAAAGTATTCTTATCAATATCAAATCCTAGGAATCTTTACAGTGTACCAAGCATGAGAATATAAAATTCTGAGGAATACTTAGATTATACAAAAGAGTGTAATTCAATATTCCCAGGAATTTAATGCCTTATAATTATATTCGTGATAATGTAATGCCGCAAGGAAATTTTGCATTCCGTGTACCAAATACCCTACATTTTGTTTCCTCAATAGAATATAGGAATTTGATGCCCTCTCTCCCTCCATCCTCCCACACATAAACATTTAACTATCCCAAGTACATTTACGATTAAATTTAAGGGTTATTTAAATACATACCCCCCAAATCTTTCATATCTAGAAATTTACTCTCAAATCTTTGATATTGAAATTTTAACTCTATTTTTTTAGGCCTTATAAGGTTACCCCTAACAGTTTTTGTTAGAGAATAAAATGAGAATATTTTCTCCAATGTTGCTAAGTTGGCTAAAGAAAATTTTAAATAGTGCCCCTATAAGAGCTATTAAAAGCCAGGATCTTTGATTTGAGAATTTTAGGGCTGACCTACTAAGGTTTTGAGATTATTGAAAAAAGGAAGGGAAAGAAATGGAGAGAGTTTTCTAATCAACGATGATCATCTGACCCACCATGTTCCAATTTGATGAACACAAGATCAATCGCCATCGTGGCTGGGTTCAAAATCGCAGCAAAAAAGGGAGGACGAGGTAGTGGTATTTTCTAAGTAAAAGAGAGAGGAGTGGACAGGGAGTAGGAACAGGGGTAAGAAAGTAAAATTCCCTCTAAAACATTAAAAAAACTAACATCAATTGACCCTGATGGTATTTTTCTAAGACCCTAAAGATTTGGAGGATAAATTTCCAATATCAAAGATTTGGGGGATAAATCTCTAAATACCAAATATTTGGGGGCTATATATCTAAATAATCCTAAATTTAAACGTTTAATTTGCAAAAGGTTAATAGCTAAAAGTAGAAGCGCAATGACATGATCATCTCCTTAATTTTCTAGATTTCCAAATATTAGTGGACTTCAAGATCTTAGTACATTAAGCATCTAATGTACAGAAGGTTTCAATTTCCTACAATACCAATGAAGGGTTTTAACTTAAATAACAAAAAGCAGAAGGGTAATGGCATGATCAATGCGAGTAATTTGTATGATTTCCAAATATTAATGAACTTCAAGATCTTCTAGACCTAGCACAGTGGCAAAGCCATTATTTCATGTTCCATCACATAATTGAAGCTTTACAAAGATGAGGTGTTCTCTAAACCTAGAAAATAGTAGAATGTCTAAGTAATCTACAGAGAATAATAGAAACATATTGGAAAAAATTAAAGATAGTTAAAAACATTGAAGAGACAATACACATATAAATGTATGCCATGATAAGCTGAACTTTTACCTCCAGATCCATTATTGAAATCTGATTGAGTGGTCAAACTGCTGGAAGCCGCACTTTCATCCATCCTCATCTGAGAAAATTATACGCAAGAAAAAGAAAATAAGAAAAAAGAAAAATGCTAATAACTAATGAACAGGCATACTAATAGTTGAAACTTGCTCTAACTTTGATATTTTTGGCCTGCTTGATAGCATTCAATTTCTTGAATCTTGATAGCATTTGAAACATTCTCTGTTAAAGGGCATTTTAGTGGAGTTGCTTAATATTGGTTTGTTGATAATTGTGCATCACTGGTTTAAGATTACTCAAAAGCAGGCAATAGTTTTTTTTTCCCACTTTCTAGAGTTTGATGGCTTCCGGTGATACCGTTTGAAGAACAAAGCACAAAATTACTCAGAACGATATACAGGACCAATAATGATGAATGCAGTTTATGGACTTTTTATATAAATTGACATGTGCTTTATAATTATGTTTTGAGATTAAAGATTCATGTGTATGTTTTCTCACGCTTATTCTTGTTGATTGATTCATGTCAGAAATTTGGGATCTCATAAATATTGGATATCTTATGAAAGTTATAAATGTTAATGAAAATTTGGCTCTATAAGCATGGCTTATGTTTTCCTCGTGCAGTGGTAAGCTAAAATGCACATGCATGGATGGAAATGTTGGCTATTGACTATGCATTTACATGTATATTTAAATCGTGCGTTGAATTACACATTTGGACACGTCTATCATTATGGTTGAACCCATGTATTGCATGCACCTTAGTTGGATACATTGATATATAACGAAATAAAGCAAGTCATGTAGATCTTAATGTGTCCCCTCCATGCGGGTGTTTGATCTTCTCAGACCTTGGTTTAAGGACATAATAGCGGTGAGACCCAAATCAACCCGGGGGTGTGAAGTGTTGACCATTTTAGGATCAACCTGCCTAATTTCTTTGCATGGTTATCATCTAAACATGGTCTCATTTCACATGTACACAACTTTGATTTATAAGAATTCCCCATTTTTAAGTATCATGTTATTTCTGTGTGCGCTTCTATCTGAAACCTTAAATTTATTAACATGGTTCATTTGATTGCCGAGTGTTAAGCTCACCTGAATGGTAGCTCACCTCCATATTTTCCAGAATTCTGTGTTTCAGGTGCTAGCTAATTTGCTTCAAGAATCTTCGAGAATCTTGTGAGTTGAGGAGCTCGTAGCTGTTCCTATTATCTTTTATAACTTGGAATTGAACTCGGATCGTGTGACAAATATGCTTGTTGGGATTGCAGCAAGGACATACTGGACTTGTTCGCGGAACTTATTGATGTACCCTTATGTAAACTTGAAGGTTTTAGTCATATAAGTTATGTGTTAAAGAAATTGTAACTGAGCAGAAAATAGTTTAATCTTTGCAGGTCTCGTCGATCAGAATCGTTGCTGATTGTCATTTGCCTCAATGCCCAAGGTTGGGCTTGGGTCGTGCGAAGAGTAGTTTTACGTGAGATACTCCTGTGTGCTCAACACTTGTTTTTTCTGCCACTAAAGTTTCTGATGTACAGGTTTGGGTCAACAGTTCCCTTTTTCTTTCTTAATTTTCAGTGCACGGTAATTTGTTCATATATGGTGATAGATCAAATGATGTGGAACAAAAGAGATGGGTCTACGGATTTTTAAAAAAATATGAGAAATGAAAGAAAATAACTAAAGATTATCTAATGGTAAATGAAAAGACCATCTACCTTCTCGGATCTCATACCGCTTCACGCCGCACATTCATCGATCTTGACTTCAAGCTGCTTCATGCCGCACGCTCGATCTTAGTTTCACAGTTAGAGTTTCACACTCTGCCATGAGCGACACGGCCCTCGAGGGAAAACAGCCCCAAAAAAATTCAAAATTCTAATTTATTTTTATTGAAAGCAATGAAGCCTTTAAATAGGCTTACAACTCTTGATTTTTCACCACATAACCAATGTGGGACTAAACATGAAAACAAGAGACTAAATAAAAGGAAAAAAACACACGAGCTCAAAAAAGAAAAATACAGACTCAATTCATATTCTCTTATAACATTGATCCCCATCATTCTCGTCGGTGGGAAGAACTAGACTCTGTCGAGTATACATGAGGTGATAGTGACTTAATACTAAAATTTGAATCTGAATCTGCTGTTGTTGTAGATCTTGCTGGAGATATTGTTGCAGATATAGTTGCTGGAGATGTTGCTGGAGAGGTTGTTGAGATCTTTGACTGTTGAGGAGGTTATTGTGGAGAAGATTGTTGAGATTTTTGACTGTTGTGGAGGTTGTTGTGGAGAATTGTAGAGATCTTTGGCTGTTAAGAAAGTTGTTGGTTGAGATTTTGATACGTGGGAGGAGATAAAAGAGATTTAAGATTTAATTTTTTAAAATTTTTTATGAAAGAGATGAAGAAGAAAGTGAATGAAGTAACAAATTGCACCGCCTGCTCATCCAGATTACCAATTTATTTTAACACTCGCAATGAATGGTTCAAAAAAATTGGTACCGATTTCACACTGGGAATCTTTTCACATAAAACTTGTATTATAATTTAATTTTCATCACTCATTAATTTTTTCTAATCATGCTCTGATATCAAATTGATGTGAAACGAAAAAGGGGTTTTTATAGATTTTGAAAAAATATGAGAGATGAAAGAAAACAACTAAAGATTACCTAATGGATAAATGAAAAGGCCTTCCACCTTTTCGGATCTCATGTCAATTCATGCCGCATATTCATCAATTTTGACCTCACACCGCTTCACGTCGCACGCTCGATCTTAACTTCGGTTAGGATTTCACACCTTGGCATGGGCAGCACGCCCCTTCAAGGGAAAACAGCCCCCAAAAAAATTTTCTCAAAATTCTAATCTATTTTTATTGAAAGCAATAGAGCCTTTAAATAGGCCTACAACACTTGATTTTTCACTACATAACTGATGTGATACTAAACATGAAAACAAGAGACTAAATAAAATAAAAGAAAAAACACGCTAGACTCAAAAAAGAAAATACAAACTCAATTCGAATTCTCTCATGACATTGATATCCCCACATCACATCTCATTTAAATATGAGGAGTAATAAGAAACAAGCTTAAACGAGCAAAGAAAAAGAGAATAGAATAGAGGAAATAAGGTAAAAGAATAAACGGGCCTTGCATGTGCTCCATACTGTATCACGGTGCTGTAGCACCCAAAGGATAATCGCCTCAAAGTGTTCTACATCAGAATAGCTTCCAGTTTTCTTATGTATATGTGCATCTTTCGGACAATATTAGCAACCTATTTAACTCGAAGAACTAACTAGTTGGACATTAGGCCTATATTTTTTGTACATATTGTCAATTTAACAACGCGCATCCACTCCCTTCAAAGATGGAAGATAGCAATAATGTCTTGGGAAAAGGATTGGCCATTGAATATGTGCTGATGATAACAGCAAATGGTGATATCACATACTCAGGTTTAATATCTCATAACTACAAAACTAGGATAACAAATAACAATACATTCAAGAGTAGTAGTCCAAAGAAAACAAAACTAATGACACTAAAGTACAGACAGAATAATTTGTAGCATAAACAGTAAGAAGCTTATAAATGAATGGTATATCTTGTCTGAAGAGAAAAAAGAAGAAAAATCAAGTTTTAATGAACTGAGCAAAGGATTCTTACTCCACAACTTGAGACCATATTGTCAACATTTGGTTCTGACTCAGTGGTGAATTCATTGTTGTTCAAATCCTGCAAAGTGATATATTGTGTGAACACCAACAAGCGTGCATCTGAACTGCTATTTAAAATATGTTTCACATATCTACAACCTGTGATACAGGAGATACAAGGTGGTTGTCAAGTTCCCCTTCATCAAACCTACTGGTTCTTTTCATTGGGATTGTCATTTCTTCAGCATGAACCAACTGGAAAAGAAAAGGATGGCACAGGCATGTAAATCTAACTGAAAAAACTTAAAGAGCAAAGAAAAACTGATCCTAAACTTCTTGGCTTTTATCAACCAACAGTTATTTAAAATAACGAGAGAAATCCTTAACGGTTTGTTTGTTTCACATGAAAATGGGAATGAAAAGGGTGGAATTAACCTCTGACACACTATTATGTGTCTTCCCTGTTGGGTTTCATGTTTGATTTAAATGAAAGGGGAGGGACATGCAATTATCAAAAGGAAAGCCCACAAAAGGGGAAAAATGAAAGTTCTGATCTGATTTAGCCGAGAAAAATGCAAGAAAAGGAATAAAAATTATCTGATTCAATTATTAGCAGTGAGCGTTGGGATGAGAATGCAACATATATTACTTTATCTTCCCCTCTCTTTTTTCTTCAAAATAAATAAATAAGTTAAACAGATTGAAAACCATTATTAGAGGCAACATTTGACTCAACAAGGGAAACATAAATCAGGAAGGCTGCTGTTTGCATTTCCAACGTTCTCAGTAGCGGAAAATCCTTAGGGAATCCAAACAAATCCTAAATGGATTATACCTTCATTATCTCTGGGTCCTTCCATGGTCCTATATTGGATTTAAGACATCCTCCTTCATTTTGACAAGTGCAAGAACCTCCAAGAAAATCAGGCAGTTGACTGTCAATGAAAAAGAGAACATACAGTTGCATTAGGACCATATAGAGGACCAAAATATATGGAAAACCTTGAATTTAGTAGAATGAACCTTGCGTCTATGCACTCCAGTAGCGTATTTTGGTATGTATTTCCTAAGACCTGCTCAATTCATCAAAAAGGAAAACAAAATGAGTTATTCATAAACTTGAAGATGTCAATAATGATACAAATAATATTATATTCACCTGTATCTTGGCAGATGTCCTTGGATCAATGAAACCTTTCAAAGTATTCCACAATAATCTGAAACCATTGCCAGCATTAACAATGAACATCTGATTCAATATCTGCATGAATGAGCTGATATCAAAAAGGAAGCAGAGAACTAGCTTACGAATGTTGCAAATATTTAACTAAAACACCATAGAAACTTCCATAAAATTATTTGTTTATATAACAATATTAATCACCTCTGGATAATTATTGCTATCAATTTTACTGATGTGTATTACAACATCATGAGCTAACTTGCCAACGCTTATCCAGTTCTGCACAGCCAATCATGTAAAAGAACAAAATTACTGACAAATCACATTTTGGCAAAAATGGACAGTAAGCACGGTAAGTTAGAAAAATACCACTCCATGTACATCTAATATCGTTGTCATTGTATCGACGTGTCGTTTGGCTGCAACTGAACATGCTGGATATTTCTCAAGAAAGACTCTTTCTAATACCTGAACATGGTACTTCAAAAATCTTTCAACTGTGGTAACACTCAGAAGCTTATGAGGATCTACTTTCCCTAGTCTTTCAATATACACAGGTCTACCCTCCTTGTCCACTCCGTGATATCCATGTGGATAATAATTAAGCACCTCTTGCAATTCATCAAACATGAAGTCCTATATAGAAAACCATATATTAGACAAACTGTAGAATATGAAGAAACATCTAGTCATATAAATAATATATATATATATATATATATATATATATATATATATATATATATATATATATATATATATATATATATATATAAAGAAAAAGCTCTTTCAAATCATCAGAATCTATGTTCACTTTGATGGAGAATGGAAGGACAGCATTTATTTATAGTTTACGTGACAATGTACACAATTTAGAAATAATTCAACATGTGTTAAGATCTATTATATTCATTGATCTCTCAAACTATATTCAAGTTCAACAAAAAATAAGTTTTGGAATTGGTAAACGGAGGACAAGGCAAATGCATACAAATTAACAAAAATCATGATTTTCATCTCATGCCATAGAGGGCGCTCCTATCTGCAGAACCCATTTTATTTAATTCCCCATAAGCAACACAGAAAAAAAGCTACCACACCAGTGAAATATTTAGAATATTTAGTTCCACAAGCAATAAGTTCATTAATAATGAAATTTGTGCCAGGTTTCACAAATAAGAATATCAGATAGGTACACTACATATGCAGAGATGGCTATGACTGTAGTTTAAACGACATAGGAAAATTTGTGTGCTTATAAAAAATTAAACAAACATAGACTAAGTCAAAATCTATGTCAAGTAATAGCGTATTAATGGAATAATAAATAAATCTCGAAATGTGGGAAATTGGGTAACACATATAATGTGAGGGGATGAAGTGGCGTAAGGATAATAGAACATCAAAATTCAAAAATAGAAAAAATATATGATTTCAAAATAAAAGTACAAGGATTCTATTCATGCTTGCAAACAGATAGTTCCACCCGAGAGAGATGATATTATGATAAAATGTGCTTACGTGCAGGATAGAATCTGTATGAAAGTCTGCCCTCCATTGGAGCATTTCTGACCACATTTGAATTGCCTTGTCAATATAAATCCCCTTGCCTTCAAAAATCTATAAAAATATAAGTCAATAAAATCATGCAAGTTATGAGAGAGCAAAATTAAAATAGAAAAGTAAACTGCAGATAACACCCACTAGCGTGTGGCTGAGCAGGATTAGTGAAAACACATTTAACTACTCCATCAGTTCCTTTTAAAAATATTACACCAAAAATTAGTTAGTTTACATGGATTACCACTTACTCTAAGTGTATAATCACAGTGTCAAATATCGGCCGATTCCAATATATCGTCAATATCTTATTGGGTTTTGAAGTACTGATATGATATTAATTCTATAATATCGGCCGATATCCGGGCCGATATTGGTGAAATGGTCATATTACAGATATTGACGATATTGGTAATAAAATTTGTCGGCCGATACTGACAGTGATTCCGAGATTTTAAACCATGTGTATAAAATTTTATGTGTTACCTGTTTTCTTTCATTTATTTTTTTAATTTAGACGAGCGGTGGGTGAAAAGTGCCACACAAAGATATATATTTATCTCAAAGTTTCAGTTGTTTACCAAAATAACAATGTTACATAATGTCATACTAACATGTAAGGACTAGCGCACACCCTGCATGAACTACATATGCACTGGACATACAGCACCACGGGCAGTGTTGTAGCCAAGACTTCCAACTCGAGGGGCACAAACTGATATTCAAAAATGTCAAAATTGTAAATGATATCTAATGATAACAATAATAACTTTTTTCTAAAAAAAATCAAGAGAAAGAATGGGTCTCAAACAATTAATTATTCTACTGCTCAAGCTACATTTCAAAGCTCATATATATATATATATATATATATATATATATATATATATATATATATATAGAGAGAGAGAGAGAGAGAGAGAGAGAGATAGACTTGTGTCCTTCCAAAAAGATTTGAGGTCAAATCCTCCCCACTCAAATACCAACATCCAACATTCGAATACAAGAACCACTCCGTTAAAGTTGATCTATATTATTTCAAGTATCTGTAAACCAAAAATCAAGTGTTTTGAATACTTTTTACTCACGCATCAAGTAGGGAAAACGGACAGCCTAAATAGTGAGTTGGTTAGTTTAACGGTGTAGAACATTTGAAACCTAACAAAAATAATTGTAGGGGTTTTTAAATATTTATATCATAATCAAATGGCCGGATCGAGAATTTGTATGTCTAAGACATAAATCTAACCAACTCACTACTTCCGGCCGTCCATTTCGCGCCGCTTGATGGATGGGTAAAAAGTATTCAAAACACTTAATTTTTGGTTTATAAATACTTGAAATAATATAAATCAACTTCAACGGAGTGGATCTTTTATTCGAATGTCGGATGGTTGTATTTAAGTTAGAAAGATTCGGGCTCAAATCCTTTTGAAAGGACACAAGTCTCACTCTCTCTATATATATATGTATATATACACACACACACACACACTTGTATAGTTTCGAAAAGATTTGAGCCCGAATCCTTCCCACTCAAATCCAACCATACATTATCCGAATACAAGATTCATTCCATTGAAGTTGGTCTATATTATTTCAAATATCTATAAACCAAAAATCAAATATTTTAAATATTTTTTGCCCATGCATCAAGTAGGAGGTAAACAGACGGCCTAAATAGTGAGTTAGTTGTTTAACGGTATAGAACATTTGAAACTTAACAAAAATTGATTTTTAGGATTTTTAAATGTTTAGATCATAATCAAATGGCCAGATCGAGAATTTGTTTGTCTAAAGACATAGATCTAACCGACTCACTACTTTCGGCCGTCCATTTTGTGCCGCTAAATGGATGAGCAAAAAGTCATGTTTTAAATATCAGCCGACTCGGCTGAGATATCAGCCGATATCTTGTTTTTTACCTGCTATCGATAGATATGGAAAATCGTTCGCCCATATAGTTTACAGCAAAAAAGGCCGATATTTGAAATATCGACCGATAAATCTCCCTATATCAGGAAATAAATTGCTCGAGATATCGCCCGAGATGAAATAACTTATTTATAGCACGAATGCGTGCAAATGTACATTATTTTCACCGTCTTTGCATGTATATTACATCATTTTTATTTGATAGATGATATTTATGACACTAAATCAACTTTTAGTTATCAATATTTCATTATATATAGTACCGATATGATCGCCTGATATGCGCCCGATGTCTCCCTGATATCCGATATCCGATATCCGATATGAAAAATCCGATACAATTCCGATATTCGATATTTAGAACATTGGCAAAAAATATTCAAAATTAATTTTTGCTTTTTAGTTACTTTAAATAATATAACTTCAACAGAGTGGATCTTATATTAGAATGTCGGATGTTGGTATTTGAGTGGGAAAGATTCGGGCTCGAATCCTTCCGGAACTACATATACACACACACTATTGAAACTTTACTAGGTAATAGTCTAACTATGCCCTAATTCTTGAATATTGCCTATTTATTCTTGTCCTAAATAGCCGACCGAGAGAGGTAAAAACCCTAATTTTTTGCTACCAATGCTTTATGTTGTTCGTTGTCGCTAACTCACTTGTTCGCTGCTCGTCAAGAGTTCATGGTTGCTGACTGAGAATAGTAGAGTACCGAGTTTGGATTTAAAATTTCAGGAAGAAAAAATGAGAGTTGCTGGTTGCAGAGAGACAATGAGAGTTGCTTTTTTTAGGGGGAGAGGGTGTTGTAATTGGGTTGGGATTGTTGGAGACTATAAAAGGAATCAATTGGCTTGGGCCATGTGAGGTTTTGTTTTCCTTTCCTTTTCTTCTTATAATGAATAATTGGCCTTAACTGGGCCCGGAGCACAACCTGTGACAATGATTGTTTAGGCGTAGGGGTGGCAATTGGGTCGGGTCGACCCGACCCGATTACTGCTCGACCCATATAATAATCAGGTCGGGTCGACCCGACCCGATTATTATACGAGTCAAAAATTCAGACCCAGACCAGACCCATTCTTAGTCGGGTCAACCCGACCCGTTTGACCCAATTATTAAATTTTAAATGCAATTTCTTTACACTTTATTACCAAATTGTTGGGTGGTATAGTTAGTCATCACACTAAACTCAACACACTAGAGGTCACGGGTTCAAAATTGGTCTTACACATATTTTTTGATAGTTTGATTTAGGCGAAGGAGAGGACGAGAGGGCGGCAGAGGAGGAGATCAAGGGGAGGAGGCCGAGGAGGAGAGAGAATAATCGGGTCTGGCGGGTCAAGCAGGTCAAGCGGGTTCTGTTGGCCCAGAGGCTTTCCACTCTAGTTTTGATGATGCTTAACTCATGTAGTCATAGTTTACTAATAATCTTGTGATATTTAGTTTCAGATATTTAACCAAGATATTAGTAGGTGATTAGCTTCAACAAAGGTGTTTTGGAGCTTTCACATGGTGATTCAAGAGCTCGAGCGTCAAAGTTCATATCTAGCACTCGTTGGAGTCAAGCTCGGTGAATCACGTTTGGATCGAGTCGACTTGGAGACGGCGCTCTACAAGAAGACCTCGGTTTGTTTTAGAATAGTTAGTTTAGATCCATTGTAAAAATTAGATAGTGTGATATGCTCAAGTTCACAACACACACTTGTTTTAAGTTTCATGTTTATTGGTTTTGATTTTCGGTTTAACCGATCTTGGTTTTCATGAATAGAATTGAATCAAAACAAGTTTACATGGTTTAATGTATATTAGATTTAATCTATATACATGTATACTTCATATTCTTAGAAAAACTTATTTTGATAACCTATTCATGTATTTGTATTTTGTATTTAGACAAAACTTATTTTCAGATTTAATGTCAAAAACATTGATATATATCTCTTTCATGTATATTGGATTCTATCCATATATTATATGCTTCAAAGTTGTTTAAATATCATGTTTTTGTATTTACATGTGTTATGAAAAAAATCGGATTTCCATTTCAAAAATCTAAATTTTGGAAAATACAGAATTTAGTTTAAGGCAAATTTTTCAAGTCACAAAAATGGTTCAAAATGTTTGTAACATGGTTTGATTTTACTCAAACATGTTTGTATATCAAAGTATTATACTGAAACTATTTTTGTAGATTTTTAGAGATTTTATGAGATTTAATTAGATAATAAAAACTCAAATTTTAAATCCTGAAAAATTGCCTGCCAGGCTCTGGCGGTCGACCGACCGGTCGACTGGACCTGGAGCCGGTCAACCGGAACGGTCGACCGATGTGCACAAGACGTGCACATAGGCCAAGTGTTTTGGCCGGTCGACCGAGCGGTCGACCGACTGAAGTCAGCCCATTCTCGGGTTGGCCCGGTCGACCGGCCAGAGAGCCGTTACTCTCTGCTTCTGAGCACGGTCAACAGAGTGGTCGACCGGAGGGCTCAACGGTCGATTTTTTGACCGTTGACCGGTCGACCGGAAGGCCAATCTGGGCCTTTTCTGCTGCCAACGGGCAGATTCCAAATGGGGTATAAATATCCCCCCATTTGAGTTGTTTCTCAATAAGTTTTTGAAGAGCAAAAATTTCATCTTCTCTAGTGTTTTATACAAGTTTTCAAAAGAGTTTTTAGAGCCAAAAAGATTCATCTTTATTTGTTTTAAAGGGTTGGAAAAATCAAAGAAAAATTAGATATTTGAGATATTGGTTTTGATCTTCATTTCAATCTTATTCTAGTTATTTTTTCAAGTATTTTTCTTTGTGTTTTTGTTTCCAAACTCTTTATTTTCCACACTCGAGCTTATCTTGCTATCTTATCTATAAGGATCTTTGTTTTGTGGGAAAAGAAATTGGCTTGTGGTCTTTGTGATCACCAAGTTGTAAACCCTCCTTATCTGTGATATCCCTCTTGTGTAGAGGTTGATTATTGGAGTGGTGGCTTTGTGCCCTATCCCTCTAGTGAGAGGTTGATTGGTTGTTTGGCTTTGTGCCCATCCCTCATTTGTGAGGTTGATTTATGTTGGCTTTGTGCCTGGCCTCTAAGTGTAGAGGTTGTGTTGTATTTGAGAGAGTAGTCGTGTACTCCTGGTTATTGTATTGCCCAAAATCCTCAGTGGAGGTTCCCTGTGTGGGAAGTCCTGTGTGGACGAGTTAGTGGAAATCCTTCTGTGTGAAGGCGGGGACGTAGAGCTGTGTGCTCGAACCTCGAAACATATCTCGGTGTTTGCGATTGATCCACTTTCTCTAACTCTCTCTCTTATTTTGTGCCTTGCATTGATTCATTTTGTCATATCATACTCATATGTTTGTTTGTGTTTGTTTGTGTGCCTCACTTGTGTTTAACTACGAGGCTTCATATAGCACCTCAACTCTTATTCAGAGGAATCAAGAGGAGTTAGTCCAGAGCCCTTCACTGGGAATTCGGCTACACTCGTTGGTTACACTAAGTGTGTTGCATTAAGTTTTTAATTTCCGCATTATTATTCATAGATTAGCCGTACACCTATTCACCCCCCTCTAGGTGTACTTTTAGGTTCGGGTCGACCCGACCCATTTAATAATCGGGTCAGACGGGTCGACCCGATTACGACCCAAACCCGATTAGCCCAAACCCAGACCCGATAACTTCGGGCCGGGTCGGGTCGGATCTGGCGGGTCGCGACCCATCTGCCACCCCTATTTAGGCGGGGCCAGAGGGTCACGTAACCCCCCTGACTCCTGGCTCGGCGACTAATAGCGGGTTATTTTATAGAGAAAAATCAATAAATTCAGAAAAATTGAAAAAAATACATAATATTCAAGAAACACAAAAAAAAATTAATTTGAAAAAATTAAGAATGTTGAAATATTGCATAGAAACAAATGAAATAGGTTACAAAATGAAATTTTATATGAATATGATGACCTAGGAGGAAAATCTATATTAAATTGACAACAAACTTATAGTAATAAACATTTTATAATGACAAGGGAACCAGTACCAGTAAGAATAATCAACTAACATTTCTGAGCTAAACAAGTTTGGTATCGGGAAAGGCATGAGATTTCGCCCATTTCGCCATTTCGTATCGGTTTCAATGAGGACTGACCAAAAACTGACAAGCAATTTTGGTTTTGCTAAGTTTTCGCCAATACAAATTTGGAATCGGTTGATTTTGATAATTTTCTGACAGTTTGGTAAGCTAGGAAGAAACATACCAAAACCTATGAGAAATTCAAAAAGAAAGGAAGAAAGAGGGAAAATGTAATGTTCCTACTTAATAATTTTATATCCCTTCAGCACCTCTAGTATCCCAACTCGATAAATCCTAATTAATCATAATGAGATCATAATTAGATATTTCTAATTTAATTATGGTTATAATCTTAATTCAACTTTAAACTTATGGCATTCATATTAATTGCATTGATTTTTTAGTTAATTAATTGAGTATACTTAGCTACATGTTCATGTTATATGCTTTTGCACATTGTATATGCAAATAGTCAAAGATGTCTACATATTTATATACACTAAAATCAAAATCAACCTGTCAAAACTAACAGAACTGATAGAACCTTTAATATAAAAAAAAAAAATCTGAAATCAAAACTGAGCATATATTAGCATTAGGTTGAAAATTGGCCCTCGTACCTGCCTATGTATTAGTATGCACTATATATCTGCACGCATGACACAATATGTGCCTTCACAGAAATAGCTACCACATACTTGGGTACATATGCCCATTTTTATGCACATAGATGGGCCATATGCATACTTAGTAGTGCATATCATGTGTTTACAACACCGTAACGTGATGTTGACGATAATAAGATACTATTATCTAAACTAAAAAGTATTAGTCTCAAATGATTTATATAATCTTCGTGCAATTGTAGGAATGGATACAAGTACGTGTTGATTTCATAGGATATGTTATACTATTTGAACCTATCAATGATTTTAGACTGCATATATATGCCATTCTCTAAATAGCATGCATGGCACGAGTATATGCACAATTAAGGTAGTATATGTTGTAAGCAACAAGTATCCAAGTATCAAAGAATAAATTTATTCACTGCAATTATTGGAACTGGCATGGCATTAAAGTTTAAGAAAGAAAATATTCATCATTCTTGATCCATATTGGAAGAAGAAGAAAAGTGAGGATTAAAGGTATTGTAATCTCCCTAAGTTGGATTGGGACTAAATGGGAAATCAAAGGCTGAGATTAAATATTGTTTCCTAATTTTATAAGGGGTATGAGGGAACTACTAAGGTCTTATAACCAATGTAGTCCTTCAGAGATTGGTATCATTACTCTCGTGTTTGGTAAGATGTAGAGAAGTTATTGGAAATTGAGGCGATGGACCTCGTGTTGTGGAAGATGGATGGGGGAATGGGTTTTTCCCCCTTGGTTTGGGGTGGGTTTTTTTTTTTTTTTTTTTTTTCTTTTCTTTTTTTTTTTTTTTGTGGGGGGTTGGGGGTGACCTCTACAAAAACTAAGAGGAGCATGGTGTCATTAAGAGGTGATGTCTCAAGGAGAGGACATTGCTTGTCATCAACAGGTGATGTGGTGAAGAATGGGAGGGCTCTGCACCAAAAGATGTGAATTTCATTTTTACCTCTACCAAGATCAAGGTAGGATGCTGATTGTTATCAAGAGGTGATGTGTTATTAATAAATAGGTCTTTTTGTCAATAGGTGTGAGTTTTATCAATGGGTGAAGTGTCTCCTCAATGAATAACTTTATATCGTGTTAGAGGGAAGAGATCAGTCATGCAATAAGGGTGAGATGGATTGGAGGCTATGATGCACGGATAAAAATGGACCAACACTGATGACTCAAGTTTTCTGAACTTCAAAGCGGGTTAGTCAGGAAGGGAGCCCCAATTACTCTTTGTTCTTGTTGCAATAAGCGTGAGATGGATTGGAGGCTATGATGCACAGATAAAAACGGCCCAACACTGATGACTCAAGTTTTCTGAACTTCAGAGCGGGTTAGCCAGGAAACTGGCCCCAATTACTCTTTGTTCTTTTTGCATATTCTTGGACATCTTCATCCACCATACCTGAAGATCAATCTACTACTCAAATTTTTCTCAGTTCAATTGGATTTGATTTGTACCACTAACCTAAGACTACTCTTTTTTTTTCTTCAAGAATTTTGCGCCTAAGCGACAATCTATTTGATGGTACTTCCATTTTGTTCTTCATAATATCTGCATTATATCTTAGCAAAACACTCAAAACCACAAGAACTCCATGAACAACCCTTTCCGAAACTTGAGCCACTATATCATAAACACCCATTTATATGCATATAACTAATAACATTCAGTCGCCATCACCTCCAATGTTCAGAAACTATTGCAATTTACCCAATTACCGAAAGAATTCTTGCTAAACAGAAAAATAAAGGGGGGAAAATGGAAGAAACTTGACAAGGGTCGATCAAAATTACCTCCTCATAGTATAGTAATCATCATGCCGAGCCGGCAGCAAATCTTTCTCAATCAAGGCCTGCCTGAACTCCTTCACAGCTCTCTCCTCCTCCCCTTGCTTCTCCCTCTCCTCCGCCGCCGCCGCGGGCCGAGAACTCGCACCCGTCCTCTTCCTCCCTCTCCTCCTCCACGAAGACGACGAAAATGCAGCATAATCCATAACACCCTTAATTGATTGATGCCCAATTGGGTTCAAGAGGCAGCACGGGGAGAAGCAATCAGGGATCGGATTCTTTCGGCTAATGATAACAACAAGATTTAAGACATGAGGAAATGGGCATAAAAAACTAAAGAAAGGAAAAAAGGCAGCCACCCCAAAAAAAAAAGGCAGAGGCGACGATTCTTTCTCTTTTCTCTTTCGTTGAGAGTAGAACTTTCAACGGAGTTGAATCCTGGAGTTGAAATTAAAGCCAAATTAGAAGGCTTTTAGATTGCTCGCGGGTCAATGGGATTCGAGAAGAGTAGAGACGACGTTGGCCTGCTGTGATCAGTGTGGCCGTTTCCATGTGAGTTGATTTGCTGCTGCATTTTATTACCAAAAAAAGCAAGAAATTTATTTATTACTAGTATACTGCAGATAGCGGTGACACACCAACCAGTCTGTTACCGTCGAGCAATAAAAAAAAAGAAAAGAGGAGAATGGAAAAGAAAAAGAAGAGAAAGAAAGAAAGAAGGAGAGCTGAGATAGGAGAAAGAAAGAGAGCCCCTCTCGTGGATGAAGTCGAAAGAAGAAGAAAAAGAGCTCTCTCTCGCGGATGAAGACAGACAGAGGAACAAAATTTTTGTAAGAATTATAGAAGAAAATCAGTTATTATTATTATTATTATTATTATTATTATTATATTTTACAGAGGGAAAAAATGGAGAGGTGAATTGACAAACAAATGCTTACTCACGCACCTTTGCGTACCTTTCGGTTCCCCCCAGATGCAACAAAAAAGGCGTCTTAGATTCTTCATGAGATGCACAAATATGCTCTAGATTATTGCCTCAAACCTGTGTAATTTACATTGGCCAAGAGAAAACCCAGCTCAATCTGAAGATTGTTATTGATTTGGCATTTAGGAATTTGGTGTGGGCTTGGGCCTTAAAAAACTCTTGAAATTCGAGCTGTGAATTCTCTGGTCCCAGTTGGAGCTTAAGTTCGGTTCATGTGTGTGAGCTACACACATATTATAAGAGAATCAATTTCGTATTGACAAGTGAGATTGGTCCTCTTATAATATTTTAAGAGATCCAAAGAAGTTAAAATTTTGTCCTCTTGAAACTGACATCTTATCCACGTGTCATCGCGGGATTGACCGTCTTATAATATGTGTGTGTGGCTCACATATATGAACCGAATCCTCTGAGCTCAGCTGGAGCCCAGTTAATGAGTGCGGATAAAGACACCCATGAAAATTGATTATGGCACTCACTCATTTTTCAAAATTGTTGGTTGACAATTATGAAAGTACACCTAGAGGGGTGAATTGGTGTAGTGTTAATCTAATGTCAAATGATGCGGTACTTAATTGCTAACACACTATGTGTAACTAAGAATGAGTCCGAATTTTTCGTGAAGGGCTCTGAAACTACTCCTCTAGATTAAAAGTTGATGTGCTTTTAAAAGTTTTCTTGATTCAACACAAGTATGGGCACACAAACAATACCAAGCTTGTATATGATATGAACAAGTAATAACGATGCAAGATATAAGAGAGAGAGAGAGAGAATAGATCAAACACAAACACAGGGATATGCTTTGAGGTTCGAGCCACTGCCCTACGTCCCCACCTTCATACAGAAGGATTTCCACTATATCCACACAAGACCTTCCACAAAGGGACCTCCACCGAGAAATTAGAACTCAACACTGAGAGTACACAACTCCACTCTCTCAAACACAAACACCTCTGCACAAGAGGAAAGACACAAAATCAAATCAAAGAAAAAATTACAACTTGGTGATCCAAATGATCATAAACAATCTCTTAGTGATCTCAAAGGATCACAAACAATTTTCTTAAAAAAAAATCCTGAAGATAGATTTAGAATGAATAGCTCAAGTGTGAGAAATCAAAGTGTTTGAAAAAGAAAACACAAAGAAAATACTTAGGAAGAACTTCTTGATAAATTTAAGAAATAAAGAACTAAATAGAATTCTCAAAACTTGTATTTCTTTGATTTTTTTTCAAAACTTTGAAAACAAATAAAGATAAAGAGTTTTGGCATAAAAACCCTTTTAAAAACTTTGTTAAACACACTTGAGAAGGTGAAAAAAATTGCTCTTGAAAATCTTGATGAAAACTGACCTCAAAGACTCATTTATATAGGGGTCTGAAAATATAGCCGTTGGGGTACAGAACAGGTCAAAAATGACCTGTCGGTCAATCGCCCGGTCGACCGCCAGCGGTCAGATTTTCGACCGTTGGGGTTGTCGGTTGACTGGTTGGTCGACCGCCCCAAGGCAAACTGCCTGTCAGTCGACCGCTAGGTCGACCGAGGTCAGAACCAGAGAGCACTCTCTCTGGGTCGACCGACTGGTCGGTCCGGGGCCAAATCCAGAGAGCAGGCTCTCTGGATCAGTCGACCGCTCGGTCGACCGCTAAAGTCTGTGCACATCTGTGCACGTCGACCAAGCCAGACTTCGGTCCACCGGTCGGTTAACAGTTAGCAGCCCACAGTCAGGGTTATAGATTAGAAAATGTTGGCTTTTAATTTCCTATAAAATCCCATAAAACTTCATAAATTCTACAAAAATAAGTTCTTATAAATCTTTGAAGTACAAATATGTGTGACCAAAAATCAACATATATTACAAACTATTTGAACTATTTTTGAGGCATGAAAATATTAACTTTAAACAGAAACTGTATTTTTCAAAACTTAAAATTTTGAAATGAAAATTCGTTTTCTCAAAACTTGTATAAATACAAAAACAAGATATAGAAACACATTTTGAAGCTTAGTATGTATGGATAGAATTCAATACACATTAAAAGATATATCTATATTTTTGACATTTAAAATTTAAAACTAAGTTTTGTTAAAAACCAAACTTAAAACACAAGAACTAGAATCATCAAAATAAGTTTTTAGACAATATGAACTATCAATGTATATGGATGAAATCTAACATACATAAAACCATGTAAATTTCTTTTGATTCTATCTATTCGTGAAAATGAAAGATATAATCTTGAAAATCAAAAATGGTTAAACCGAAACCAATAAACTTTTGAACTTGTGTGTGCGCGCGCGCGCTTGAGCATATCAAAACTAATTATCCTTATATAAGATCTAAATAAAAACTAAAACAAACATATATCAAAGTCTTCTTGTTGATCTTCATCTTCAAGACGACTCGATCCAAACAAGATCCAAAGAGTTTGACTCCATCCAAGTGCTAGATGTGATCTTGACGCGCAAGCTCTTGATTCTACACGCGTTAGTTCCAAAACTTGACTTTGGATTTTTTGTTGAAGCTAAACACCTACTAAGATCTTGATCAATATCTGAAACTATATAAATACAAGATCATTAGCTAACTAACTTTCATAAGTTAATCATCATCAAAACTAAGGTGAAGGGCCTTTGGGCCAATAGATTATACTCCTAAATAAAAAGACAATATTACCTTAATGGTTTCTAAATGATAAGTTTTCAAACTTTTCTAGTCAAAATTGATGAAATCACCTACCCTTATTGATAAAGTCACCCATCAACACTGCTTCTTCTTCCTCCCCAACTCCTTTCATTCTTCCCCAAAAAACCTAAACATTCTAACTCATCCGAACCCTAAAACTTCATACACATTGCTTTGTGGCACCTATGGATAAGAAACTCACTACTTTCAAGCATTATAATGATGGGATGGTGAGTTTTTACTGGTTAAATTTTTTTTTAGAATTGTTATCTGTTGGGTTCGTCTTTTGTTCGGCTCTCAATTGCCGAACAAAATGCCTATGTTTGACGTGAAATCACCTAGAGGGGGTGAATAGGTGACTAGCTAATCTAATGGTGAATTAATGTGGAATTAAAATTATTTATGTTAACTAAAAATCTTAAGCACAACACGCCAAGTATAACACAAGAGTGTAGCCGAATTTCCCGTGAAGGGCTCTGGACTATCTCCTCAAGATTCCTCTAGATAAGAGTTGAGGTGCCACTATGGCTCTCTTAGTTGAATACAAGTGTGAGCAAACAATCCCCAAGCATATAACAATATGGCACAAGAATATATCAAGCATATAGAAATGAAAGCAATATAAGCTAGTAAGATATAAATACAAGTGAGAGATAGAGAGAGCAATCGCAAACACGGGAGATTTGTTTTGAGGTTCGAGCACCCTTACTCTACGTCCCCGCCTTCAACACTGTGAAGGATTTCCACTAGAATCGATCCCACCGGATCACTCGGTGCCGCAACACCTACAAGAAGTTCACACTAGAACTCTTGGACTCATTAGTCCCCTCACTTGCTCCCGCAAGAACAAACACACCGCAAGCACACTAGCTTGCCGAGGCCACACCTCTACAACGAGCTCTCACTAGAACTCGAAACACCGCGAATCCGCAAGTCCGCCTCCTCAAATACAATGAAAGAATACTTTGGTGATCTAAACACTTTGATCACCTAAAACAACTCTCACAACAACTCTCCTATAGGATGGATTTAGCAATGAAAAACTCAAGTATGTGTGAGAAAAATAAGGATTGAATATGTGGTGAAAAATTCAAAAAATCACTTTTGAAAACTCTTGATAAACTCTCCTTTTGATTTGGAAATATTGGCTCTAAAACATGTAGATAAAACCACTGATATGGGTAGGAGAAACTAGCCCAAAAACTCTCTTAAAATCTTGTATCAAACAGTCCATGGGAGCCCCATATAAATAGGCTCCAAAATATGGCTGTTGGAGGCCTAGTCAGCAGTCTGCACTGTTATCGGTCGACTGCCAACGGTCGATTTTTCGACCGTTGGGAAGGTCAGTTGACTGGCCGGTTGACCGCCTTCTAGGCAATGGCCCAGCGGTCGACCGCTCGGTCGATCGGGCCATTTCCAGAGAGTAGACACTCTCTGGCGGTCGACCGGCCCTGGCCGTGCACGTTTTGTGCACGTCGGTCGACCGACCCCTGACTCGGTCGACCGTGCGGCGACCGGCAGAAGGCCAAAAACAGACTTTAGGAATTAAAAATTTGTTATTTTTCCTTCAATAAGATCCCATAAATTCTCTAAAAATTTACAAAAATAAGTTCAGTATTATACTTTGATATACAAATATGTTGAGTAAAAATAAAAACATGTTACAAATATTTTGAACTATTTTGTGTTATTGAAATTTTGGCTTAAAACAAAAACCGTATTTCTCCAAATTGATTTTTTCAAATTGAAAACCGATTATTCCAAAACTCTTTCAAATACAGAAACATGATATTCTGAACACTTTTAAGGCTTAGTGTATATGGATATGATCCACTACACATATATGATGAAATATCTATGTTTTTGACATTAAGCTCTAAATAAAGTTTTGATAAAAACTTATGTCATATTTTGAGACATAAAAACCAAATCGGTATTTATGAAAACTCATATAAATCTTGTATGTGAGTGTATATGTACTTGAGCAATCCACAAACTAATCTATCTTTACATTTTATGTAAAAACAAAATCTTAACAAAACAAACCTAGACACAAGTCTCCTTGAAAATATTCTCTTGAAAATCTTCTTCTCCTTCTTGACTTGGTGCAAACTATGATCCAATGAGCTAGACTCCTCTTGAGTACTTGATGTGGTCTTGATGCACAAGCTCTTGAATCAACACGTGCTAGCTCCAAAACTTGACTTAAAATTCTTTATTGAAACTAAACACCAACTAAGATATTGATCACAAATCTGAGACTAAATAAACACAAGATCATTAGTACTATAACTACATGAGTTAATCACCATCAAAATTAGAGTGATGGCCCTTTGGGCCAACAATCTCCCCTTTTTTAATGATGACAAAACTCATGGAGTTATATATGCATGGATTAAAGTCAAGCTTCATAGAAGCTCCCCCTTAACTCATGCATAATAATAAACAATAAGATATACAATGAAGTGCATAAAACTAAACAAATAAATATGCATCAATAAAGTGAGAGAAACATGCAAACATCCAAAATCCTTTTCCCAAAAACCTTCTCCCCTTTTTTGTTTAAACTTTCAAAATCATTTTCCCATTTGTAAAACACAAGATGCATAAACTCAATATATGCAAAAACTCAAATATGCATATATAAACTCAAAATCTTTATCCCCTTTTCGTCAATCATCAACAAAGGGGTGAAAAATAAATCATCAATAAGGATATATATATATATATATATATATATATATATATAATATATATATATATATATATATATATATATAATATATATATATATATATATATATATATATAATATATTATATATATGCGATATACATTCATGAAGAGGGAGACGTGAAGTTAGCTCCCCTGCATATATGCATTATATGAAGAAGGGATGACAAAGCCCTAACTCACATAAAGCATAATATGCAATGCATAAGTGGAGATGTGAAGCTCCCCCTACACACGTGTATCACATAAAGAAGAGATGTCAAGCTCCTCAATACAAGATACACTCAACATGAATCTATATATAGAAGAGATGTTAAGCTCCCCTTACATATAGACAATACATATCAAAACATTTTTAACATAAATTTAAATTTTCTTAAATCAAATTTTGAGATACATTTGTAAATAAACAAAATTTTTGATATCATTTGAAATTGAAAATTTTTGATATCAATTGAAATTGAAACATTTGTAAATTTTGATACCAATGAAGGTAAAGTATTTTATATTGGAATACCAATAGAAATATATGGTAAATTTTGATACCAAATGAAAGGTAAAACATTTGTGATATCAATTGAAATTGAAACCCAATTAGAAATCAAAACATATTGATACCAATTGAAGTATATTGTAAATTTTGATATCAACAAAATATAAATTGAAAATAATGCATAAGCTTATTAAAATACCAATTGAGATACCAATTGAAATTAAGATTTAAGTCAAGCTTAGCATAAACATGTAATTTGTACTTTAAATATGTAAATATATTGTAAATCAAGCACAATCAAATCATATATATGTATGAAAAAAATACCAATAAAAATTGATATTACTTGAAATATGAGGCATACATATATAGAAAACAAAATATGAGTATATAAAGAAAATATCAATTATGATACCAATTGAAAATATGATGAGAATCAAGTGTATAACTCATAAAGATTCACCATTTTCATGCACATGATAAAAGATATTTTAATTTGAGCATACAAGGTATGGTCGCCCATCCATCCGCCCTTGTAGGGTAGAAGTTTTCAAAAATAGATTTAAAAAATAGTTGTAAATTGAAAACACTATCAAATCAAGAATAACTAACTAGTTTAAAGTAATTTTTGAAAAACTAGTTAAAGATCCTTCAAACATGAAAACAAATCATATGTATATCATGAATCATACCAAATACATAAGTGTTAACACTCGAAATCTATAAAGCTCAAAACTTCTCATGAAGACAAGTCATGAGTAAACAAATATGAAGTGTGAGTGTACAAGAATCATGTAAATATCATTTTTATGAAAATAATCAATGTGGCTCAAAATAAACAAGAATTTCTTTTTATCAAAAATTATGAAAATCATAAAAATTTATTTTCATTAAAAAAACTTCAAGGTATATGTATGATTTATTAAAACTAACAATATACATACATATCCTAAACATAAATGAGTCCATAATGTAATTTGCATGAAGGCAAGTGACTCAAGGAGTATACATGTATATATATTAGTTTTGAACAAAGAATACATATACATGAAGCAAAAATATGCATAAAAATAGGTAAAACAAGTGTAAATGAGGGAATCATCAAAACTAGGCTATACATGTACATGTAATAGGTACAAATGAGCAATAAAATACAAACATATAAGAATCAATTGTTACCCACTACTTGTACAAGTATATACACAAGTTTTGACAAAAACTATATCTAAACAAGTATTCACCTCATGAAATACAAAACATGATTATTTAACAAAAACTAAAAACATACTAACAATCATCAAAAATCATCATAATATAAAAGCATGTAAATTAAATGGAGTTTAGAGATAGTTACCAAATCACATGAACTACACTCTAAGTCTCCAAAATATGGTGGTCCATTCACTAAACTTCCTTGATAGCGGTGCATTAATTTGTAGTGTCCATCAAGTCCATGCATCCACCACCAAGGCACCAAATCTCTCACGTCATGTGAGAGCCCACACCTACATCAAACACAAGAGGTGGGGACTTTGGTACCCATTTTCTTTTGAGTCCATGGGGGTTAGTCTTACTCAGAACCCAAACATTTTATTTGCAAAATTTAAAGAATTTACTCTATCATAACAAAATTTTGCTAAATGGTCTTTGCGGCCGCAATGTGTACATTTGTACACTCTAGAATGCACATGCAAATGTGTATGATCATGATGTACAAAATGTGCATATGTGTGTCGTGGGTGATGTGCATGTACATGTGGAGCTTGTTTCCTTGAAACAATGTTTTCAATTTATTATGATTAAATGCACAATTGCTCAAAGTTGAGCTCAAACAATCTATTCTCTTTTTCAAAATTTTAATCTCATTTTTATTAATAGTGGCATGAAAAGCATGGTGAGAATGAGAATCAACATTCTTTTTCTTTTAGAAACATTCTGTAATACCCCGTTCCTGGAATACGTACTTAGTTGCGTATTCAGTTTTTCGATCGTATTTTTTCGATTTACTTCCTGTATTTGACCGATTTCAGTTTCAAATATTATTTTCTAATATTTTAGATTTTATATGATTTTCTGGAATTTTCCTGAATTAATTGAAAATCTTCAAAACCGGTGTCGACCAGTGTCGCTGATCGATTCCCGGATTTTTTATCTTACAAACAGTTAGGAAATTCTAGAAGGTCCTTTAGGCATTATTTCTTAGAATCGTATTTCTTACCTAAATACTTTTTCTGGGAATTTTATGATTTTATGAAAATTCCACCGGAGTCGGTAGCTAACTGATTCGGGATTTTTAGTTTTAAAACTATAAATTATTTCTCCAAACGAATTTCACCATGAGTCTTAAAATATTATTATTGATTTTTGGTAAATTTTACAAGTCGTTCCAAGATACTTGATTTCGGGACGATTTCGGTATTTTCCGAAATGTTTTCCGCATCTTCGACTTAAAACCCGGGAAATTGTCTTTTCGATATTTTCATTTTCCAAGCCAAAGAAAATATCTTCTCCTTTTTAAATTCTTTTCTTTTTCCTTTTTCTTTATTTCTCTTCCTTCCTCCTCAAGCCACAAGATTTTCCAATTTTCAAAATTCCAACCTTTTCCAAAATTCCAACAAACTCCACACACTTCTATCATTAATGCCCCTCTTTCTCTCTCTCTTCCATGGCCGGCCAAGTAGCCAAAAGAGGGACACCTCATCCTCTCCTATTTGCAAAAACCCCCTCTCTCTACATAAATTGCACCTCCTTCACAAAATCAAAATCTTATATAAACTTTTCCTTTACATTTTTATTTCTTTCTTCACTTCAACAAAGATTTGGCCTTCACCAAAATCCCTCCTTCACCTCAACCCCAACTCCAAAAACACCACAAAGTCATCATCTCCATCTCAAGCAACTACAACTTTTGGATTGGGATCGTGTCTATTATCGCCGAGGATCAAGTTTGTCGGCAACGCTCCTTTCGAACGCGTATAGCTCCAATTAACCATTCGGGTGAGTATTTTTACTCACCAAGACTTGTAAACTTTTTAGTATACTTGTGTTTACAATTCCTGTACACTTGTGCCTTCAAAATCATGCTTTTGGCCTTCAAATCCAACCATCAAATTCTGTTCTGTACCCTGTTTTCAGACCACGATTAGTCGACTTGACCTAGGAGTTAGTCGACTTGAAATCCTTATTTGAAACGACCCCTGTTCTGAAACACAGTTTTAGTCGACTTATCTTAATTATTAGTCGACTAACTTTTCCTGAAAATAAACCCCAACTCTCTGGAAATCACTGTTAGTCGACTTACCTTAACTATTAGTCGACTATAGATCATTGTTAGTCGACTACTCTTTCCACTTAGTCGACTAACTTTTCCTGAAACAGAAAATCAACTCTCTGGAACCCAGTTTTAGTCGACTATACCAGACTGTTAGTCGACTAACCCCTTTATTAGTCGACTACCCAATCCATCCTAGTCGACTAACTTTGGCTATCTGTTATAGTTAATTACTTTCTCAAATTTGGATCTTATACTTGATTCATGTGTTTGTATATGGTACTACATGACTTGTTACTTGATGTATATCACCACTTATCATGCTATCTCTTGACACCAAGCATGATACACTTGATTCTTATAATTATCACGATAACGGGAATGTAGTATCTGATCTCCTGTTATGTATTCCAGTTATGATCCTGCTCGTTTCCGTAATCTGATAATTATGTTAATAAACCATAAAAAGGACAACTTTTATGGGGAATGGGGGGAAGTGATGGATGCCGGAATGATACCTTGCTTATAGTAATGGAATAAAATATTGACGATTCGTGTTAGTGGGATTTAAGGCCCACAGAAGATGCGTGTTAGGGGGACTTAGGGCCCTCAAGCTGGTCCCAGGTGTATGGGAACTACTATAAGAAGCTCTATCAGTTCTCCATCTACTTCCGGTAACAACCCTCGACTTTCTTATATATGGATGTATGCGTGTTGGGATATATACTAAAACACATACCTAGATATATGGGTCAGACGAATAATAATAATAATAGATACCTGTTATGTTACGATTCCTACTGTGATCCCTGTCATGATTCCTATTATGTACTTCCGTTATTCTTGTCATGTAATCCTGTTATGACTATCGTGTGATTTGAAATTCTGATTCTATACGCTTGGATTTCGGTGGTATGAAATAAAAGTATATAGATGAGGGTTTCCTTGTTTGGATTATTCCTTCGATGTACTAGTCTCATGGGACCGTGACCTAAGCGTATACAATCAATCTTGCTTGTAATCAACTTTACCTGGATTTCCTGTTTTATGGATATTATGTTTTACTTATTCATACCCGTTATACTTGTGTTCTAACCTTCCTACTCTTGTCTCTTAGCCATTTGGCTGTAGCCTGTTCATTGTTGGGAGGTCCTGACTCCCTTGGATTTGTATGTTCAGGTTCCGAAGCTTGGATCGAAGTGGAACCATCCACAGAGGATCAAGCTTTTCTTAGTAAGCAGGCAGACTAGTTCCTGTTCTTTTGTGCCAAACTTCTCTCTTTGACTCACGGGGTCTTCATCTAACTCGTGAGCCTTTTGTGTCTTTATTGTATATTGTACTTTTGGACTTGGTTGTGATAAAAGACATATGTAATGTGTAATAGTTTATCATATCCTGTGATAGCTTTGTATTTGTACTTTTAAGTTGGCATTTGATTGAATACCACGCTTTGTTGTACTCTGATCCTTGTTGTACTTATGCTTAGCGTATATACGTGGGGGCACTTTCTGACCTGCGTATATACGTCGCAGTGACGTCCCCGTATCCGTGGGATCGGGGCGTTACAGGATGGTATCAGAGCCTAGGCTCTCACACCTATAGTACAAACAAGCAGCAAATTCCGGTAATTTGCTAATGCCAACTACAATGTACAAAGTTATCTAGTCCTTCTTGATTCCTTCTTGATTCCTTCCCTTATATCCTAAACTCCTTCCATTTTTCCAATTCCAGTTATCTTATCCCATTCGGTATGGAGAGAAGGTCGGGTCGTAATAATTCTGGACAAGTATCGAATGGACCCATGGGAGAGAATGTCGATATTCTGAGGGTTATTCAGACAATGATGGAGAATCAGCAACAACAGACGGAACTCCTTCGGCAAGAGTTAGCAACTCCAAAGGAACAAAGGCCGGGGAATATATCAGACTTCAGACGGTTGCAACCAGCCATATTCACGGGAGGAGAGAAACCCCTAGAAGCTGAACAATGGCTGACGGATACCACAGATCTGTTGAACGCAGCCCGAGTTCCAAAGGAAAATCAGGTGGAGGTTGCTAAGATTCAATTGAAGGATATAGCTAGAACTTGGTGGCTAGCTGAGGAGGCAAGATTGGACAAACCTGTCACCTGGGACACATTCTCTAAGAGTTTCTATAGCAGATTCTTCCCTGCCACTGCTCAGAAAGACATGGAAGAACAGTTCATCCGACTTCAGCAATGGAATCGGTCCGTGGATGAGTATGCCGCGGAATTTCTAAGACTTAGCCGCTTTGCTCCATACATGGTGACTGACGAAGAGAAGCGAGCAAGTAGATTTCAACAGGGCTTACAAATGGACATTCAAGTCTTCTTAATGCCCCAACAGCTGAAAACCTATTCTGAAGTCCTCACCATAGCTCGAGAAGTGGAGCGTGGACTGGAGAAGAAGAAATTGACCCTGATAAGGAACCAGGCTATGAAGAGGCCTTTTCAGTTGATGAGTGAGGAAGATGCAGCTAGGACAACCCATGGCCCGATGATCAAGCGACCATTCCAACCTCCTCTTCCTCAGATTATATGCAATTTCTGCCACAAGCCTGGACATTATAGGAAAGACTGTCGAATGGCTAACGGACTGTGCTTAGCCTGTGGAACGGGAAGTCATGCAATAAAGGATTGCCCATTCAGAAGGATAGGAAATGAGGTACCAGTTAGGCCAGCACTTCCAGCCCCAACACTTCCAACTCCACCACTGAGAAGGAATCCAGAACCCGTAGACCGAAGAGCTCCATTTCCACCTCAGCAGTATGATAACCCACAGAGAAGAGCAAGACCTAGAGCAGATTACGGCAGAGGCCAAGCTTACATCATGGCAGCAGAGGCATCAGATGATGCAGCAGAATGTGAAGACCAGTATCCAGATCAGGAACCTTAAGGATATCATGGTAACAACTATCCTGGATCTTTCGTATTTTGAGTTAGTTATCATTCTAAATATTTCCCTTGTCATTCTCTCATTGCCAATCCTGGTCCCCCCTGTGTTCATCTTACCCCTGTTTTGGTTTTATGAAGCCTTGATTCCACCATTGTCCTCCTTGTGTTCAATTTACCCCTTAACGAAATTGCGAGGACGCAATTTTTTGTAAGGTGGATGGATTGTAATACCCCGTTCCTGGAATACGTACTTAGTTGCGTATTCAGTTTTTCGATCGTATTTTTCGATTTACTTCCTGTATTTGACCGATTTCAGTTCAAATATTATTTTCCAATATTTTAGATTTTATATGATTTTCTGGAATTTTCCTGAATAATTGAAAATCTTCAAAACCGGTGTCGACCAGTGTCGCTGATCGATTCCCGGATTTTTATCTTACAAACAGTTAGGAAATTCTAGAAGGTCCTTTAGGCATTATTTCTTAGAATCGTATTTCTTACCTAAATACTTTTTCTGGGAATTTTATGATTTTATGAAAATTCCACCGGAGTCGGTAGCTAACTGATTCCGGGATTTTTAGTTTTAAAACTATAAATTATTTCTCCAAACGAATTTCACCATGAGTCTTAAAATATTATTATTGATTTTTGGTAAATTTTACGAGTCGTTCCAAGATACTTGATTTTCGGACGATTTCGGTATTTTCCGAAATGTTTTCCGCATCTTTGACTTAAACCCGGGAAATTGTCTTTTCAATATTTTCATTTTCCAAGCCAAAGAAAATATCTTCTCCTTTTTAAATTCTTTCTTTTTCCTTTTTCTTTATTTCTCTTCCTTCCTCCTCAAGCCACAAGATTTTCCAATTTTCCAAAATTCCAACCTTTTCCAAAATTCCAACAAACTCCACACACTTCTATCATTAATGCCCCTCTTTCTCTCTCTCTTCCATGGCCGGCCAAGTGGCCAAAAGAGGGACACCTCATCCTCTCCTATTTGCAAAAACCCCCTCTCTTCTACATAAATTGCACCTCCTTCACAAAATTAAAATCTTATATAAACTTTTCCTTTACATTTTTATTTCTTTCTTCACTTCAACAAAGATTTGGCCTTCACCAAAATCCCTCCTTCACCTCAACCCCAACTCCAAAAACACCACAAAGTCATCATCTCCATCTCAAGCAACTACAACTTTTGGATTGGGATCGTGTCTATTATCGCCGAGGATCAAGTTTGTCGGCAACGCTCCTTTCGAACGCGTATAGCTCCAATTAACCATTCGGGTGAGTATTTTTACTCACCAAGACTTGTAAACTTTTTAGTATACTTGTGTTTACAATTCCTGTACACTTGTGCCTTCAAAATCATGCTTTTGGCCTTCAAATCCAAACCATCAAATTCTGTTCTGTACCCTGTTTTCAGACCACGATTAGTCGACTTGACCTAGGAGTTAGTCGACTTGAAATCCTTATTTGAAACGACCCCTGTTCTGAAACACAGTTTTAGTCGACTTATCTTAATTATTAGTCGACTAACTTTTCCTGAAATAAACCCCAACTCTCTGGAAATCACTGTTAGTCGACTTACCTTAACTATTAGTCGACTATAGATCATTGTTAGTCGACTACTCTTTCCACTTAGTCGACTAACTTTTCCTGAAACAGAAAATCAACTCTCTGGAACCCAGTTTTAGTTGACTATACCAGACTGTTAGTCGACTAACCCCTTTATTAGTCGACTACTGTTGACTGAATTTTCCTGCACACAAAAATTAGAATATTAGATTAAGAATAGATCGTGCGAGGAATCAGTTCTAATCCGCGGTAGCAGGGCTATGCGGGTCGTGATCCTCAGGGAGGGACTGCGATAGAAGCGTTAAGCAAGTTTCTCTAAAAATTTATCTTTTTTTAGTTAATTTGTTAGTCACGATGGTATTTACAAAGAAAAGTGGTATTTACAATGAGTTGTGGGAAAGAATATTGGAGAGGTGTGGATTTGATCTACAAAAAAGAAAAGAAAAGAAACGAAAAGAAAAGAAAACTTACTTGAGATTGGTTGAAGAAAGAACGTGAAAACCTTACATGTTCTACCTTGCTTAGGAGGCGTTCCACGAATAGATCATAAGATCGATCTCAATCCCTGTGCACATTATATCGTCAAGCATACTCAAGTACGAAGTGATGCGTAGCTTGGAGGAGACGTCTTCATGAACTATCGCTGGTTCTCACAGCGCTTAGTTATACGTGCTTATGGAATCCACTTGCATGTTCATCAACAACCACAAGATCACAGAGAAAAAGAAAAGAAAAACAAAATAAAAATAAACACATAAGAATAAAGAACAAAAAGAAAAGTAATACCTTTATTGCTTTAATCAATGGCAGAGAAAAGAAGATACATCGGTGTCACGCTCAATATAATCCTCTCTCTCTCTTGAAAATAAAAGAAAAGAAACCCTAATTTACAAAAGAAGAAAACCTAGAAGAAACCCTAATTTGGCCCTTGGCTCGCCTCTGGACGCTGGATTGTGTACTCTCTGTGTTGCATCTGCAGGGATATTTATAGGTGTTGGAAGATGTAGAGTCCTAGTACAACTCTCCCAAAAAGATCTTATCTCCAGAAATTCAAATCTGTCCTGCAACTTCTTATCATGTTGATCGCCGAAATCAGCTTATCTACGGATTGAATTGGAAAGTTTGATCAACATAAGAGTTGTAGGTCTTCAAGTCTTCTTTCTGGAACATCTTGAATCATCGGATTTGCATAACTGTAGCAAAAGTTATGATTTAAAACACTAAAACGTGTACAGTCTGAATCCGAATTCTTTGAATTTTTATCTTTGCACTCTCTTTGGCTTTTATCCTCATCCTGCAAGAGTTTAGGGTTGGCTAGAATTCTATCCTTCCCTCATCTTAATAATTGCAACTTTAGCCCTTGCATAATTGCACTTGACAATTGATATTTGCACTTTTACTCTTGGGCTTCAAATATGGGCTTGGATCTGGGCTTTTGGGCTCTTTAAGCTTTATTTATCGTTAAAATAATAATTCGAGGCCTGCACACAATAAATCACAAAATATTAATAAATGTGCAGAATTATATAAATAAATATGAAAATGTGACGGTAAATATGATGATAAAAATGCACTTTTCACTACCAATCACACCCCACACTTATCTTTTTGCTCGTCCTCGAGTAAAAACAAAGAAAAAGAAAAAGTTAATCTAACCTAACTCACTTTCGTAGGAATCACGATTGCACTTAGCACGTGCAACAAGCCGTTAAACCTCTAGGTTACCCTAGAGGACGAGTGTTGTCTCGTGAGGGTTTCAGCGGATTGCACCCACAAAATCCATAAAAAGGAAAATATTTGAATTATTATTGAAGAGACTAAGTAGTCTATAAGTTTTAGGATTATCATTTTATTCATTCTTTAAACTTAGTCTTAATAAGTTAATTGTTATCCATTTTAGGTAAGGATTAAAATTGAATTTCTAATATAGTCTTTTTCGTTACCAAAAGTCATACGCACCCTTGTGAATCTAGGAATTCCTTAACTTGGACTCTCATGCCTCTTTATTATTTTTATAACATCATCTAATTTTCTTTCGTGTAAGTATCAAGGCTTCTTGAGGCCCTCATACCTAACTAATTGACTATTAGATGTGTAATATAATTTTTTTTTTTTGGGCATGTATAACTCATCTAATTTTCTTTCGTATAAGTATCAAGGCTTCTTGAGGCCCTCATACCTAACTAATTGATTATTAGATGTGTTAATACATATATTATATTTCTTAGTCTTCTTAGGCTTTCTAATCCACCCATGTAGCGAACTTAAAGTCGATGACTCCCAAACCGGTTGGCTTTAGGGCACCAGGTGAGAAAACACCCCGCGGACTCAAATTCGAGTGAACTAGGCCCCAAAACTAAGGACTTTATTTTATTTACTCACCTTTAGGCATGAATACTTATGCTTCTTGAGGCACATGTATCAGCTTAATTGGTGATTTTTTTTTTTTTTTTTTTTTATGAGGCACAAGGTCTTTGTCTTAGAATCCTAGATATGCATTTGGTATGCATATTCATTAAGGTAAAAATCAAGACTAATTATTTATTCAATTTCTCTCCTATACCTAAAAATTTAAACAATTTATTTATTTTGACCAAGTTTTTAGAAATCCTAATCGTGATTTTCCTAATCCTTAAAACTAACTTAGATTTCTTTCAAAAAAATAAGTCAAAATATTTCCTTTTTATAAACAATTTTTTTTTTTAAATTTTTTTTTTTATTAGCAAATTTTGTTAGTGTCTACTTATGTTAGTATGTTAGTAAAGCCCACCCCCACACTTATCTCATGCATTGTCCTCAATGTATGAATGAATGCATATATGCATGAAACAGAACAAGGGAAGGCGGAAGTTACCTTAGGGTGGTGGTTCCGGAGGTGGTCTAATTGGTCCACGAAATGCGGCCCAATCAAGTGTAATACCCCGTTCCCGGAATACGTACTTAATTGCGTATTCAGTTTTTCGATCGTATTTTTCGATTTACTTTCCGTATTTGACCGATTTAAATTTTAAATATCATTTTCCAATATAATATATTTATATGATTTTCTGGAATTTTCCGGAATTAAAAGGAATTTCTTCAAAACCGGTGTCGACCAGTGCCGCTGATCGATTCCCGAATTTTTATCTTGCAAACTGTTTAGAATTTCTAGAGGATTCTTTAGACATTTCTTCTTAGAATTATGTTTAATACTTAAATACTTTCTCTGAAGATTTTACGAATTTATGGATATCCCACCGGAATCGGTAGAAGACTGATTCCAGTATTTTAATTCACAAACTGTAAGGACTTTCTAGAAAGGCCTTTAGGTATTATCTCTTAGAATTATATTTTCTACCTACATTCTTTTTCTGAGAATTTATGATTTTGTGAAAATTCTTTCGGAGTCGGTAGGTAACTGATTCCGGGATTTTTAGATTTAAAACTATAAAGTATTTCTTAAAAAGGATTTTACTACGAGTCTTCATATATTATTATTGATTTTTGGTGAAAATTGCGAGTCGTTCTGAGATACTTGAATTTCGGACGATTTCGGTATTTTTCGAAATGTTTTCCCGCATGCTCGACTTTAACTCGGGAATCTGTGTTTCTGATATTTTCATTTGTGGAGACCAAGAAAATATCTTCTCATTTCATTTCTTTTTCCTTTTTCCTTTCTCTATTTTCCTTTCCTTCATCTCTAAGCCAAAGGATTTCCAATTTCCAAAAATTCCAACAATTCAAATTTTCCAACAAATATCTCAAATTCCACACTCTTCCTCATTAATGCCCTCTTTCTCTCTCTCTCTCCATGGCGGCCACCATTGGCCAAGGGAGACACCTCACTCCCCCTTTTTTACACAAAAACCCCTCTCAATTTCTCTATTTGCATTCCCTTTACAAAAATCAAATCCTATATAAACATCTCCTTTACACTTTTATCTCTTTTCTTCACTTCTAAAAAGAATTAGCCTTCACACTACCTCCTCCATCTCAAACCCTAATTCCAAAGAACACCTCAAGGCCTTCATCTTCTTCTCAAGCTACCACAACCCTTGGATTTGGATCACATCTCACTTCGTCGGAAGTATCGCCAAAGACCTAGTTGGTGATATCGTCGACTACGACCTTTCGGGACTCGTATAAAGCTTCACATAACCATTCCTTGTGAGTATATCTACTCACCAAGACTAGACAACTTCCTTGTTTACTTGTGTTGATCTTTCATGTACACTTGTGCCATAAAAATCGTATTTTTAGCCCATCAAACAACCATTAGAAAATCTGTTCTGTTGCTGTTTTTCCCACGATTAGTCGACTTAACCTAGGGACCAGTCGACTAACCCACCTTAGCTGAAACTTAACCCTTTTCTGATTTCACAGTTTTAGTCGACTAAACCATATTACCAGTCGACTAGACCACCCTAGTCGACTACATTTTTCATCTAGTCGACTAATTTTCCCTGGACCAGAAAATACCAACTCTCGGTTCCAGTCGACTCATCCAAAATAATAGTCGACTTAGGACCCCTAGTCGACTACCCATTTCCCCATAGTCGACTCCTGTATCCCTGATATAAATCCCAACTTTCTGTTTCTCAGTTTTAGTCGACTTAGACCCTATTAGTCGACTTAGGTATCTGTTGGTCGACTACACATCTCACCCTAGTCGACTAACTTTTCCTGAAACAGAAACCCAACTCTCTGTTTCCCAGTTTTAGTCGACTCATCTAGGCTATTAGTCGACTTAAGACCCCTATTAGTCGACTAACCCTTCCACCTAGTCGACTAATTCTGACTGTTTGACGTAGTTGATTTCTTTTCTGCATATGATCTTATCATTGATACATGTGTGACATATTATTCCTATTCATGCTTCATAACTGGTATTACATGACATGTTACTTGATGGATCTCACCACTTGTTATTTCATGACTTGTTATTACATGTTCTTACTTCATAACATGTTATTATATGTATTCTCACTCCTTGACTTGTTACTTGATATACATCACTCCTCGCCATGCCATTACTTCATGCATGTCAATTACATGTTACCGATTCATATCTGATTATATCACATGACTATTATCCATCACTTGTATGACTTGTTGCTTGCTAATATCATCACCTTGTCATGCTATCTTTTAAAACCAAGCATGATATACTTAACCTTGAGATTATTATGTTTACGGGAATCCTGACTTGTTTATGGAACTAAGTGCCACACCATACGGTGGGGGCCACCTCTAGAATCCAATCCCTCAGAACAAAGTGCCACATGGAACAAAGTGCCACACCACACTATACGGTGGGGGCCACCTCTTGAATCTGTGGGGGCCACCTCTTGAATCTGTTGGGCTATTACTGTTATGTTTATTCTTACCCGTAATCTGATAATTCTTATTAAGCTACAACTTGTATGGGGAATGGGAGGGAGTGATGGATGCCGGAATGATACCTTGCTTATAGTGATGGATTAAAAGTATATATATATACTGGCGGTAGTGAATCTGTTTACTGACTCGGGGGACTTTGGGCCTCCAAAGCTGGTTCCAGGTGTATGGAAACCACTATAAGGAGTGATATCAGTTCTCCATCTACTTCCGGTAACGACCCTCGACTCTCCAATATATGGATGTATGTGAGTCGGGATATATACCGAGACACATACCTAGATATATGGGTCAGACGAGTAATAATAATAATTAGATGCCCGTTGTATTTAAATCATGATTCCAGTGATGATTCCGGTTATGTCTTAGTTATGTTTCCTGTTATAGTTTCCGTTATGTGTACCTATTATGATTCCTGTCTTAGTTCCTGTTATGTCTCATATCATAGACCCTGATTATTGTTGTTATGCATTCCCGTTTGACTATCGTATGATTTGCAACTTTGATTCTATACGCTTGGATTTATGTGGCATGAGACAAAAGTATATATATGAGGGTTTCCTTGTTTGGATTATTCCTTCGATGTACTAGTCTCATGTGACCGTGACTTAAGCGTATACAATCAATCTTGCTTATAATCAACTTTACTTGGGAGTTCCTGATTTATGACTATGTTATACACGCCCTTATATACCATATTTGTGTTCTAAACCACTACTTTTATATCATTGCCACTTGGCAGTAGTTCATTATTGTTTTATGTCTTGATTCCTTGGATTTGCATATTCAGATTCCGAAGCTGGATCGAAGTGGAGTTGTCCTCCGTAGATCGAGCTTCCCTTAGCGGGCAGACATCCTAGTCCCAGGTCCTCGTGCCATACTCTTCTTTTGGACTCACGGGATCTTCTTTCTACTCGTGAGCTTTTTGTATACATATTTGTAGATTTCACTTTTGGACTTGGTTATGATGTAATACACATGTAATGTGTAATACTTTATAATATCATGTGATAACTTTGTGTATGTACTTTCATGTTGGCATATGTATGATACCACGCTTTGGCGTGTACTCTGATCCTTGCTTGTATTTTTATGCTTAGCGTATATACGTGGGGGCACTTTCTGACCTACGTATATACGTCGCAGTGACGTCCCCGTATCCGTGGAATCGGGGCGTTACAGGTTGGTATCAGAGCTTAGGCTCTCACACCTAAAGTACAATCAAGCAGCAAATTCCAGTAATTTGCTAATGCCAACTACAATATACAAAGTTATCTAGTCTTTCTTGAATTCCTTCCTTGATTAATTCTTTCGTGTCCTAAACTCCTTCCATTTGTTTCCAATTCCAGTTATCCTATTCCAATTCGGTATGGAGAGACGATCGGGTCGTAACAATATCGGGCAAGTACCGAATGGACCTGTAGGAGGAGAGAATGCCGATGTCCTGAGAGTTATTCAGGCCATGATGGAGAACCAGCAGCAGCAGACTGAACTCCTCAGGCAGGAGTTAGCAGCCCCGAAGGAGCAGAGACCGGGAAACATTTCAGATTTCCGACGGCTGCAACCAGCAATTTTCACAGGAGGAGAGAAACCATTGGATGCAGAGCAATGGCTGACGGACACCACTGATTTGCTGAATGCAGCCCGTGTCCCGAAGGAGAACCAAGTAGAGGTTGCTAAGATTCAGCTGAAAGACATAGCTAGAACTTGGTGGTTAGCTGAGGAGGCCAGATTGGAGAGACCTGTCACTTGGGACACGTTCTCCAAGAGCTTCTACAGTAGGTTCTTCCCTGTCACAGCTCAGAAGGACATGGAGGAACAGTTCATCAGACTTCGGCAAGGGAATAAGTCCGTGGACGAGTATGCCGCGGAATTTCTCAGACTCAGTCGCTTTGCTCCTTACATGGTAACTGATGAGGAAAAGCGAGCAAGTAGATTTCAGCAGGGCTTACAGATGGATATCCAAGTTTTCTTGATGCCCCAACAGCTGAAGACTTATTCGGAAGTTCTCACCATAGCTCGAGAAGTGGAGCGTGGATTAGAGAAGAAAGAGAACCTGATAAGGAACCAGGCTAAGAAGAGGCCTTTTCAGTTCTTGGATGAGGATGATGAAGTTAGGGTAACCCAAGGCCCGATGATCAGGGGACCATTCCAACCTCCTCTGTCTCAGATTGTATGCAATTATTGCCACAGACCCGGGCATTATAAGAGAGATTGTCGAGTAGCCAAGAGATTATGTTTGGCATGTGGGTCAGGGGGACATATGCTAAGGGATTGCCCACACAGAAAGTTTATACCCGTAGCTCCAATCAGACCAGCTCTTCCAGCTCCAGCTCATCCAGCCCCAGCACTTCCAGCTCCGCCACTAAGGAGGAATCCAGAACCTGTTGATCGGAGAGTTCCATTTCCACCTCAGCAGTATGATTATCAGCAGAGGGGAATGAGAACAAGAGCAGATCAAGGTAGAGGTCAAGGTTACATCATGGCGGCAGAGGCATTAGATGATGCAGCAGAACGTGAAGACCAGCATCCAGATCAGGAGCCTTAGGATATCATGGTAACCACTACCCCAGATCTTGTATTTGAGTTGGTTATCATTCTAAATATTTTCCCTTATCATTCTTTCATTGTTCATTCTGGTCCTTCATGTGTTTATCTTATATTCTGTTTTGGTTTTATGAGACCTTTATTCCAGCCATGTCTCCTTGTGTTCAATTTGCCCCTTAACGAAATTGCGAGGACGCAATTTTTTGTAAGGTGGGTGGATTGTAATACCCCGTTCCCGGAATACGTACTTAATTGCGTATTCAGTTTTTCGATCGTATTTTTCGATTTACTTTCCGTATTTGACCGATTTAAATTTTAAATATCATTTTCCAATATAATATATTTTATATGATTTTCTGGAATTTTCCGGAATTAAAAGGAATTTCTTCAAAACCGGTGTCGACCAGTGCCGCTGATCGATTCCCGAATTTTTATCTTGCAAACTGTTTAGAATTTCTAGAGGATTCTTTAGACATTTCTTCTTAGAATTATGTTTAATACTTAAATACTTTCTCTGAAGATTTTACGAATTTATGGATATCCCACCGGAATCGGTAGAAGACTGATTCCAGTATTTTTAATTCACAAACTGTAAGGACTTTCTAGAAAGGCCTTTAGGTATTATCTCTTAGAATTATATTTTCTACCTACATTCTTTTTCTGAGAATTTATGATTTTGTGAAAATTCTTTCGGAGTCGGTAGGTAACTGATTCCGGGATTTTTAGATTTAAAACTATAAAGTATTTCTTAAAAGGATTTTACTACGAGTCTTCATATATTATTATTGATTTTTGGTGAAAATTGCGAGTCGTTCTGAGATACTTGAATTTCGGACGATTTCGGTATTTTTCGAAATGTTTTCCCGCATGCTCGACTTTAACTCGGGAATCTGTGTTTCTGATATTTTCATTTGTGGAGACCAAGAAAATATCTTCTCATTTCATTTCTTTTTCCTTTTTCCTTTCTCTATTTTCCTTTCCTTCATCTCTAAGCCAAAGGATTTTCCAATTTCCAAAAATTCCAACAATTCAAATTTTCCAACAAATATCTCAAATTCCACACTCTTCCTCATTAATGCCCTCTTTCTCTCTCTCTCTCTCCATGGCCGGCCACCATTGGCCAAGGGAGACACCTCACTCCCCCTTTTTTACACAAAAACCCTCTCAATTTCTCTATTTGCATTCCCTTTACAAAAATCAAATCCTATATAAACATCTCCTTTACACTTTATCTCTTTTCTTCACTTCTAAAAAGAATTAGCCTTCACACTACCTCCTCCATCTCAAACCCTAATTCCAAAGAACACCTCAAGGCCTTCATCTTCTTCTCAAGCTACCACAACCCTTGGATTTGGATCACATCTCACTTCGTCGGAAGTATCGCCAAAGACCTAGTTGGTGATATCGTCGACTACGACCTTTCGGGACTCGTATAAAGCTTCACATAACCATTCCTTGTGAGTATATCTACTCACCAAGACTAGACAACTTCCTTGTTTACTTGTGTTGATCTTTCATGTACACTTGTGCCATAAAAATCGTATTTTTAGCCCATCAAACAACCATTAGAAAATCTGTTCTGTTGCTGTTTTTCCCACGATTAGTCGACTTAACCTAGGGACCAGTCGACTAACCCACCTTAGCTGAAACTTAACCCTTTTCTGATTTCACAGTTTTAGTCGACTAAACCATATTACCAGTCGACTAGACCACCCTAGTCGACTACATTTTTCATCTAGTCGACTAATTTTCCCTGGACCAGAAAATACCAACTCTCGGTTCCAGTCGACTCATCCAAAATAATAGTCGACTTAGGACCCCTAGTCGACTACCCATTTCCCCATAGTCGACTCCTGTATCCCTGATATAAATCCCAACTTTCTGTTTCCCAGTTTTAGTCGACTTAGACCCCTATTAGTCGACTTAGGTATCTGTTGGTCGACTACACATCTCACCCTAGTCGACTAACTTTTCCTGAAACAGAAACCCAACTCTCTGTTTCCCAGTTTTAGTCGACTCATCTAGGCTATTAGTCGACTTAAGACCCCTATTAGTCGACTAACCCTTCCACCTAGTCGACTAATTCTGACTGTTTGACGTAGTTGATTTCTTTTCTGCATATGATCTTATCATTGATACATGTGTGACATATTATTCCTATTCATGCTTCATAACTGGTATTACATGACATGTTACTTGATGGATCTCACCACTTAAATTATTTCATGACTTGTTATTACATGTTCTTACTTCATAACATGTTATTATATGTATTCTCACTCCTTGACTTGTTACTTGATATACATCACTCCTCGCCATGCCATTACTTCATGCATGTCAATTACATGTTACCGATTCATATCTGATTATATCACATGACTATTATCCATCACTTGTATGACTTGTTGCTTGCTAATATCATCACCTTGTCATGCTATCTTTTAAACCAAGCATGATATACTTGACCTTGAGATTATTATGTTTACGGGAATCCTGACTTGTTTATGGAACTAAGTGCCACACCATACGGTGGGGGCCACCTCTAGAATCCATTCCCTCAGAACAAAGTGCCACATGGAACAAAGTGCCACACCACACTATACGGTGGGGGCCACCTCTTGAATCTGTGGGGGCCACCTCTTGAATCTGTTGGGCTATTACTGTTATGTTTATTCTTACCCGTAATCTGATAATTCTTATTAAGCTACAACTTGTATGGGGAATGGGAGGGAGTGATGGATGCCGGAATGATACCTTGCTTATAGTGATGGATTAAAAGTATATATATAAAATATATATATATACTGGCGGTAGTGAATCTGTTTACTGACTCGGGGGACTTTGGGCCTCCAAAGCTGGTTCCAGGTGTATGGAAACCACTATAAGGAGTGATATCAGTTCTCCATCTACTTCCGGTAACGACCCTCGACTCTCCAATATATGGATGTATGTGAGTCGGGATATATACCGAGACACATACCTAGATATATGGGTCAGACGAGTAATAATAATAATTAGATGCCCGTTGTATTTAAATCATGATTCCAGTGATGATTCCGGTTATGTCTTAGTTATGTTTCCTGTTATAGTTTCCGTTATGTGTACCTATTATGATTCCTGTCTTAGTTCCTGTTATGTCTCATATCATAGACCCTGATTATTGTTGTTATGCATTCCCGTTTGACTATCGTATGATTTGCAACTTTGATTCTATACGCTTGGATTTATGTGGCATGAGACAAAAGTATATATATGAGGGTTTCCTTGTTTGGATTATTCCTTCGATGTACTAGTCTCATGTGACCGTGACTTAAGCGTATACAATCAATCTTGCTTATAATCAACTTTACTTGGGAGTTCCTGATTTATGACTATGTTATACACGCCCTTATATACCATATTTGTGTTCTAAACCACTACTTTTATATCATTGCCACTTGGCAGTAGTTCATTATTGTTTTATGTCTTGATTCCTTGGATTTGCATATTCAGATTCCGAAGCTGGATCGAAGTGGAGTTGTCCTCCGTAGATCGAGCTTCCCTTAGCGGGCAGACATCCTAGTCCCAGTTCCTCGTGCCATACTCTTCTTTTGGACTCACAGGATCTTCTTTCTACTCGTGAGCTTTTTGTATACATATTTGTAGATTTCACTTTTGGACTTGGTTATGATGTAATACACATGTAATGTGTAATACTTTATAATATCATGTGATAACTTTGTGTATGTACTTTCATGTTGGCATATGTATGATACCACGCTTTGGCGTGTACTCTGATCCTTGCTTGTATTTTTATGCTTAGCGTATATACGTGGGGGCACTTTCTGACCTACGTATATACGTCGCAGTGACGTCCCCGTATCCGTGGAATCGGGGCGTTACAGGTTGGTATCAGAGCTTAGGCTCTCACACCTAAAGTACAATCAAGCAGCAAATTCCAGTAATTTGCTAATGCCAACTACAATATACAAAGTTATCTAGTCTTTCTTGAATTCCTTCCTTGATTAATTCTTTCGTGTCCTAAACTCCTTCCATTTGTTTCCAATTCCAGTTATCCTATTCCAATTCGGTATGGAGAGACGATCGGGTCGTAACAATATCGGGCAAGTACCGAATGGACCTGTAGGAGGAGAGAATGCCGATGTCCTGAGAGTTATTCAGGCCATGATGGAGAACCAGCAGCAGCAGACTGAACTCCTCAGGCAGGAGTTAGCAGCCCCGAAGGAGCAGAGACCGGGAAACATTTCAGATTTCCGACGGCTGCAACCAGCAATTTTCACAGGAGGAGAGAAACCATTGGATGCAGAGCAATGGCTGACGGACACCACTGATTTGCTGAATGCAGCCCGTGTCCCGAAGGAGAACCAAGTAGAGGTTGCTAAGATTCAGCTGAAAGACATAGCTAGAACTTGGTGGTTAGCTGAGGAGGCCAGATTGGAGAGACCTGTCACTTGGGACACGTTCTCCAAGAGCTTCTACAGTAGGTTCTTCCCTGTCACAGCTCAGAAGGACATGGAGGAACAGTTCATCAGACTTCGGCAAGGGAATAAGTCCGTGGACGAGTATGCCGCGGAATTTCTCAGACTCAGTCGCTTTGCTCCTTACATGGTAACTGATGAGGAAAAGCGAGCAAGTAGATTTCAGCAGGGCTTACAGATGGATATCCAAGTTTTCTTGATGCCCCAACAGCTGAAGACTTATTCGGAAGTTCTCACCATAGCTCGAGAAGTGGAGCGTGGATTAGAGAAGAAAGAGAACCTGATAAGGAACCAGGCTAAGAAGAGGCCTTTTCAGTTCTTGGATGAGGATGATGAAGTTAGGGTAAACCAAGGCCCGATGATCAGGGGACCATTCCAACCTCCTCTGTCTCAGATTGTATGCAATTATTGCCACAGACCCGGGCATTATAAGAGAGATTGTCGAGTAGCCAAGAGATTATGTTTGGCATGTGGGTCAGGGGGACATATGCTAAGGGATTGCCCACACAGAAAGTTTATACCCGTAGCTCCAATCAGACCAGCTCTTCCAGCTCCAGCTCATCCAGCCCCAGCACTTCCAGCTCCGCCACTAAGGAGGAATCCAGAACCTGTTGATCGGAGAGTTCCATTTCCACCTCAGCAGTATGATTATCAGCAGAGGGGAATGAGAACAAGAGCAGATCAAGGTAGAGGTCAAGGTTACATCATGGCGGCAGAGGCATTAGATGATGCAGCAGAACGTGAAGACCAGCATCCAGATCAGGAGCCTTAGGATATCATGGTAACCACTACCCCAGATCTTGTATTTGAGTTGGTTATCATTCTAAATATTTTCCCTTATCATTCTTTCATTGTTCATTCTGGTCCTTCATGTGTTTATCTTATATTCTGTTTTGGTTTTATGAGACCTTTATTCCAGCCATGTCTCCTTGTGTTCAATTTGCCCCTTAACGAAATTGCGAGGACGCAATTTTTTGTAAGGTGGGTGGATTGTAATACCCCGTTCCCGGAATACGTACTTAATTGCGTATTCAGTTTTTCGATCGTATTTTTCGATTTACTTTCCGTATTTGACCGATTTAAATTTTAAATATCATTTTCCAATATAATATATTTTATATGATTTTTTGGAATTTTCCGGAATTAAAAGGAATTTCTTCAAAACCGGTGTCGACCAGTGCCGCTGATCGATTCCCGAATTTTTATCTTGCAAACTGTTTAGAATTTCTAGAGGATTCTTTAGACATTTCTTCTTAGAATTATGTTTAATACTTAAATACTTTCTCTGAAGATTTTACGAATTTATGGATATCCCACCGGAATCGGTAGAAGACTGATTCCAGTATTTTTAATTCACAAACTGTAAGGACTTTCTAGAAAGGCCTTTAGGTATTATCTCTTAGAATTATATTTTCTACCTACATTCTTTTTCTGAGAATTTTATGATTTTGTGAAAATTCTTTCGGAGTCGGTAGGTAACTGATTCCGGGATTTTTAGATTTAAAACTATAAAGTATTTCTTAAAAAGGATTTTACTACGAGTCTTCATATATTATTATTGATTTTTGGTGAAAATTGCGAGTCGTTCTGAGATACTTGAATTTCGGACGATTTCGGTATTTTTCGAAATGTTTTCCCGCATGCTCGACTTTAACTCGGGAATCTGTGTTTCTGATATTTTCATTTGTGGAGACCAAGAAAATATCTTCTCATTTCATTTCTTTTTCCTTTTTCCTTTCTCTATTTTCCTTTCCTTCATCTCTAAGCCAAAGGATTTTCCAATTTCCAAAAATTCCAACAATTCAAATTTTCCAACAAATATCTCAAATTCCACACTCTTCCTCATTAATGCCCTCTTTCTCTCTCTCTCTCCATGGCCGGCCACCATTGGCCAAGGGAGACACCTCACTCCCCTTTTTTACACAAAAACCCCTCTCAATTTCTCTATTTGCATTCCCTTTACAAAAATCAAATCCTATATAAACATCTCCTTTACACTTTTATCTCTTTTCTTCACTTCTAAAAAGAATTAGCCTTCACACTACCTCCTCCATCTCAAACCCTAATTCCAAAGAACACCTCAAGGCCTTCATCTTCTTCTCAAGCTACCACAACCCTTGGATTTGGATCACATCTCACTTCGTCGGAAGTATCGCCAAAGACCTAGTTGGTGATATCGTCGACTACGACCTTTCGGGACTCGTATAAAGCTTCACATAACCATTCCTTGTGAGTATATCTACTCACCAAGACTAGACAACTTCCTTGTTTACTTGTGTTGATCTTTCATGTACACTTGTGCCATAAAAATCGTATTTTTAGCCCATCAAACAACCATTAGAAAATCTGTTCTGTTGCTGTTTTTCCCACGATTAGTCGACTTAACCTAGGGACCAGTCGACTAACCCACCTTAGCTGAAACTTAACCCTTTTCTGATTTCACAGTTTTAGTCGACTAAACCATATTACCAGTCGACTAGACCACCCTAGTCGACTACATTTTTCATCTAGTCGACTAATTTTCCCTGGACCAGAAAATACCAACTCTCGGTTCCAGTCGACTCATCCAAAATAATAGTCGACTTAGGACCCCTAGTCGACTACCCATTTCCCCATAGTCGACTCCTGTATCCCTGATATAAATCCCAACTTTCTGTTTCCCAGTTTTAGTCGACTTAGACCCCTATTAGTCGACTTAGGTATCTGTGGTCGACTACACATCTCACCCTAGTCGACTAACTTTTCCTGAAACAGAAACCCAACTCTCTGTTTCCCAGTTTTAGTCGACTCATCTAGGCTATTAGTCGACTTAAGACCCCTATTAGTCGACTAACCCTTCCACCTAGTCGACTAATTCTGACTGTTTGACGTAGTTGATTTCTTTTCTGCATATGATCTTATCATTGATACATGTGTGACATATTATTCCTATTCATGCTTCATAACTGGTATTACATGACATGTTACTTGATGGATCTCACCACTTGTTATTTCATGACTTGTTATTACATGTTCTTACTTCATAACATGTTATTATATGTATTCTCACTCCTTGACTTGTTACTTGATATACATCACTCCTCGCCATGCCATTACTTCATGCATGTCAATTACATGTTACCGATTCATATCTGATTATATCACATGACTATTATCCATCACTTGTATGACTTGTTGCTTGCTAATATCATCACCTTGTCATGCTATCTTTTAAAACCAAGCATGATATACTTGACCTTGAGATTATTATGTTTACGGGAATCCTGACTTGTTTATGGAACTAAGTGCCACACCATACGGTGGGGGCCACCTCTAGAATCCATTCCCTCAGAACAAAGTGCCACATGGAACAAAGTGCCACACCACACTATACGGTGGGGGCCACCTCTTGAATCTGTGGGGGCCACCTCTTGAATCTGTTGGGCTATTACTGTTATGTTTATTCTTACCCGTAATCTGATAATTCTTATTAAGCTACAACTTGTATGGGGAATGGGAGGGAGTGATGGATGCCGGAATGATACCTTGCTTATAGTGATGGATTAAAAGTATATATATATAAATATATATATATACTGGCGGTAGTGAATCTGTTTACTGACTCGGGGGACTTTGGGCCTCCAAAGCTGGTTCCAGGTGTATGGAAACCACTATAAGGAGTGATATCAGTTCTCCATCTACTTCCGGTAACGACCCTCGACTCTCCAATATATGGATGTATGTAAGTCGGGATATATACCGAGATACATACCTAGATATATGGGTCAGACGAGTAATAATAATAATTAGATGCCCGTTGTATTTAAATCATGATTCCAGTGATGATTCCGGTTATGTCTTAGTTATGTTTCCTGTTATAGTTTCCGTTATGTGTACCTATTATGATTCCTGTCTTAGTTCCTGTTATGTCTCATATCATAGACCCTGATTATTGTTGTTATGCATTCCCGTTTGACTATCGTATGATTTGCAACTTTGATTCTATACGCTTGGATTTATGTGGCATGAGACAAAAGTATATATATGAGGGTTTCCTTGTTTGGATTATTCCTTCGATGTACTAGTCTCATGTGACCGTGACTTAAGCGTATACAATCAATCTTGCTTATAATCAACTTTACTTGGGAGTTCCTGATTTATGACTATGTTATACACGCCCTTATATACCATATTTGTGTTCTAAACCACTACTTTTATATCATTGCCACTTGGCAGTAGTTCATTATTGTTTTATGTCTTGATTCCTTGGATTTGCATATTCAGATTCCGAAGCTGGATCGAAGTGGAGTTGTCCTCCGTAGATCGAGCTTCCCTTAGCGGGCAGACATCCTAGTCCCAGTTCCTCGTGCCATACTCTTCTTTTGGACTCACGGGATCTTCTTTCTACTCGTGAGCTTTTTGTATACATATTTGTAGATTTCACTTTTGGACTTGGTTATGATGTAATACACATGTAATGTGTAATACTTTATAATATCATGTGATAACTTTGTGTATGTACTTTCATGTTGGCATATGTATGATACCACGCTTTGGCGTGTACTCTGATCCTTGCTTGTATTTTTTTGCTTAGCGTATATACGTGGGGGCACTTTCTGACCTACGTATATACGTCGCAGTGACGTCCCCGTATCCGTGGAATCGGGGCGTTACATCAAGATAACAGACAATTTGGTGGAACCCACCAGAAACTTTCCTTACATAACCACTAAAATGTATATACAATTATTTTTTAAAATTTCCACCCCATCAAATTTCCAAATTTCATAATAAATTTTAGAGTCAATTGTGTCAACCTCCTTGTCCCAAAATGGAGTATGGAAGATGGAATTATTGACTTGGACATTATTGGTGCGGGAACGAATACCGACTCAGGGAAGAAGCTCAAATCAAGTAAGGGCTCAGGAGTCGGGCTAAGTTCAGGAAGTGGGTCCAAGTCAAGAAATAGAAACTCAAGTCCACAATCTTCTTCCCACAATGAAATGTGACCTAATATGGGTGATATCTCTTTACTTCCAATATTAAGGAATTCTAGCTCATCGCCATACAATTCTTCAAAACTAAGGTCAACATCTTCCGTCAGAATTGTACAATCAGTTTCAGAAGTAAAGAGATTGTGAGAATCTAGGTCAAGTTCAATATGATCATCTAAAATGGGTGATTCAATTTTATAATGAATTGGAATAGGATCCAATGTTGACTCGGGAAAAGTGAAATCTGGTGGAGACACTGGAGTCATTATTGGATCAGGAATAAAATTGAATCATCAAGTGGAAGATCATGATCATATTCATGTTCAAGTTCTAATTCAGGAAAGGAAAAACTTGCCAAGTTATCAGAATTTGAAGTTTCGGCAAGTTCACATGATGGTACTGAATTAGAATCTTGTTGTCCAAAGCAACTTGATTCGTCGGCTCTAAGAGAGTGGTCAATGAAAGCAGAAATGGCCGAACTGTGAAACGTAAGGATTGAACCATCAAATCTATGTCATGCTCACGAGCTAATCTAGCCTGAGTCATGGCGGCAAGCATCCCTTCATAGTCGATAGGTGCATCATGCTCTGATTGGTCTTGAAAATAGGAAGGGTAATCGTGATGAAGTTGTGAGTCGGTGGACTCACGCATCATCATGTCTAAGATTGATGGTGATTTTTGCTTGGACTCATTCATACTCATCATTTCCAAGAAAGATGGATTTCTATTCTGAATGGGTGGATCTGAGTATGAATCTTGGGAAAATTGTGGACAAGGTGGATACGGAGGACAAGGTGGTTGGACATTAGACTCGGGGGACTCGAAACCCCATAAACTCTGTGACGAGTTGAAATTATTATGGAAATTATAGTCATAAGATGGGGGGTGTGGTTATATTCATTCGGATAAGACCATTCCGGCACACTAGGTTGGTCAAAATTATCATATGCCGGGTTGGTAATATCCGAAAAAGGTGTGTAATATGGATTAAAATTGGAAAAATTGTTATATGCCATATCACACAAACACAAAAAAAAAACAAACAACTAAACAAACAAAAAACAAAAATTCTAACCTAAGTTAGGGTAGACCTATGACCTAGACGACTCCTAACTGGTTAGACTGTCCACGGGAGGTAGGGTGTAGACTTTGACCACAAGTTAATCAGCCAGGTCAGGTCAAGAGTGGTGGAGGTTTCCGTCAAAGACGTTCCTTAATTAAATAACCACCACACTTCGGGCTTTCGGCCCTCAATCCCCTTCCTAGACACTGATTTGGCAGGAGTCAACTTCCAACACCGTTCCCCCTTAGGATAATCTCCTAATTGAGTCCGAGATGTCCCTAGGGCCAACGTCTACTAATTTTTAAGTTAGGCTTGGGTTAGTGAGTGCTTGGATATGATTTTTGGGCTAAGGAAGGGTGATGAAATCCCCACCTTATCTTGTTAATGGGTTATGCCCTTAAGATGAATTAGTGCAAGTGTACAAGATAAATAGATAGAATTCACTCAAAGCAGAAAATCAACCAAGAGATGAGTCCTATTCTACATGCAATGCTTACGTACCTTGCTCCTCCAGCACTCTTCAACAGTAGAAATAAAGGAATTGAAAAGACACGTGCCTAATATGCAAACGTCTAATCAATTTTATCTTTAACAACAAATAATTTACTGTTGAATTAATTAGCAGTATACAGGTTTATCACAGAACAAACCCAACAGAGCAGAAAACAGTATTTGCAATTTGCAGAATCCTGCAAAAATTTCAGTGAGTAATCCTCTACTGTTGCCGCGTTTCCGCGGCTATGGCCGCGGATCCGCGGCAATACAGTAGTCTCTGATGCTCTGCCTTCGAGGGCAGAGACACAGAATAGCAATATGTCCACTGCTGCTGCTATGTTTCTATTTCCTGTTCTCCAAACCTGCAAACAGAAAAGAATAAAGAATTAGTTAAAATTAAAATTTTGTTTTAGAGATAAACTTACCGTCCCTCCCCGGCAACGGCGCCAATTTGTTGACTGAATTTTCCTGCACACAAAAATTAGAATATTAGATTAAGAATAGATCGTGCGAGGAATCAGTTCTAATCCGCGGTAGCAGGGCTATGCGGGTCGTGATCCTCAGGGAGGGACTGCGATAGAAGCGTTAAGCAAGTTTCTCTAAAAATTTATCTTTTTTTAGTTAATTTGTTAGTCACGATGGTATTTACAAAGAAAAGTGGTATTTACAATGAGTTGTGGGAAAGAATATTGGAGAGGTGTGGATTTGATCTACAAAAAAGAAAAGAAAAGAAACGAAAAGAAAGAAAACTTACTTGAGATTGGTTGAAGAAAGAATGTGAAAACCTTACATGTTCTACCTTGCTTAGGAGGCGTTCCACGAATAGATCATAAGATCGATCTCAATCCCTGTGCACATTATATCGTCAAGCATACTCAAGTACGAAGTGATGCGTAGCTTGGAGGAGACGTCTTCATGAACTATCGCTGGTTCTCACAGCGCTTAGTTATACGTGCTTATGGAATCCACTTGCATGTTCATCAACAACCACAAGATCACAGAGAAAAAGAAAAGAAAAACAAAATAAAAATAACACATAAGAATAAAGAACAAAAAGAAAAGTAATTACCTTTATTGCTTTAATCAATGGCAGAGAAAAGAAGATACATCGGTGTCACGCTCAATATAATCCTCTCTCTCTCTTGAAAATAAAAAGAAAAGAAACCCTAATTTACAAAAGAAGAAAACCTAGAAGAAACCCTAATTTTGGCCCTTGGCTCGCCTCTGGACGCTGGATTGTGTACTCTCTGTGTTGCATCTGCAGGGATATTTATAGGTGTTGGAAGATGTAGAGTCCTAGTACAACTCTCCCAAAAAGATCTTATCTCCAGAAATTCAAATCTGTCCTGCAACTTCTTATCATGTTGATCGCCGAAATCAGCTTATCTACGGATTGAATTGGAAAGTTTGATCAACATAAGAGTTGTAGGTCTTCAAGTCTTCTTTCTGGAACATCTTGAATCATCGGATTTGCATAACTGTAGCAAAAGTTATGATTTAAAAACTAAAACGTGTACAGTCTGAATCCGAATTCTTTGAATTTTTATCTTTGCACTCTCTTTGGCTTTTATCCTCATCCTGCAAGAGTTTAGGGTTGGGTAGAATTCTATCCTTCCCTCATCTTTAATAATTGCAACTTTAGCCCTTGCATAATTGCACTTTGACAATTGATATTTGCACTTTTACTCTTGGCTTCAAATATGGGCTTGGATCTGGGCTTTTGGGCTCTTTAAGCTTTATTTATCGTTAAAATAATAATTCGAGGCCTGCACACAATAAATCACAAAATATTAATAAATGTGCAGAATTATATAAATAAATATGAAAATGTGACGGTAAATATGATGATAAAATGCACTTTTCACTACCAATCAACTACCCAATCCATCCTAGTCGACTAACTTTGGCTGTCTGTTATAGTTAATTACTTTCTCAAATTTGGATCTTATACTTGATTCATGTGTTTGTATATGGTACTACATGACTTGTTACTTGATGTATATCACCACTTATCATGCTATCTCTTGACACCAAGCATGATACACTTGATTCTTATAATTATCACGATAACGGGAATGTAGTATCTGATCTCATGTTATGTATTCCAGTTATGATCCTGCTCGTTTCCGTAATCTGATAATTATGTTAATAAACCATAAAAAGGACAACTTTTATGGGGAATGGGGGAAGTGATGGATGCCGGAATGATACCTTGCTTATAGTAATGGAATAAAATATTGACGATTCGTGTTAGTGGGATTTAAGGCCCACAGAAGATGCGTGTTAGGGGGACTTAGGGCCCTCAAGCTGGTCCCAGGTGTATGGGAACTACTATAAGAAGCTCTATCAGTTCTCCATTTACTTCCGGTAACAACCCTCGACTTTCTTATATATGGATGTATGTGTGTTGGGATATATACTAAAACATACCTAGATATATGGGTCAGACGAATAATAATAATAATAAATACCTGTTATGTTACGATTCCTACTGTGATCCCTGTCATGATTCCTATTATGTACTTCCGTTATTCTTGTCATGTAATCCTGTTATGACTATCGTGTGATTTGAAATTCTGATTCTATACGCTTGGATTTCGGTGGTATGAAATAAAAGTATATAGATGAGGGTTTCCTTGTTTGGATTATTCCTTCGATGTACTAGTCTCATGGGACCGTGACCTAAGCGTATACAATCAATCTTGCTTGTAATCAACTTTACCTGGATTTCCTGTTTTATGGATATTATGTTTACTTATTCATACCCGTTATACTTGTGTTCTAACCTTCCTACTCTTGTCTCTTAGCCATTTGGCTGTAGCCTGTTCATTGTTGGGAGGTCCTGACTCCTTGGATTTGTATGTTCAGGTTCCGAAGCTTGGATCGAAGTGGAACCATCCACAGAGGATCAAGCTTTTCTTAGTAAGCAGGCAGACTAGTTCCTGTTCTTTTGTGCCAAACTTCTCTCTTTGACTCACGGGGTCTTCATCTAACTCGTGAGACTTTTGTGTCTTTACTGTATATTATACTTTTGGACTTGGTTGTGATAAAAGACATATGTAATGTGTAATAGTTTATCATATCCTGTGATAGCTTTGTATTTGTACTTTTAAGTTAGCATTTGATTGAATACCACGCTTTGTTGTACTCTGATCCTTATTGTACTTATGCTTAGCGTATATACGTGGGGGCACTTTCTGACCTGCGTATATACGTCGCAGTGACGTCCCCGTATCCGTGGGATCGGGGCGTTACACATTCTCTTTTTCTTTTTCCATAAATTTTCTTTTTAAAGAGTTGTTTTCATTTAAAGCAATCTCTTTTTGTTTTTTCACCAAATTAATCTTATTTTTCAAAGAATTATTTCCTTCACAAAGATCATTTAATTTAGAAGACAAGGAAATATTCTCATTTTTCAAAAATTCGTTTTCTTTAGAAACACATGCAAGTTTTTTTTGAAATGAATCTTTTTATACAAAATGGAATCATATTTATTTTTCAATTTTTTATTATCCTTTTTAAGCATGTCATATTTCTCAAGAAGTTGTTGACAAAATGAAGCAAGCTCTTCATAAGGCATGTCACATCCTCATCAAGCTCGAATTCGGAGTTTACTTCAAGGGGGTTATCCCCTTGGACCATGTAGCATATGTTGGAAGCCTCACTTCCAACATCCGAGTCGCTCCCCGCATTGTATTGCTTTTGTTCGCCAAGGGAGATATAGAGTTCCATACTATAAAAGCCGAATTAATGTTAGAAACCCTAGATAAATATTCATCATTTAGGGTTGACTTTAAAGCATGAATGACTTTTGAGTTAGCCTCAATATACTTGCTATTACTAAAATATGAATCCTTAATGGTAGCAAGATAAACATGAATACCTAGGCCTTTGAGGTATAAAGACATCTTAACCTTCCAAGTTTGGATGTTACGAATGTCAAAAGTGGAAGGTGACATGAAATCCATATGTGTGTACTGTTGACACTCTAAAATAGATAAGATTCCTAACTGGCCTGAACAATGTCTAACTTGTTGACATTTACAAAAGACAAGTGGTAGATAAGCTGACGACTAGGTTTACCCATCTCCGAGGGACAAATCAGCGACTTGGACTCTACTGATCCAGTGAAGCAGACAGTGAGCCCAGATTATCTTTGAAGAGACCTAAGCAGGTCTAAAATGCTAGGTTAGCTTAACACTTAGCATCACATGAGCCCGAAGGGATAGCCTCACCTGAGAGGCTAAGTTTGTCCAACTTTGCCTTGAAGCCGTTCAAAGCTCTATCAAGGAGCTAACTTACAGCTTCGTCTGAAGCGCTCAGTTAACTCCGCAGAGAGTTAGCTTCGCTCGAAGCCACACGCAACCGCGCAGAAGGATGGTCGGTAGCTTCCCCACAGATGTTTATCCAGCTCCGCTGAAGAGCTTTCTTCTGATTTCGCCAGATGCTCCTTCCAGCTCCGCTGCGAGCTCGACGAAGTAGCCCCACTGTGGGTCTTTTATGGTTACCTTTGACCAATCAAATCTCCAGATGAGATCAAATCTATTCAAGATCAAATCTAATAGAGATCAAATATGAGATCAAATTTAGCAGTTGATTACCATAATCTCTTGACTCTCCTAAACAAGTAAGAAGATCAGGGAGATCTTTCAGTTATTTGAAAAGAATCAAAACAGATCAGGAGATCGACGCTACCTGCTATTCCTAGCTTCGCAGAAGCTGATTCTAACCTCGCGGCAAGATTACTTTCCAGATTTAAATAGATTGACTCAATCTGTTTTCAGATTTTAAAAAGGGCAATTTTACCCCTGCTCTCCCTATAAATAGCCCACCAGAGACAGAGACACGCACACAGAGAGAGAGAGAGGCTGAAAAATAGAAAGAGACGGCTAAACAGAGACCTATTCTCTTACTTTCAAGAATTCAGAGAACTACTTCTCTAATCAGGGTGCTAATACTCTAAGGTCCTCCTCTCTCTCAAGGAATCTCCGGAACCAGGTGAGAAGGAATTCCCAAGTTGAGGCAGTTTGAGAAGTAACAAGAGGGTTCTACCAATCTTCTATTCTCCGATTCCCCAAACCAGGCGAGAAGGGAATCCCATCGATCGCATCGTCAAAGGAACAAAGTGGTCGCGTGTTGACCAGACTCCTATCGGCACACTTCTCCAGAATCTCATAGGAGATCTACGTGTAATCTTTTTACTTCAAAGAATTACTTGTAATTTAGCTCCTCGATCCCTTTTGTAAGTTTTCCCCCTTTGCAAAATCAATGGAAAACAAGATGGCGACTCCGCTGGGGACTGAATTCTCCACTGTTGAGAATCAAGTATCGCAATGCGGCGGACAGACCTTCGGGTCTACTTCTAAATTCAAGGAAGCCGGTGTGGCTAGAGCCCCTCTGACTAAATCTTCGAAGCAAGTCTCTGTGGAGACAGATAAGGCTCTCTACGTGCCTACCATAGTCTTCTGGCGCAACAAGAAAGCAGGTCCGCAATGCAAGGGTCAGAATCTTCAGCCTGTTACCTTCGAAAACCTAGTCGTTCACTTCGACAAGAAAAATTCGAAGAACTCCTCTCTGGGGTGGTTTAATGCTCCATGCACGAAAGCATAGAAAGGTCTCGATGGCCAAGATTTCGGAGTAGAAACCGGAAGCAGAATCCTTCCAACACCTCCCAGCCTCGCGTGTGGCTAGTCCGGTTCCCTGCGAACCTAAGTCTCCTTTTTCAAAGCAGATGTGGGGGCCAAAGCAGAAGGCTCTGTATGAAGCTTCAGGTGTAGCTACGCCACAAGTTCATCTCTCTCGCGAAGAAAAAGGCAAGATGCCTGCCTGCTTCGTCAAGACTGTCAGCCGCGAAGTTACGACGACTATCATGCCTTCGCCTAATTCAGGAGCAGTAACTCCTCGCGCCAGCCTCGTTCTTATGAGCGAAGCTACTGATGGTGTGCCAAACATAGTAGCTCAGGGTACGCATGAAGTTCGCAGCCGCGAAGCTGGAACCAAAGCACCACAGTGTGCTTTGTTCCCCAGTTCTTCAAGTACTACGCTCGCTCTTTGCAGCGAAGCTAAGGGATTGCCCCTAAGTACTGATAGCGGTGCTTATGCAGCTTCAGCACCCAAGGGCATTTCCAAAGCTTTAGCCACAAATTTAGAGCCAAAACTCTATCTAGGGCTAATCACCTTCGCAGCAACATAGCAGATAAGCACCACAACGTGCTTCGCTTCCCAGTTCATCAAACACTAAGCTCGCCCTTCGCAGCAGAGTTAAGGGATTGTCCCTAAGTGTTGACAGTGATGCTTATACAGCTTCAGCACCCAAGGACGTTCCAAGGCTCTTAGCCGCATATTTAGAACTAAAGCACTATTCAGTGCTAATTCCTCTGCGGTAATGAAAAGAACAGGACATCATCCTATGTGCAATCTAATAGAGCCTCTGTGCTGGATCGTTTAGGCCCAATTGGGTCTGACTTGAGGAATTCTTGACAAGCAAATGGAAGTCGAAATCTTTCCAAACTTCTCCCTCCTATTGTCAACAAGTGGGATGTCAGTTGGTGACAGTCCACTCAGTCCATTGCCGGCTAGGATCAATCCCCGCCACTCCTCCAGGCCGACGATCAGTTTTTGATTAACTGTCGGTGCAAGCTCCGGTAAAACATCACAAAAGGAGCGTATCGTGAGATCTGCCCTCTGCATCCGTTAACATGATTGGAAGGGGGCGAGAGCTGCATAGGGGCAGACGAGCATCTCATGACACTCCCTATAGTTCTGTAGATCCGAATTATAGCCTGGGCCTTGGCGAAGTCTTGGTACACGAAGAAGGTGTCTTCTGGAACACCAGATCTAGGGTTGCGATACCCTACAGTTATGAACAGCCATCTTCGTCAACTGCAGTAACCTCACCAAAACCAATGAAAGGATTAGTCCAATGGTCTGATGAAGAGGACGAAGACAGTGGGTATGCCTCTTCGACAACAGTCAGCTCGGTACGAACGGATAGAGTATCAGTGAATATGGCTGATAACGGTAATGATGACCTCGTCGACGGTTGGAAGCTCAGGAGCAAACTTTCAAGACCCAGAAAGAAGCTTTGGACAACACTCAACAGATGCTCGCTCAACTCCTCAATAACCAAAATAACAATGATACCGAGAGTAACCATGATGAGGAAGAACGTCTTAGCAATGAACAACCAAAGACTGAGAAATCAAAGGAGAATTCTTCTTTAGACGCTGAAGTTCTTAAAGGCATCCAAGCTCAAATCACATCCTAACTCAGAGGGATGAGTTAAAGAAAGTAAGGGCAGTCCGTCCTTACCCGCTGGAATGGGATTCAGTACCATACCCACCAAAGTTTAAACCACCAACGTTACATACGTATGATGGTAAGAGCTCGCCAAACCAGCACATCTACTATTTCCGGTCTCAAACCGGTAATGTTATAGACAATGATGCTATCATGGCCAGACTGTTCATTGGCACCTTAAAGGGGTAGTATTTGACTGGTTCCGAAGTCTCCCTCCGGGCTCTGTCAATTCCTGGATCGACCTGAAAACCCGATTTCTTTCTCATTTCTATGAGGACGATACCGAGGTAACCATGGACAAACTCTTTTCTATCGTACAGAAGAAGGGCGAATCTGTCCGTGACTACATTGAGCGGTTCAGAAACTTGTCTTTGATGTGCCCAGCAGGGATGCCATTACCCATGCTTTTACAGACGTGCAGGCGCAACTTCTTAGACCAAGTAGAAATTCGCATGGGAGCTGTCAAAACCCATACTTGAAAAGAACTGGTCGAGCAAGCTGAGATAACCGAAAAGTCGGCTAAAAAGTTCGAACCATCCACCCCTAAAGACAAATGGGGTATGAATAATGAAGGACGCGGCGACATGGCACAGTCTTCCCAAGCCAAAGGGAAAGAGACTATGTCCGTCGAATTGTCAGGGGATGTTCAGTCGAAGGCCAAGAAGAGCGGCTTCAATAATCAGGAGTCTAAGTTCCTCTGAAACAGTACTCCTTCAAAGACGATCAGGTGGTCACAATATTCCATTTACTCCACAAAGGGAATAAATTGAAGCTGTCAGATGCTCGACGTCCTAATGAAATAGGACGCACGAACGATCCTAAATATTGTCTCTTTCACAGGAGATTCATCATCCTACCGACAAGTACTTTATCCTCAAGGACATAATTCAATCTTTAGTCGACGCTGGAGTCCTGACACTGAAGTCAGAGCAAAAGAAAGTCACTGCAAACATTGTGATCCTCGAGTTCGGTAAAACCCCAAGGTCACAGTTCCTGACGGAACCTTTCCGATTCCTGCATCACGACTGGAAGTGAAGCATCCTGCAGTTAAAACTCAAGAGAATAAAGGTCTTGTTCCCTTGACACTAGAGACAGGGAAAATCATGTGGATACACCCAAACCTTATCCAAGATAAACAATGAGATTCAAAGAAGTCCAAGTCGAAGGGCAAATCTTGCAATGTCGTCTCCATCCTGCCGGATGATGGCAACCTCACATCAGTTTCTCTCAGCGATTCCGAAGGAGAAAAGCACGCTTGCACGACGCAGGCTGATGTACCTCAGCCAATAGGTACTCGATCTGAAAAATCATACTTAAGACAGTATGAGAAAGCTACTGACGAAATACAACAGCAGATGACGTCAGTACAAATACCAGCACCCACTTCGGTCCCAACCAAGGGAAAGGAGAATTCAAAGGAAGACCGGTTCGACCATATCCTGAAGAAACCTTCAGGCCCAGAGCTTGACATGCCCTTTCGTTTTGACATATTGGCCCAGCTGGCTAATATCCCGGCTCGTATTACCGTACACGAGCTCCGTCGTCTCTCAAAAGAGACAAGAGAAGCACTCAGGGATGCACTGACTAATTCAGAATCATTCCTGACGTATATGCCAGAAATCCCTAAAGATGACGCTCAGTCTTCTTACTCTGAATGCCATCATGTACAATCAAGGTACCTGCTATTACCTTCACAGCAGAGGATATGCTTCTCAAGGATAACAAGCACGATCGACCTTTGTACTACACTGGATACATCGGTTCAATATGCATTGAAAGGGTACAGGTTGATCCGGGGTCTGCACTCAGCATAATCCCCAAAAGGCTCCTCTACTTCCTCGGTATACCATTATATAGGTTGTCCGCAACTACTACAACAATATACGCTTTTAATGACGGGAGTAGTCATCCACTTGGGAAAATTCGACTTCGTTGCCGAATCGGAAGCCTGAAGTCAGAAGTGACGTGCTATGTCATTGACGCTGACACATCGTACAACTTGTTACTAGGACGATCGTGGATCCATGCCAACTGGATCGTTCCCTCCACTCTGCACCAGTGCTTCAAATATGTTGAAGACGATGCAACAGTACGAACTGTCTTCGCTGAGAAGCAACCATTCAAAGGGGTGGAAAATTACTTTACTGACGCTCTCTTGTATCAAGAGATTGGTGAAATATCAAAAGAATCATTGCCTGACGATGATGATAGTGGCAATGAGGCGGATTCAGAGTCTGAAGCAGACATGCCAGCCATTTTGATTAGTGAACCGATTATAGCATGTCTTAATAATCCCCAATGTAACACTCCTTCTGAAGATGAGGGCGAATGGGTAATTAATGATAAAATTTCCTTTGATTATCCTGTGAGTGTTGGATTGTTTGAATCCGTTACAGATAGCTCTCTGCACATGCCTTTACATAAACCAAGTGCATCTGGTACACCCATGGAATCTATAGAAGGAGCTGTTTTAGTAATCCCTCCATCCAAAGAAGGTCAATCACCAATAATATCGGTAAAGCCCAACCAAGAGGGTCTACAGCCGCAGATTCAAGTTCAGACTCAGATACCCACAATTTTTCCATTATGCGCGACCAGCGCACCATATGATGAAGAAAATGGAGTACAACCTGAAGCATGGGAAGGGCTTGAATTTCGAAAAAGGAAGACGTAGTTTGCTGCGTAACTTTGTGCCAAGAGGGAAACCTACAAATTACTATGATAACACATGCAGGGGTTGGGATACGTTACCCTCACACCACCAGCAACGGTTCATCTAAGGATGACAAACCGATCCCATCACATTCTGCCTCTTCCTCCGAGTGGGGCTCAGATGTCAGTATGGGAATGATGTTCGAGAATCTCACTGTTAATATGGCTTCAAGCAGTCAATTGGAGCCAGCGGAAGCTATTGATGAGGAACCATGGGCTCAGCAATTGGATCTCCAGTGAGAAAAGCGATTCGAACAACGCGAACCACCTACTGAAGACAAGGTGATCCAGGTTAACTTGGGTAGTCAAGATCACCCTAGGCCCATCTTTATAAGTGAAAGCTTGTCATTCACAAAAAGTGAAGAGTTGATGATACTTATAAAGGAGTATGTAGATGTCTTTGCATGGAACTACGAAGACATGCCCGGACTTGATCCACAAGTAGCCATGCATCGTCTGAACATCAAACCTGACGCCAAGCCAGTCAAGCAGCAACAACGCCGGTTTCGTCCGAACATTATGGAGGCTATTGAAGTCGAAGTTCATAAGCTCATTGCATGCCTCTTCATACAGGAGGAACAACATCCAGATTGGGTTGCTAATATCGTTCCCGTCCTCAAGAAGAATGAAAAAATACAGATCTGCATCGACTACCGTGATCTCAATACAGCTTGTCCTAAAGACGAATTCCCACTGCCCATCATCGATGTCATGATTGACAATACCTGTGAATTCGAAAGAATGTCTTTCATGGATGGCTTTTCAGGGTACAATCAGATTAAGATGTATCCCGAGGATGAGAAGCATACTTCGTTCCGAACACTATTTAGGGGTATACTGTTACACCGTGATGTCCTTCGGACTAAAGAACGCCGGAGCAACCTATCAGCGGGCAATGAATACGATCTTCCGCGATCATCTCTGAAAAATGGTAGAATGCCATGTCGACGACATTGCTGTCAAAGCTGTAATAAGAATGACCATCTTCGTGACTTGAGAACGATGTTCGACATAATGCGGGCTCATCAACTAAAAATGAATCCGACAAAATCCTTCTTGGGGTTTTGAGTGGCAAGCTCCTTAGGTTTATGGTTACATCAAAAGGAATTCATCTTGACCCTGACAAAGTCAAAGCCATTCAGAGCATGCATCCATCTAGGAATCTCAAAGACTTAGAGGCTTACAAGGTAGACTGGCTTATATCAGAAGATTCATCGCAAATCTCTCGGGTCACTGTCAACCGTTCACCCAACTCATGAAAAATGGTGTTTCTTTTGCATGGGATCAAGCTTGTCAGGAAGTTTATGAGAATATCAAGAGATATCTCACAAAACTCTAGTCTTAGTAGCTCCCACTTCAGGAAAACCTTTTTGCTTTATGTGAAAGCTATGGACCATTCTCTTGGTGCTCTGCTTGCTCAAAAAGACGACAATGGTCACGAACAGGCCATTTATTATTTGAGCAGGACTCTGATAGGGGCGGAGTCTCGCTATAATCCTATTGAGAAGGAGTGCTTAGCTCTTGTCTTTGCTGTTCAGAAGACACGACATTATTTGATCGGCCAAACCATATATGTCATTTCCAAAGTGAATCCTTTGCGTCTTCTCATAACAAAGCTAGGATCATTGAATTCAAGATTAGCTAAGTGGGCGCTTCTTTTGTCTCAATATGACATGCTCTTTATCCCTCAAAAGGCGGTTAAAGGCCAGGCACTTACAGAGTTCTTGGCTGCTCATCCGATTCCGGAAGGCTCAAAACTTCATAAAGACATTCCAGATGAAGTCTTTGAATTTAATATAACTTCAGAAGACGAAGTATGACAGATGTTCTTTGATGGAACATCACGAATAGGCCCTAAAGGCAGGATCATTGCCGGTGCGGGGGTTGTGTTTATCTCCCCACAAAATCATATCATTCCTAGAGCATTTTCTCTGACGGAATCATGCTCCAACAATGTGACGGAATACAATGCTCTACTTATTGGTCTTCAGCTCGCCCCCGAAATGGGGGTACGCTACCTTGAAGCTTACGGTGATTCAAAGCTGATTATCAATTAGGATAAAGGCGAATATGAGGTCCGTCACGAGGATTTGGTACCTTATCACGCAGTCATCGAAATGGCTAATCTGTTTAATGGTTTGTACATCGGGCACGTATCTCGATCTCAGAATACTAAAGCAGATACTCTTGCTGCATCAGCAACAACGCTAGCTTTGCCAGTCGACACCAAGTATCACCTTACAGTGGCGACTCGACACCTTGTCTGCACTAAACATATGTTAAGAATCAAAGAGGTCTATAATATCTCGACGGATCTTGAGCCGAGAGATTGGCGATTTCCTTTCATCGACTATGCTCTACATGGTCTGCTGCCAGACAATCCTAAAGAAGCGGCATCTATCAGACGAAGGTCTCTCCGTTTTTACTATGATCCAACTCTAAAGACACTTTACCGTCATTACGAGTCGCTCTGATCACTAAGATCACATCAGAGGACAATGATCGGTTGCGTCTTCAAGAGCTCGAAGCCCTAGATGAGAAGCGGTTACAAGTTCAGCAGGACATCGAGTTGTATCAAGCTCGGATCTCAAAAGACTTCAATAAGAAAGTCAAACAAAGAGTCTTTCAGAAAGGAGATTTGGTTAAGCCGTCAGACGACCAATGATCATGACGCACAAACCAAAGGCAAATTTCAGCCCAAATGAGAGGGATCGTTTGTAATAGAAACAGTCTATTCAAACGAAGCATATCGCCTTATGACTTCCAATGGTGATTTACTCATGATGCCGATCAACGACAAGTTCTTAAAGAAGTACTATCCTTGATAAGGATTCTTCTCATGATCAAGTTAACATTACACCTCTGATCAAGACCTTCAATCTAAGATATGCAGAAGGAGCGCCCCTCTCTTCCTACAGACAGGATTATACAACCATAACCCAGTAGGAAGTTGATCATACACTGGCTGTCTCAAAGAAGAATCAAAGTTACGAATACAGTAACCAAATGATCCAACACCTTTAACGGTTAATGATAGAGGAAAATGTTGGCCTTTAAGCCCAACATAAGTCCTCGACAACTCATCATGCTGAGGGGAATAGCATGGCTAGCCCGACTCAAACGGTAGTTGGTAAAGGTATATCAAATCCGTTGACAGCTTAGGATTTGTTAAAAATCCTAAGGGAACTATTCCCATTTGATTCCCTCTCCAAAATCACTTACCAATTCTCATCCACAGAATGGTAAGACCACATATAAAGAACAACAGATCCACTCGAATTACTGTTATGTTCAAACATCTCTAACAGTAAATCAATCTCTCAGTCAAGTTAATATTACACTTCTGACCAAAATCGCTCATACCGCAAATCCATTTCGCTGTTAAGTTAACATTAAACCTATGAGAGTGATCTCCTCGATTTTCTTAATGAAAACGAGACCTTTTCATGCTAAGTTTAACACTACACCTCTGGCATCCATTTCGCTGTTAAGTTAACATTAAACCTATGACAGTGATCTCCTCGATTTTCTCAGGAAAAACGAGACCTTTCTATGCTAAGTTTAACACTACACCTCTGGCATCCATTTCGCTGTTAAGTTAACATTAACCTATGACAGTGATCTCCTCGATTTTCTCAGAGAAAATAAGACCTTTCCATACTAAGTTTAACACTACACCTCTGGCATCCATTTCACTGTTAAGTTAACATTAAACCTATGACAGTGATCTCCTCGATTTTCTCAGTGAAAACGAGACCTTTCCATGCTAAGTTTAATACTACACCTCTAGCATGCATACCTTTTTGTCAAGTTAACATTACCCCTCTTTACACCTCTGACATATGATCTTTTATGGGATTCATTTCCTAGCTCCCCAGTAAGTTTCTGAGTCCCACTCAGTCTTTCGTGACTTCTCTGGTTGTCACGTTAACAATATACCTCTGATAATTTCTTCCAAGTCCCATCCAAAATTTGAGCTTGGCGGCTTCTCAATCGGTTATGTCATTGTGACCTCTGAACCGGCAGATAGCTAAGTCTCATCTTTCAGTCCGGCAAGGACTATTTCTTTGTCATCATACAACAAAATTTTGAGCTTGGTGGCTTCTCAATCGGTTATGTCATTGCGACCTCTGAACCGGCAGATAGCCAAGTCTCATCTTTCAGTCCGGCAAGGACTATTCTTTGTCATTATATGACAAGTTTTGAGTTTGGTGGCTTCTCAATCGGTTACGTCATTGCGACCTCTGAACCGGCAGATAACCAAGTCTCATCTTTCAGTCGGCAAGGACTATTTCTTTGTCATCATATGATAAAATTTTGAGCTTGATGGCTTCTCAATCGGTTATGTCATTGCGATCTCTGAACAGACAGATAGCCAAGTCTCATCTTTTAGTCCAGTAAGGACTATTTTCTCAATGCGTGACTAATTCTCTCAGCTTATCACCGCTGATTAAAGGGCTGCAATACAACTTGAAAGCAATAATTCAGAAGATAAAATAAGTTGGAAATGCAACAGGAGTCAAATAAAATCATTTTTATTGATTCCAAAAGAGGGATACATGAATGCACAGACTACAAGCTACGATGACGCTTCATAGGACTTGATCCGTTCTTCAAGAGTTGCCAGCCTAGTCTTTCTCTCTTCAGCAGCCCTGATAAGCGCCTGCGACCTCAACTCGGCCTCATTAAAGCTCGCTGTCTAGGCCAAGCGAGCTTCAATTTCAACCAAGGTTGCCCTCTGTGCTAGCTCCTGCCGCAAGACTTCGTCATTCTGGGCCTTAAGCTGCTCAAGCCGAGCAGTCTCTTCAAGACGCACTGGTTCAGCCTTGGACAAAAGGAGATTAGCCTTCCTGATCATTTCCTTGACCTTTTCAATTTTATCCTCAGCGTCAAGAAGAGCACTGCTAGAAGCGTCTATGGCATCCCCGAGCTCTACTTTCCTTGTCTTCAAAGATTTTAAATCAGAAGAAATTGCCTTAGCAGCTTCTTGAGCGGCGAGATGAGCTTCATGCATCTGAGCAATAAGATGCGCAAGCTGTTCGTTAACTGAAGACTCCAGATCTGAATGGCTAAGACGGCACCATTCGTCCACATCCCTCTCGAGTCTGTCCACCAGAAGCTCAATGTGGCGGCCTGGTCATCCCCTCCAAAGTCTCAGATATTGTCAATGCTTCAGGAGAGGACCACCTTTAAAGCAGAGAATGAGGTAGTTGAGTCCTTCAAGACCAAAGCAATGGATCGTTTCAAGCTCTTATAAAAGCTGTCGACTAACTCAGCCACGAATTCATTCTCAGCCTCAATTACACCCGGCAGACGAGCAGCCCTTGAAGACAGAGCTTTCACTGCCTTCACTGGCGTAACTATGGAGGAAATGATAGAAGCACTGGCTGCAGCAACATGAGGGGTTATCAGTGATCTCGGAGGAGGCCTCGTTGAAATCAGTACACCAGCCAAAACCAAAGTAGGACTAGTGACTATTTCTGGGACAGCTGGCTCAACCACCAATGTTGGAGAAGTAGGACTGGTAATCACCTTCAGCTCCGCGCTTGGCAAAATAGGCGGCACCGTAAAACCAATGGCACCTCACTTACCGATATAGTTGAAAGCGAGGATGGTTCCATAACTACTGTTCCCTCAATCCCCCTTCCACTTGTCAATTCAGGTTGATAGGAGGGCAGACCATGATACAAGGCCTCCAGCTCAGCAGCATCTGCCGCGGTCGAAGTACTTGCTTCACCCCGGTCCCCTCACGAAGATTGGTTGGCTCCCTCGAGGTTGATGCACCGAGAGGTGGAACACCTGTAGCAAGATTTTGTTTAAGCAAGGCGTAATGAATATCAGAAGAAAATCACTTACGAAAGAGCAAAATGCAACCAAAATATGGTATCATCTCGACTGCCTTGGCCGCAGTCTCTCTCTGAAGTCCTTCGACAACGACATCAGTCCCCTCAGGATCCATAGGAAAGTCTTTGGCAGAGTCAACACGGACGGCCGACCCACCTTCACTTACCAAACCCTCGGTGGTCCACCCAAAAGAGCTAGAAGCTACGGGACTTCCTTTTGAAGTCCCAGCACCCGAAGGACCTACATCGGCCGCATCACCTCCAGACTCTTCTGAGACGGCAAAATAGCCAGCCTCATCACCTTCTCTATAAGTAAACAGGGGATCATAATGCTCCCCCTGTTCTACGGCAGCCTCAGCTCTCGGGTTTTTCACCGCCTCAGTTTCTGAATCATAAAGTAAACAATGAGCTGTCTGGAATACATAAGAGTGTATTATAAGAACAGAGTTGATCATACCCGGTCCGGAGCAGCTTTACCAGCGGCCTGCCTACGGGCCGATAGCTTAAGGACTAATGGAGCAGGAGGAGCAGGCACTGCAGATGATTCACCCTCTGCAATAAACGTGGGAGCGTAGCGATGAGGTTTCTTCACTACCCTCTTCCTACGAGATCCGCCTTCCCGCTTTCGCTTGAAGTGGACGTCAGGATCTTCTTCCTCTACTTCTTCCACGTCAACATGTTCCATGGGGGCTGTACCTACCCCACCAGAGCAGCTGCTGGAGCCTCAACACCTGTATCAGCTTCAAAGCGAGGACTTCCTGCATCCGAGGCTTCGCTATCATCAACAGCAATGAATTCCCCGAGGCCTAGAATGTGGACCTTCTTACCCTCGCTCTTCTCAGTGACCTTCCGCTTCAGCCGCTGAGAAATTAACTTCACACCAAAGGAATTAATATAAAATTCAGTGGGTGTGGAGTTCGAGATTCTATACCACTGGCAGAATCCCAGGGTCGTCAGAAGGTTAGGAGTCCTTAGCGGCATGCACAGTCGCGTCTCAGGACAGCCAACAATGAAGAATCGTCAGGCACGAGTTCCATCAATGAGGCTCCCCGTAAGGCCAGACTGCTATTTGGATTGCCAAAATATAGTTGGTCATATCCAAACTGACGGGCAAACCGACTCGGAACATAGGGCTCCAGGTAACAGGTGTCCCCACTTCTATACAACAAGTGGGATAGCCGGATGCTAACCAGCCATTCGAAGACTCCCCGACTCAATGACGTCTGCCCTTCCCCTACATCCTTGAATTCTTCACCATAGCCTGCATCGCGAATGTAGGGAAAGCATTGGAAAAGGTTATAGACGTCATGATATCACAACAGTTTACGGACTGCAGCCACATAAGCCTTTGACCACAAACACCCCTCGAATCGACAGAGAAGCGCCATGCGAACACCTTCTGGGGGCTCCTCTCTGGCTTGGATGATGGAGGGGTAGTGAAGGGCGAACCATGCCATCAAATAAGTATAAGGCAAACCAATTATGGATTTTTGGTCCGTCGCGAGGCAAGATAGTCCCCTTTCCCCGCTTCGTTGTTGGTGGCCTACAGAAAGCCTCCGTCAATGCATGAAGCCTCTTTGAATACAGCATACCATGGCTAGAAGAAGTCCAAGAGAACGACCATGGACTAGAAGAACAGTAGGCAGCAAGACAGTCAGATGAATGTCATCGCTAGACGAGGATGGCACCACACATCTCTTCAACCAAACCGTTAAAAAGCCAGCCAGAAGTGCCTTCCGGGACGTCGGTCGACAAGCCTGGTGGTGGAAACTCTGAAGAATATCACCTTTCTCATAGGGTCCATCATCTTCTTCCAGAATCAAATCCCCTTGAGAGTGCTCTTGCATCTGACGAAAGATGTCTTCATCTGCAACTCCACAGTGAGCCACTTCCGGAGTATCTTCCAGGTCGGGGAACAAATAATTTTCCCAGCTCTTCAAACTGCATGAAACTCCCTTATGGCTCCCATGCATGCTGGAGCAAATGTAAAGGTGGCACATCAACTCCCGGTAAGTCTCAAACAAGGCGGGCTCCTGCTTCTCCAGAAGTGCCAATTCCGCCTCGCACGAGAAATATTCTTCATATAGGAGAGACCCTAAAGGCAGAGTAGAGACTTCCCACATCTCGTGCAGAGCCATGCCCAATTCGCCAACAGGGGTGAAGAAGGTCCCTGTAGCCGGGCAGTACAACTCAAAGATGGCGTAAAAGTTCGCTACGCTCATCTGAATGCCATAACAGGTCGCCTTGACGGCCTCGTAAAGTCCCGGCCTCTCCGGATCTTCTTCAAAATGGGCAAGGACATATAGAGTCAAGTCCCTCCACCACGCCTTGGGAGGATGAATCCACCCCGGGTCCTGAAATTAGTGGCTGGATAATTGCCATAAACCTTAAAAAACTGATTCCCAAAAGTCTGAGCCACCGCGAGATTTTCTCCCACTGGGATGTCTGGAAGTACGTTCCCAGGGTGTAGACCCAATATGCAGCGAGGAGGACCCGCCCTCATATAACCAGGGGACGAAGCTATCAACTTTCCTACGTGAACGGAATCAGTAGTCCGAGTCACTTGCCACTGCATCTTCCGAGCCCTCGTCACACATTGAAAGAAGGACAAGGGAAAATGCCGCTTGCTAGATGGGAGATAGTATTTCTCACCATCCAATTTGAAAATCCACTGCCCCTCGCCGGCTAGCAGCTAGTGATCATTGTCTGGCGCTGCATCTCCAAACATGAAGCCGAGCTTTCGATAAATTCTTCGGTCGGAATCTTCAAGGGGAGCAGTAGTTAAGATGCTCCTCATGGTACGCTGATCCCCAGCATGAATAAGTGCATCCCGACCAGGAGCGCTCCGCTCGCAGAATAGTGAAGCCTGCCCTTGAAACTGCAGGCTAACATTGTTGTCCAGCCCCCTGGCTGTTCCAAAGAGACTGTTCAGAGGATCAGGAGTATAGTGCACTGCAAAAATAAGGAGAAACTATGATTAGTTTATCGGCTGAAGGAAAGCTAAAACAAGAATATAATTTTTTGTCAAGACATAGCTTCGCCCTCCGAGCGAAGTTGGCCTAACAATAGCTTCGTAGCAGCAGCTTAACTCCGCACTCCACGTGAAGGCAGGATGCAGAAAAGTATCTAAGTATTAGCTTCGCTCTAAAAGCTTGGCCTCAACGCGAAGGAGCCCCAAGAGCTAACTTCGCCAGAAGAATACTGCTACTTAAAAATTATTTCAAGGGCATTAAGGCCCTTTTCCAACCATGCTTCTAAGGCTAACTGTGCATCCTATCATCCAACAGGATGTGAACCGCCTAAGGGATAGCTTCACATAGAAGCTTGGAGAAGAAACCCCTTCGGGTCTTAGATTCCCAATCAAGAAATCAAGGGAAATTAGGGACTTGAACTCCCTGAGATCACTGGATCACAATGGATCGTTCTAGATTCATTATGAGATAGCCGAAAGATTGGCTTCAAGAAGAGATGAAAATCTCTGAACAAAAAGGAAAGATCCCTACCCGCGATAGGTCGTTCGATGACCAGAGAAGGAGAAGGACCTCCGTTGTAGAACTTGCTACCTCCTTTCCTGCTCGTCTTTTGGGAGCCATTGGAGAACTGAAGAAGTTCTTGAAATTCCAAACGTAGGAGAAAGAAGAAGAAGAGATTTGCAGTTCTCTGAAAATTCAAAGAGAAGTGGTGCCTTCTCTTTCAGCCCGATCAGGCTTTTATAGGCTAATGATTGCCTAAAACTCCGCCTCCTCGAAAGGAGCGCAGGCAGTCGTTTCAAATTAATTTGAAACGGCGCCTAAAGCGCCTTCCCAAGAAGTGTTACTTCAGCCTTGCTAAGGGCGAACTCCGCCGTGAGTCCAGTGTTGACTTAGCGCGACGCTAGAATAACTTCGCTAAGAAACATGCCTTAGCTCCGCTAAAAGCATATCTCTAGCTTCGCGAAAATTCCTTGCTAACTTCGCCAGAAACTGGTTCCTGACTTATTTGAAAATCTGTCTTCAGCTTCGTCTGAAGTTTAGCTCGGCTAAGAGTTCTAATTCCTCCTAAGGAAAAAACTTGCCTAAGTTGGTCCACTTCAGGTGTTCTCGAATCAAAAATGAGAGAAACAAAGCAGATAAGCAGAAAATAATCATTTTATTAATTCAAAAAAGAAGATACATTGATACTACTACATCAAGGTTGTGTTTCTTGCAACAGAATCATTTGCTCCAATGGCATACAAGTTGTCCTATCTACTTCCAAGCCAAACTAACTGGACACGAAAGGCCTTCCTCTTGACAAGGCCGTAATCCTTCGCCTAATGGCGTATTTTGCCATCAAAAAGCCAGATCTTCTTTGATGAAAATTGGCAAAGGACCGGTTGCCACCAGAAAGCTGGATCTTCTTTGATGAAAACTGGCAAAGGAAGGATCCGAGACCTTACAAGTGACGTCCGCTTGCCCGAAGTGGATCATCTCGGATAAGCGACTACCAGCCCCTTCTCGAAGTGGATCATCTCGGATAAGCGACTGCCAACCTCATCTGGGAACATGCATCAGCTGCTCCAGTTTGTTTCTCCTGCTTAGGATTAAAGTTTCAACTAGAAGATCAAGAGGCAAATCTCTGGTCTCTTTCAAAAGATTGGCGGGCATAGTTCACTGCAATACAAACTGGAAACAAGTAAGCAGTAAATCAAAGGAAAATGCACGCATGATACGCTAAGTCAAATTCTTTGGGCGAAGCAATTTATATCCGATCCAGTTGCACTTTAAGGATTGATTTCAGTTAAGCAAAGGATAGCCTCGCTTGCACAGTGATGATGGGCTAGCTCAGCATAAGCCAAGTATTAGCTCCGCCTAAGGCAGTTAGACTGAAGGAGCATCAAAAAGGGCCAAGTCCTAACCTCGCCTATATGGCTAAGTCAAACTGATCCGAAGGGACGCAGTCTTGACCCTACCTATATGGCAAGATTGGCTCAACCTTGAAGAGACTAAGTCCCAATCCTTGCCTATGTGGCAGATTTAATAGGCAGATTCAACTGATCAAGGCCAGTAAGATACAAAATGAAGAACAAGGGAAATCAATCCCTGAGGTAGCTAATAAAGCTAAATTAAGGGAGATAAACTCCCTAAAGTCACTAGACCATTGGTGAAGTCTCTGGATGACCGAGACTCACCAGTTCTTGGCCGGTAAATGACCAGAGTGGGCAACCCCACTATTTCAGAAATCTGAGTATCCTTCTCTGAACAACCCGGAGATGTCATGAATGGACTATTTCCTTGAAGAGGACTTCAAGTGTCCTATTTATAGGCCTCAAGGTCTGATCACACCGCCGTTACTTCAAACTTGGAAGCGCGAGCGAATTTAAGGATTTAAGTACTGAGCCTTGAGAAAGGGAATAGTCTCCCTCGGAAATGCACGCAGAAACAATGATCTCCCTCGTTAATGCAAGGGAGGTTATTCTAACCTCAAAAAGGAGCAATCCTTCTCGTAACTAGCCGAAAGGCAATTAGCCTCGGGAAAGGAACGACGTTCCAAGACCAATTTGAAGCGAATCTACTCCAGGAGGCTCGAACGCTAAGCTACCCAGACGCGAAGTTATCCAGAATCGCGAATCTACACAATTCCTCGGTGAACTTATTCCAATCCAGAGCAGGATTGAAAGCGAAGCTAAACTCAACCACTATGGCGACGTTCGTACTTCACATACCATCAATCAAAGCAATTCAAAGTATTTCGGATTCTGAACCATTCCATTGTAGACTTACGAAAACTTTGAAGGGGGTCTTGTTGACACTCTAAAAAAGACAAGATTCCTAACTGGCCTGAACAATGTCTAACTTGTTGACATTTATAAAAGACAAGTGGTAGACAAGCTGACGACCAGTTTTACCCATCTCCGAGGGACAAATTAGCGACTTGGACTCCACTGATCCAGTGAAGCAGACAATGAGCCCAGATTGTCTTTGAAGAGACCTAAACAGGTCTAAGATGTTAGGTTAGCTTAACACTTAGCATCACATGAGCCCGAGGGGATAGCCTCACTTGAGAGGCTAAGTTCGTCCAACTTTGCCTTGAAGTCGTTCAAAGCTCTATCTAACTTACAGCTTCGCCTGAAGCGCTCAGTTAACTCCGCAGAGAGTTAGCTTCGCTCAAAGCCACACGCAACCGCGTAGAAGGATGGTCGGTAGCTTCGCCATAGATGTTTATCCAGCTCTGCTGAAGAGCTTTCTTCTGACTTTGCCAGATGCTCCTTCCAGCTCCGCTGCGAGCTCGACGAAGTAGCCCCGCTGCGGGTCTTTTATAGTCACCTTTGACCAATCAAATCTTCAGATGAGATCAAATCTATTCGAGATCAAATCTAATCGAGATCAAATCTGAGATCAAATTTGGCAGTTGATTATCATAATCTCTTGACTCTCATAAAACAAGTAAGAAGATCAGGGGAGATCTTTCAGTTATTTGGAAAGAATCAAAACAGATCAGGAGATCGATGCTACCTGCTATTCCTAACTTCGCAGAAGCTGATTCGAGCCTCGCGGCAAGGCTACTTTCCAGATTTAAACAGATTGACTCAATCTGTTTCTAGATTTTAAAAAGGGCAATTTCACCCCTGCTCTCCCTATAAATAGCCCACCAGAGACAGAGACACGCACACAGAGAGAGAGAGAGGCTGAAAAACAGAGAGAGACGGCTAAACAGAGACCTATTCTCTTACTTTCAAGAATTCAGAGAACTGCTTCTCTAATCATGGTGCTAATACTCTAAGGTCCTCCTCCCTCTCAAGGAATCTTCGGAACCAGGCGAGAAGGCTTAGTGTGTATGGATATGATCCACTACACATATATGATGAAATATCTATGTTTTTGACATTATGTTCTAAATAAAGTTTTGATAAAAACTTATGTCATATTTTGAGACATAAAAACCAAATCGGTATTTATGAAAACTCATATAAATCTTGTGTGTGAGTGTATATGTACTTGAGCAATCTACTAACTAATCTATCCTTTACATTTTATCTAAAATAAAATCTTAACAAAACAAACCTAGACACAAGTCTTCTTAAAAATCTTCTCTTGAAAATCTTCTTCTCCTTCTTGACTTGGTCCAAACCATGATCCAATGAGTTAGACTCCTCTTGAGTACTTGATGTAGTCTTGATGCACAAGCTCTTAAGAATCAACACGTGCTAGCCCCAAAACTTGACTTGAAATCCTTTTTTGAAGCTAAACACCAACTAAGATCTTGATTACAAATCTGAGACCAAATAAACACAAGATCATTAGTACTATAACTACATGAGTCAATCATCATCAAAACTAGAGTGATGGGCCTTTGGGCCAACATGACGAATATTAGCCGAACATTTTGCTAATGTTCTAAAACATATGACCGACATAAATCACTTGTCGGTTGTTTAAATACAAACATAAAAACAATGTTCGGCTATAGTAGTCCGGACAGAGAGATTGTAATAATTTAACTTTTTTCTTTTTGCACCAAAACTATTTAAGCATGTTCTATTCGGTCATAGTTCGCCGAACATATTGCTCTTATTCGAAAAGTTTTTGCCAAACAGAACATCTTTGTTCGGTCAGTATGTTTCGAATATTAAGCAAATGTTCGATAATTTTTGGTCGCACAAACACCTTACAACTATTTTAACAGTTTTTTTCTGATACAGAAACATCCTTCTAACCATTGTAAAATTTTCAGTACTGAGCTGACTATTGATTATAGTACGGATTTCACCACGCACAAATATTCAAACTCGAGAGGCATTGATCAATTGGGCTCGAGAAGTTGGTAAGTAACGAGGATTTATGATTATTATCAAATCCGCTGCCCCAGTCCTGGGAGAAAAGAATGTATTTTTTAGTTGTGAACGTAGTGAAACATACAGAATTTACTGAGCGCACTGAAACATACAAAATTCACTCCTCAACAAAGATCCATGGCAAAGATAAATCTGACTAACAACAAGTGAGAATGACTGGTACCAAAAAGTGCTCTTATTCTCAAACTTTTTGAAGCACCAATGTGTTGGCCCGAAGGCCCATCACTCTAGTTTTGATGATGATCAACTCATGTAGTTATAGTACTAATGATCTTGTATTTAATTAGTGACAGATTTATGAACAAGATCTTAGTAGGTGCATAGCTTCAACAAAGGATTTAAAGTCAAGTTTTGGAGCTAGCACGGTTTGATCCAAGAGCCATTGGATCGTGTTTGGACCAAATCAAGAAGATGAGAAGGCTTCAAGTGAAGACTTCAAGAAGATGAAGACTTGTGTCTAGGTTTGTTTTTATAAGATTTTATTTTTAGATAAAATGTAAAGGATATAATAGTTGGTGGATTGCTCAAGTATATATATTACACACACACACACACTCCTGATAGTTTTGCTTTTAGAAAAGATTTTCTATTTTAGAAAATACATGTTTGATTTTGGTTTTCAAGTTTACATATCTTTTATCCAAAACCATGTTTAGAGCTTAATGTCAAAAACATAGATATTTCACCATGTTTGTGTAGTGGATCATATTCATACACTCTATGCTTCAAATGAGTTTAAATATCTTGTTTTGTATTTGGTGAAGTTTTGAAAAAACAAGTTTTAGAAAAATCAAGTTTGGAAAAATACTGTTTTCATTTGAGCCAATTTTTTCATATTACAAAAATAGTCCAAATCATTTGTAACATGCCTTGATTTTGTGCAAGCATATTTATTTATCAAAGTATATTGGTAAAACTATTTTTGTAGATTTTTCAGTATTTTATGGGATTTTATTTCAATCAAAAAGATCAAGTTTTAAATCCTTGAATTTTTGTTTCCTGGCTTCATCCGGTCGACCGGGATGGTCAATCGCAGCTTGAAGTTGGCCGACCGTCACGGTCGACCGACGTGCACAGACGTGCACGCCAGTTCTGGCAGGAGGCCGGTCGACCGACCCGGTCGACCGTCCAGAGAGCTCTGCTCTCTGGAAAGGCACCGGCCGACCGGGCGGTGACCGGACAGAGAGACTTGCTCTCTGTATCCTGGCCTCGGTCGACCGACTGGTCGACCGATGGCACAACGGTCTAAAATATGACCGTTGGCCGGTCGACCGGGCGGTCGACCGACAGTTCTGTCAGACCCCAACGGCTAGTTTTTCTATCCCTATAAATTTGGGGGTTTGGACATTGTTTTTCACCAAGATTTTTAGCGGACTTTGAGCCAGTTTTTCCCACTTTTTTAAAAGAGTTTTCTCCACTAAATTGAGAGCTAATACTTCCAATCAAAAGGGGAGTTTTTATCAAGAGTGTTAAAAAGAGATTTTTTGAGTTTTCCTCCACGATTCTCATCCTTATTTTCTCACACAATACTTGAGCTATCCATTGCTATATCTACCCTATAGGGAGTTTGTTGTGAGAGGATTTTAGGTGATCAAGTGTTGTGATCACCAAAGTTCATATTTGCTCTTTGAGGAGGCGGACGTGTGTGTTCGCATTGTTTCGGGTCCTAGTGGGGACTCGGTGTTTTGGGTTCTAGTGGGAACTCGGTGTTTGAGGTGCGGCCTCGGCGAGCCGATGGGCTTACGGTGTGTACGGGACTAGAGAGTCCGAGGGCTTGTAGGTGTTGCGGCACCGAGGAGTGATCCATTGGGATCGTGAATAGTGGAAATCCTTCGTGTGTTGAAGGCGAGGATGTAGAGCAAGGGTGCTCGAACCTCGAAACAAATCCCTTGTGTTTGCGATTGCTCACTCTCTGGTTGAGGTACAACCAGCACATAAAATACGAGATTTCAGAACTTATAATAAAAATGTGCAAGTGCTCAATTCTTCTGCTATAGCAAGTGGCTATGCGGGTCGTGATCCACAAGGAGGGTTTGCGATGGAAGCTTTACGGTTCTTTATTGAAATCGTTAAGAAGAAAAGTGAGAGTTCTTCTCTGTTTTTAAGAAGTGAAAATGAAAAAAGAATTATGTTATGTTAGAAGAAAGTGAGAGATGAAGAAGTTGAAAAAATTAGAAAACAATAAAAATGACTATGTGCAAATGGAGTGAGTGGAGAAGAAAGAGTTGGAAGAGGTGGTGATATAATTTACAGAAATGAGAGAAAGGAAAGAAAAGGAAGGAATACTTACCTAGTTTAAGTGATAACTTACCTGGAAACCGTTGCATGTTCTACCTTTGCTTCGGAGGCGTTCAACGCATAGATCATAAGCTCGAGCTCAGTCCCCGTGCACATTATATCGTCAAGCCTAGCAAGAACGAAGTGATGCAGATCTTGGAAAAGGAGAACATCTTCATGAACTATCGCTGGCTCTCACGTAGCTTAGTTATACTTGCTTTGGATTTCACTTGTAAACTCAACAAACACAACCAAGGTAAAGTAGAAAGAGGAAGAGGAAAGCAAAACAAAATACGAACATAAAAAGAAGCTTTTACCTTTATTATTGCAGAGACAATGGAAGAAAGGAGGAGGGTACATCGGTGTCACTCTCAACATATGCCTCTCTCTCTTACTTACATGAATCTTCCTCTAACCTAAGCTACATACAAATTACATAAAAAGAAAAGAAAAACCTAAACTACAAAGAATGAAAACTAGGCTAAATCCTAATCTATATGTTCGCCCAATTTTCTGCGCAAGTACAGGCCTTTTATAGGCAAAACCCAAGCTATAGGATCCCGGGAAGGTCGGGGGAGCAAACGCTCCCCCTAACTCCCCAACAAAGCCGCGGAAACGCGACTTGGGCCGCGTTTTCGCGGCCAGGGTGTGGCCAGGTGGCCACACCCTGTTGGTGGGTCTTCCGGGTTTCCCTTCTGCTTTTATCTTCAGTTGGTTTCTTCGTTTGAGTCTGGGATTTTGACGAAATGGCCTTGGATTCTTGGCTTTAACCGATCGATTCTGAGAGGATTCTTCTCAACCGGTTTTCCACCTCTTGATTTTTCACTGATTTTCTGAGTGCGAATTAATTCTGATTAATGCAGAATTTTGGTGGGCTTTGGGCTCATTTCTCTTCAACTCCTTAAAGATTGGGCCTGCAAATAAATTAGACAATTAATTAGGACAATGCAGTCTTTTATTCTATAATAAGTATGGACATATGATATTAAATATGCAACATTAGCGACCAATCACACCCCCATACCTATCTTTTGCTCGTCCTCGAGCAAAACAACTAAGCTATACTAAGGATTATTAGACCACTTTCGCAGGTCACGCGATTGCACTGAGTATGTGCAACAAGCCGTTAAACCTCTAGGTTCCCCCTAGAGGACGAGTTTTGTCTCGTGAGGGTTTTCAGCGGATTACACCCACAAAATCCATAAAGAAAGAGAAATAAAGAGTTAGTATTTTCGAAAAGCATTTTGAAAGAGAAAAATATTTGAAATATGATTGTAAGATCTAAGCAATCTATAAGTTATAGGAAAACTAAATTTTTCATTCCTAAACTTAGTCTCTATTCAAAATTTGTTATCAATCAAAATAAGGAGTCAAATTGTACTTCTCATCTAGTCTATTACTTTACCCTAAGTCATTTGCACCATCGTGACTGTGAAAATTTTGACTTAGGGTTCATTAACTCTAACTCTTATGCCTTATTTATATATATATATATATATATATATATATATATATTTTATTCCTCAATTTCATTAGGCTTTCTAATCTGCCCATGTAACAAGCATTCAGTCGGTGACACCCAAACCGGACAGTTTTAGGGCACCAGGTGAGAAAACACCCCTAAGGACTTAAATACTCGAGCAGATAAGGCCACGAAACCAAGGTTTTTATTTATACGATGTACCCCTTTTAGACGTGAATATTTATGCTTCATGAGGCATAAATACCCAGCTTAATCAGAGGATACACATTTTTTTTCAAACTCATCAATTATCTTTTGCATAAATACTAAGGCTTGCTTAGGCCAAAGCACCTAGCTAATCAATAATTAGATTTGTTTATATGTATATATATATATATATATATATATATATATATATATATATATATATATATATTATAAGGCATAAGAATCTTTGTTTTTGAACCCTAAGTGTGTAAGTGTATGAAGTATACATATTTCATCAAGGTAAAGATCAAGACTAAATTACTTTGACAAATTATCTTCCTAACCCTAAAAATCAAACAAATAATCTTATTTTGACCAAGTATAAGAAATCCTAATTTGGATTTTCCTATTCCTTAAAATTAAACTTAATTTCTTACAAAAAATGTCAAAATATTGTTTCTATTTTTCAAAAAGTTTTTTTTAATAGTAAAGAAAAATGTTAATTTTTTTTATTTTAAAGAAAAAGAAAAGTTATGTTAGACCCTCCCCCACACCTATCTCATGCATTGTCCTCAATGTATGAATTAATGCATAGATGCATGAAAAAGAAGAAAGGGAAGGAAAATGTTACCTTAAGGTGGTGGTTCCGGTGGTGGTCTGATTGGTCCACGAAACGCGGCCCAATCAACTTTTCTTGGGTCTTGGAGGAACCCACCAGAAATTTCTCTAATATAACCCATTAAAAAGATATATCCATAAAGGATCTTTATTAAATATTTAACCCCATCTAATTTTCATATTCCATAATTGATTTTGGAGTCAAATTTGTCAACCACCTCGTCCCAGAAAGGAGTATGAAATGATAGAATGATTGGCTTGGACTCAGAAAGTACAGGAACTAATACCGACTCAGGAAGGTAACTTAAGTCAAGTAAAGGTTCAAGAGTCGAAATTGGTTCAGGAATTGGGTCCAAGTCAAGAAGTTGAAACTCTAGTCCACATGTATTTTCTAACAATGGAATGTGACTTAATGTGGGTGATTCCAGTTCAGGAATGATAGGTGGAGGAATCAAAACTGACTCTAAAATATTACTCAAGTTTGGTAACACAACAGGAGTCAATATTGATTCAGAAAGTTGAACTGGATCATAGATTTGAGAATCTAGGTCACATCTCTCATTGATTTCAATACCAAAAAATTGAGAACTTGCCAATTTGTCAATAGGATTTCAAAATTGTATAATTGGTCAAGTTCAATATGATCCTCAAGAATGGGTGATTCAATTCATGATGAATTGGCACAGGATTCAATGTTGACTCAGAAAAAAAAATTAAAATCAGGTGAAGATACCGGAGTCATAATTGAACCAGGAAGTAGAGTTGAATCACTAAGTTGGGGTTCAGGATCATATTCATTTTCAAGTTCTATTTCAGGAAAAGGAAAACTTGCTAAACTGTCAATATTTTTTTCAAAATTTGGAGTTTGGGCAAGTTCAAGTGGTTGTTCTGAAATGGAATCTTGATTTTCAAAACTACATGACTCTTCGGCTCTAACAGAATGGGTAGTGACATCAGAACTGGTCCAACGGTGAGAACGTAGAGATTCGACCATCATATCTATGTCACTATTACGAGCGTTTTGAGCCTGAGTCATGGATTCAAGCATCTCTTCATAGGTGATATGTTCATTGTTTTGATGAAAAGATGAAGAATTGTCTTGGAAGTGGTAGTGAAATTGTGAGTCCATCAGATTTTGGGATTTGTATTTGGACTCACGCGTACTCATTTCCAAAATTGATGGTTTCCTATTTTGGACGGGTGGAGCTGAGTATGAATCTTGAAAATATTGTGGACTGGGTGGAGAAGGGGATAATTTGGTTGAAAATTTGACTCGGGGTAGGTGAGTCCCCACTGACTCTGTGAAGAGTTGAAATCGTTATGGAAATTATAGTCATACGATGGGGGACATGGTTATATTGATTCGGATAAGACCAATCCGGCACACTAGGTTGGTTAAAGTCATGATATACCGGGTTGGTAATATCCGAAAAAGAGTTTGATGTGTAATATGGATTATTATTGAAGTTGGAAAAATTGCTATTATAAGCCATATCACACAATAGAATACAAACAAAAAACAAACAAATAAGCAAACAAATAAAAGAAAAATAAAATTCTAACTAGGTTAGGGTAGACCTATGACCTAGACGACTCCTGACTGATTAGACTGTCCACGGGAGGTCTAATGTAGACTTTGACCACAAGCTAATCAGCCAGGTCAGGGCAAGATTGGTGGGAGGTTTTCCGTCAAAGACGTTCCTTAATTAAATAACCACCAATCTTCGGGCTTTCGGCCCTTAATCCCTTTCCTAGATACTGATTTGGCAAGAGTCAAGTTCCAACACCTTTCCCCTTAGGATAATCTCCTAATTGAGTCCGAGATGTCCCTAGGGCCAACGTCTACTCATTTTAAGTTAGGCTTGGGTTAGTGAGTGCTTGGATTCTGATTTTTGGGCTAAGGAATGGTGATTAAATCCCCACCTTATCTTGTTATTGGGTTGGTGCCCTTAAAATCAATTAGTGCAAGTGTACAAGATATGTAAGATTCACTCAAAGCGATGTAAATCAACCAAGAAGTGAGTCCTATGCTAAATGCAATGCATACGTACCTTACTCCAGCACTCTTCAACAGTAAAAATAAATGAATTGAAAAAAAAACGCGTGCCTAAAATGCAAACGTCTAATCAATTTTTAACTTTTGCAACAAACGTTTTACTGTTGATTATTTAGCAGGCTTATGTGATGGCATATAGGAAATAAAGAATTGCAGAGAACTAGAATTTGTAAAGCAAGCAGCCCTGCAAAAACCTGTTAGTAGTCAACTCGTCCTTACCGCGGATCGCGGCTTTTGCCGTGGAAACGCGGCAATTCAGAGGGCCCTTGGTCTCTGCTTTCTAGAGCAGAGGCTCAAGGCCACTTGTATGTCACTGCAATATTAAGTTCCTGGTTTTATTGCCCTGTAACCTGCAACAGAGAAGAAACTTCGTTTAGTTCTAAAAAATTTTCAAAAAAAAATTCAGATTTCAATAAAAAACATGTTACCCTCCCCGGCAACGGCGCCAAAATTTGATTGAGGTACAACCTGCACACAAAATACCAGATTTCAGAACTTATAATAAAAATGTGCAAGTGCTCAATTCTTCCGCTATAGCAAGTGGCTATGCGGGTCGTGATCCACAAGGAGGGTTTGCGATGGAAGCTTTACGGTTCTTTATTGAAATCGTTAAGAAGAAAAGTGAGAGTTCTTCTCTGTTTTTAAGAAGTGAAAATGAAAAAAAAATTATGTTATATTAGAAGAAAGTGAGAGATGAAGAAGGTGGAAAATCAAAAAACAATAAAAACGACTATGTACAAATGGAGTGAGTGGAGAAGAAAGAGTTGGAAGAGGTGGTGATATAATTTACAGAAATGAGAGAAAGGAAAGAAAAGGAAGGAATACTTACCTAGTTTAAGTGATAACTTACCTGGAAACCGTTGCATGTTCTACCTTTGCTTCGGAGGCGTTCAACGCATAGATCATAAGCTCGAGCTCAGTCCCCGTGCACATTATATTGTCAAGCCTAGCAAGAACGAAGTGATGCGGATCTTGGAAGAGGAGAACGTCTTCATGAACTATCGCTGGCTCTCACGTAGCTTAGTTATACTTGCTTTGGATTTCACTTGTAAACTCAACAAACACAACCAAGGTAAAGTAGAAAGAGGAAGAGGAAAGCAAAACAAAATACGAACATAAAAAAAGCTTTTACCTTTATTAATTGCAGAGACAATGGAAGAAAGGAGGAGGGTACATCGGTCTCACTCTCAACATATGCCTCTCTCTCTCTTACTTACATGAATCTTCCTCTAACCTAAGCTACATACAAATTACATAAAAAGAAAAGAAAAACCTAAACTACAAAGAATGAAAACTAGGCTAAATCCTAATCTGCATGTTCGTCCAATTTTCAGCGCAAGTACAGGCCTTTTATAGGCAAAACCCAAGCTATAGGATCCCGGGGAGGTCGGGGGAGCAAACGCTCCCCCTAACTCCCCAACAAAGCCGCGGAAACGCGGCTTGGGCCGCGTTTTCGCGGCCAGGGTGTGGCCAGGTGGCCACACCCTGTTGGTGGGTCTTCCCGGGTTTCCCTTCTGCTTTTATCTTCAGTTGGTTTCTTCGTTTGAGTCTGGGATTTTGACGAAATGGCCTTGGATTCTTGGCTTTAACCGATCGATTCTGAGAGGATTCTTCTCAACTGGTTTTCCACCTCTTGATTTTTCACTGATTTTCTGAGTGCGAATTAATTCTGATTTAATGCAGAATTTTGGTGGGCTTTGGGCTCATTTCTCTTCAACTCCTTAAAGATTGGGCCTGCAAATAAATTAGACAATTAATTAGGACAATGCAGGCTTTTATTCTATAATAAGTATAGACATATGATATTAAATATGCAACATTAGCGACCAATCACACCCCCATACCTATCTTTTGCTCGTCCTCGAGCAAAACAACTAAGCTATACTAAGGATTATTAGACCACTTTCGCAGGTCACGCGATTGCACTGAGTATGTGCAACAAGCCGTTAAACCTCTAGGTTCCCCCTAGAGGACGAGTTTTGTCTCGTGGGGGTTTTCAGCGGATTACACCCACAAAATCCATAAAGAAAGAGAAATAAAGAGTTAGTATTTTCGAAAAGCATTTTGAAAGAGAAAAATATTTAAAATATGATTGTAAGATCTAAGCAATCTATAAGTTATAGGAAAACTGAATTTTTCATTCCTAAACTTAGTCTCTATTCAAAAATTTGCTATCAATCAAAGTAAGGAGTCAAATTGTACTTCTCATCTAGTGTATTACTTTACCCTAAGTCATATGCACCATCGTGACTGTGAAAATTTTGACTTAGGGTTCATTAACTCTAACTCTTATGCCTTATTTATTTATATATACTTTATTTATTCCACAATTTCATTAGGCTTTCTAATCTGCCCATGTAACAAGCATTCAGTCGGTGACACCCAAACCGGACAGTTTTAGGGCACCAGGTGAGAAAATACCCCTAAGGACTTAAATACTCGAGCAGATAAGGCCACGAAACCAAGGTTTTTATTTATACGATGTACCCCTTTTAGACGTGAATACTTATGCTTCATGAGGCATAAATACCCAGCTTAATCAGAGGATACCCAGCTAACCCCCAAGGACCCAAGAAAAAATGGGTACCAAAACCCCCCCCGTGTGTTTTTGATATAGGTGAGGGCTCTCACAAGACGTGAGAGATTTGGTGCCTTGGTGGTGGTTGCATGGATTAGAAGGACATACATTTGATGCACCGCTATCAAGAAGTTTTTGGTGGAAAGGCCACCATGTTTGGAGAGTAGAACATAGTTCTTAGTTTGTAACTATTTCTAAACTCTTATTTTATTTACATGCTTATTCATTTTTGACATCATATAGCATGTTCATTGTTTTATGTGCTTCATGTGGTAAATACTAGTTTAAATGTAGTTTTTATCAAAACTTGTATTTATACATGTACAAATAATGAGAACAAATTGATTCATATATGTTTGCACTTCATGCTCATTTGTACCCACTATATGCACATATATAGGCTAGTTTTGATGATTCTTGCATTTATACTTGTTTTGCCTATTTTCATGATTTACTTCATGTATATGTAATTTTTATTCAAATCTAATAAATATACATGTATACCCGTGAGTCTCTTGCCTTCATGCAAATATTATTAATAGACTCTTTTATGTTTGGGATATGTATGCATACTGTTAGATTTAGATAAATCATACATATACCTAGAAGTTTGTTTTTATTTTAAATGAAAAATGAATTTACATTTTGTTTTTTTTTGAGCTTCATTGACTATTTTCATGAAAATGCTAGTTACATGATTTTTGAACACTCACACCTTATTTGTTTATTCATGACTTTGTTTCATGATTATTTTTGAGCTTTATGGACCATGAGTGCTTAAATTTTATGTATTTAGTACGATTCATGAAAAACATATGATTTTGTTTCATGTTTTTGAAGGATCTTTAACTAGTTTTTCAAAAATTATACGTTATGTGAATTAGGGCTTGTCATCCCTCTTTCATGTAATGTATATGTGCAGGGAAGTTACTTTACCGTCTTCCTCTTCATGAATGTATATCGCATATAACCTTTATTGACTTATTTGTTTACACCCCTTATTGGTCTCTTGTTTATGACAAAAAGGGGGAGAAAAATTTGATGATTTTGTTTTTACTTTAACCTCTTTATTGATGATTGACAAAAGGGGGAGAAGTATTTGTTTTCCTTGCTTAAGGGGGAGTAGTATTTGTGTTTATGCATATATGTTTTGTTTTGCAAATAGGAGAAAAAGATTTTGTTCTTTTGTTTTATGCTTGATTAGCATGTTTACTCCTTCATTTGCATACATGTTTATGAGCATACATTACATATTTATTATTTGTTTGTTATGCATGAGTTAAGGGGGAGCTTCTTTGGAGCGTTACTTTAATCCATGCATATATAACTTCATGACTCTTGTCATCATCAAAAAGGGGAGATTGTTGGCCCGAAGGCCCATCACTCTAGTTTTGATGATGATCAACTCATGTAGTTATAGTACTAATGATCTTGTGTTTAATTAGTGACAGATTTATGATCAAGATCTTAGTAGGTGCATAGCTTCAACAAAGGATTTAAAGTCAAGTTTTGGAACTAGCACGGTTTGATCCAAGAGCCATTGGATCGTGTTTGGACCAAGTCAAGAAGATGAGAAGGCTTCAAGTGAAGACTTCAAGAAGATGAAGACTTGTGTCTAGGTTTGTTTTTATAAGATTTTATTTTTAGATAAAATGTAAAGGATAGAATAGTAGGTGGATTGCTCAAGTATATATATTACACACACACACACACTCTTGATAGTTTTGTTTTTAGAAAAGATTTTCTATTTTAGAAAATACATGTTTGATTTTTTATTTTCAAGTTTACATTTCTTTTATCCAAAACCATGTTTAGAGCTTAATGTCAAAAACATAGATATTTCACCATGTTTGTGTAGTGGATCATATCCATACACTCTATGCTTCAAATGAGTTTAAATATCTTGTTTTTGTATTTGGTGAAGTTTTGGAAAACAAGTTTTAGAAAAATCAAGTTTGGAAAAATACTGTTTTCATTTGAGCCAATTTTTCCATATTACAAAAATAGTCCAAATCATTTGTAACATGCCTTGATTTTGTGCAAGCATGTTTGTTTATCAAAGTATATTGGTAAAACTATTTTTGTAGATTTTTCAGTATTTTATGGGATTTTATTTCAATCAAAAAGACCAAGTTTTAAATCCCTGAATTTTTGTTTCCTGGCTTCAGCCGGTCGACCGGGACGGTCGACCGCAGCTTGAAGTCGGCCGACCGTCACGGTCGACCGACGTGCACAGACGTGCACGCCAGTTCTGGCAGGAGGCCGGTCGACCGTCCAGAGAGCTCTGCTCTCTGGAAAGGCACCGGCCGACCGGGCAGTCGACCGGACAGAGAGACTTGCTCTCTGTATGTTGGCCTCGGTCGACCGACCGGTCGACCGATGGCACAACGGTCTGAAATATGACCGTTGGCCGGTCGACCGGGCGGTCGACCGACAGTTCTGTCAGACCCCAACGGCTAGTTTTTCTAGCCCTATAAATTTGGGGGTTTGGACATTGTTTTTCACCAAGATTTTTAGTGGACTTTGAGCCAGTTTTTCCCACTTCTTTAAAAGAGTTTTCTCCACTAAATTGAGAGCTAATATTTTCAATCAAAAAGGGGAGTTTTTATCCAGAGTGTTAAAAAGAGATTTCTTGAGTTTTCCTCCACCATTCTCATCCTTCTTTTCTCACACAACACTTGAGTTATCCATTGCTATATCTACCCTATAGGGAGTTTATTGTGAGAGGATTTTAGGTGATCAAGTGTTGTGATCACTAAAGTTCATCTTTGCTCTTTGAGGAGGCGGACGTGTGTGTTCGCATTGTTTCGGGTCCTAGTGGGGACTCGGTGTTTCGGGTTCTAGTGGGAACTCGGTGTTTGAGGTGCGGCCTCGGCGAGCCAGTGGGCTTGCGGTGTGTACGGGACTAGAGAGTCCGAGGGCTTGTAGGTGTTGCGGCACCGAGGAGTGATCCATCGGGATCGTGCATAGTGGAAATCCTTCGTGTGTCGAAGGCGGGGATGTAGAGCAAGGGTGCTCGAACCTCGAAACAAATCCCTTGTATTTGCGATTGCTCACTCTCTCTCTTTGTCTTTTGTTTATATCTTGCATTCCTTTATTGTGTTCATCTTTATATGCATGATATACTTGTGTGCCTAATTGATATATGCTTGGGTTGTTTGCTAACACTTGTATTTAACCAAGAGAGCCAACGCGGCACCTCAACCCTTATCTAGGGGAATCTAGAGGAGTTAGTCCAGAGCCCTTCACGGGAAATTCGGCTACACTCTTGTGTTATACGTGGTGTTTAGTTTAAGAATTTTAATTTAGGTCATAATAGTTTTTACTTCCGCATTATTTGGCATTTAGTGACCATTAGATTAGCCATCACCTATTCACCCCCCCTCTAGGTGATCTTTCACAATGTATATGGATAAAATTCAATACACATATTAAACAATATGAACTTGTTATTGAGAAAATTCATTTATAAAACAAAAAGCATATTCTAGTTAAGTTGAAACTGGTTAAGCTAAAACACAGAAACTTTTGATCTTGAAACCAATATCAAACTTATGAGTGAACTTGAGCAATCAAAACTAATATATACTTTGCACAAATTTAGACATTCTTATAAACTCTAGACTCATGTCTTCTTCTTGAATAGATCTTTTTTTCCATCTTGACTTGATCCAAGCTTGATTTCTTTGAGGTAGACTTTTTCTTGAGTTCTTGATTTGTTCTTTATACTTGAGCTCTTGAATCAACATGTGTTAACTTGAAGAAGCTAAACATCAACTAAGATCTTTATTGAATATCTGAAATTAATAAACATAAGATCATTAGTACTAAAATACATGAGTTAGTAATCATCAAAATCAGAGTGATAGACTTCTGGGCCAACAGGTTAGTCGTAAAAGTTGAGTGAAGAAGGTGACGTTGCGGGGATTGAGTGAAGGTGATCGGATATCGGACTTGTCAAATCGAGGTGAGTGTTTTTTACTCTTTTTACAATAAATCTTATTTATTATAGTGTAAGTATTTCTAATTCCTTGAAATGAAAATTATATTTAAACAAATTATGTTATATCAGAGATATTGTGGATTGGTTTTCTATTGTTAAATTGTATTGTTATATGTATTCAACTTGTTGAATAATCTCTAAAAAGAATGAACTGGTTATCTCGTATATATTGTTGTGAAGTGTTTAAATAATATACTAATTATACATAATTATGGTATGATATTGATCTAGTTGATGTTACCAAAATTATCGACGTGAATCTTGTTACATTGTATACCTGTTTATGTTACCAAATTACTGAAAAAACTCTGTTAACTTGTTACACATTATAAATGTTATTATTAACCTAGCACACATGTTATCTGGTATACATATTACAAGCACAATCATGCTAGCGTCCAACAAAAAATGTGTGGTACTAAGTGCCACATAAATGGAACAAAGTGCCATACGGGACAGTGTCACATCACACACATAAATGCGGTGGGGCCACCTCTTGAATCCCGCGTAGGGGCCAGCTCTAGAATCCCACATCGTCCGGTATTGAAATGACGAGGACGTTCTCAGTACACTAGTTATTCATACCCAATATCCATGTGGCATTGAACCCAGACAATTGACACCGAGAGGCGGGGAAATTGAATGGAGATAACATTTTATTTGGGTGTTATTATTGGCACTTCGATATTATTATTGTTGGTACTTCATTACTACTATTATTGGTACTTTGATATTGTTATTGTTGGTACTCTAGTACTATTATTGCTGCCCAAAGCACAGACAAATTGGCAAGTGTTGTAGGTATGAAAAATCTGGACATAGGTCCAATGAATGCCCTAAGAGGAGACAAGTCAATTTGATGGATTATGACGATGTCAGGGAAAAAAGGTCGAGATTGAGGATCTAGATGAATCAAATTTTGTCGAAGAGTAAGGAGACATAGTAGGTTGTGTTATCCAAAAATTTCTATGCAATCAGAATGTCCCTGACAATACACAACAATAATAAATCTTTTACTCAAGGTGTGTCGTCCTGAACAAAGTGTGCAACCTCATCATTGACAACGAAAACTGCAAAAACATTGTGTCTAGAGAACTTATAGAACATTTGAAGTTAAAGATGGAATCACATCCTCACCCTTACATTATTGGTTAGATCAAGAAAGACCCCTCTATAAAGATAATGGATTTTTGTCATGTTCCTATTTCAGTTAGCAAATTTTACAAAGATTCTGTTGCATGTGATGTGACTGATATGGACAAGTGTCAAATTCTTTTGGAGAGACCATAGCAACACGATGTTGATGCAACAGAGGCAAGAAGAACATCTATATGTTCATTTGGAAGGGAAAAAGAGTTGCCATGAGACCAGCTCCACCTATTCTAAAGTCTACAAAAGAAAAGAAGCCTAAACTCATATTAATATGCAATAAATGTAGATCAAGATTTTTAGGTCATACTTGTTGACACTCTAAAAAAGACAAGATTCCAGACTGGCCTGAATAATGTCTAAACTTGTTGACATTTACAAAAGACAAGTGGCAGACAAGCTGACGACCAGTTCTGTACCCATCTCTGAGGGGCAAATCAGCAACTTGGACTCTACTGATCCAGTGAAGCAGACAGTGAGCCCAGATTGTCTTTAAAGAGATCTAAGCAGGCCTAAGATTTTAAGTTAGCTCAACACTTAGCATCGCATGAGCCCAAGGGGATAGCCTCACCTGAGAGGCTAAGTTTGTCTGACTTCGCCTTGGAGCTGTTCAAAGCTCTATCAGAGAGCTAACTTACAGCTTCGCCTGAAGTGCTCAGTTAACTCCGCAGAGAGTTAGCTTCGCTTGAAGCCACACGCAACCGCGCAGAAGGATGGTCGGTAGCTTCGCCACAGATGTTTATCCAGCTCCGCTGAAGAGCTTTCTTCTGACTTCGCCAGATGCTCCTTCTAGCTCCGCTGTGAGCTCGACGCGGCAGCTCCGCTGCGGGTCTGTTATGGTCAACTTTGACTAATTAAATTCCAGATGAGATCAAATCTATTCAGGATTAGACTTAATCAAGATCAAATCTGAGATCAAATTGGGCAGTTGTTTACCATAATCCTTGACTCTCCTAAAACAAGTAAGAAGATCAGGGGAGATCCTTCAAATATTTGAAAAGAATCAAAACGTATCAAGAGATCGACACTACCTGTTATTCCTACCTTCGCAGAAGCTGATCCTAGCCTCGCGGCAACGTTACTTTCCAAATTTAAACAGATTTACAAAGGGACAATTGTACCCCTACTCTCCCTATAAATAGCCCACCAGGGGTATATGAACACACACACAGAGGGAGAGAGAGGCTGAAAGAAGGAGAAGAGATGGCTAAACAGAGATCTATTCTCTTACTTTCAAGAATTCAGAGAACTACTTCTAAAATCAGGGTGCTAATACCCTAAGACCTCCTCCTTCTCAAGGAATTTCTGGAACCAGGCGAGAAGGAATTCCCTAGCGGAGGCAGTTTGAGAAGTAACAAGAGGGTTCTACCAATCTTCTATTCTCCGATTCTCCGAACCAGGCGAGAAGGGAATCCCGTCAGGCAGCAGACTGACCGTCTGATCGATCGCATCATTAAAGGGACAAAGTGGTCGCGCGCTGACCAGACTCATATCGACACACTTCTCTAGAATCTTAGAGGAGATCTACTTGTAATCTTTTTATTGCAAAAGAATTACTTGTAATTTAGATCCTCGACCCCTTTTTTTAAGTTTTCCCCTTTGCAAAATCAATGGAAAACAAGATGGCGACTCTGCTGGGGAACTAGGATTCTCCACTGTTGAGAATCAAGTGTCGCAATGCGACGAACAGACCTTCAGGTCTACTTCTGAATTCAAGGAAGCCGTTGTGGCCAGAGCCCCTCTGGCTAAATCTTCGAAGCAAGTCTCTGTGGAGACAGGTAAGGCTCTCTGCAAGCCTACCACTATCTTCTGGCGCAACAAGAAAGCAGGCCCGCAATGCAAGAGTCAGAATCTTCAGCCTGTTACCTTCGAAAACCTAGTCGTTCACTTCGATCATGGAAAATTCGAAGAGCTCCTCTCTGGGGGTGGTTCAATGCTCCATGCACGAAAGCACAGAAAAGTCTCAATGGCCAAGGTTTCAGAACAGAAACCAGAGGCAGAATCCTTCCAACTCCTCTCAGCCTCGTGTGTGGCTAGCCAGGTTCCCTGCAAACCTAAGTCTCCTTTTCTAAAGCAGAAGTGGAGGCCAAAGTAGAAAGCTCCATGCGAAGCTTCAGGCTGTCTCCTTTTCTAAAGCAGAAGTGGAGGCCAAAGTAAAAAGCTCCATGCGAAGCTTCAGGCATAGTTACGCCACAAGTTCATCTATCCCGCGAAGACAAAGGCAAGATGCCTGCCAGCTTCGTCGAGACTACTAGCCACGAAGTTATAACGGGGACTTTACCTTTGCTTAATCCTGTAGCAGTAACTCTAAGCGCCAGCCTCGTTCTTATAAACAAAGCTACTGATAGTGTGACACGCACAGTACCTCAGGGTACGCATGAAGTTCCCAGCAGTCAGGCTAGAGCACCCAGCGGTGCTAACCTCCTTCGCAACAAGGAAGCAAACAGAGCACCACAGCGTGCTTCACCCCCCGGTTCCTTGAACGTCAAGCTCGCACTTCGCAGCGGAGCTAAGGGATCGCCTTTAGGTGTTGACAGCGGTGCTTATGCAGCTTTAACACCCAAGGACATTCCTAAAGTTCTTAGCCACGAAGCTAGAGCTAAAGCATTGTCTAATGCTAATCTCTTTAGCAGCAAGGCAGCGAATAAAGTACCACAGTGTGCATCGCTCTCCAATTCTTCAAGTACTAAGCTCGCTCTTCGCAGCAAAGCTAAGGGATCATCCCTAAGTGTTGATAGCGGTGCTCATGCAGCTTCAGCACCCAAGGGTATTCCTAAAGCTTTTAGCCGCAAAGCTAGAGCTAAAGCACTATCTAGTGCTAATTACTTCTACGGTGATGAAAAGAACAGGACAGCATCCTATGCACACCAACAGAGCCTCTGCGCTAGATCGTTTAGGCCCGGCCGGGTCTGACTTGCGAAAATTCTTGACAAGCAAACGAAAGTCGGAATCTTTCCAAACTTCTTCCTCCTGTTGTCAATAAGTAGGATGTCAGTTGGTGATAGTCCACTCAGTCCATTGCAGGTTAGGACCAATCCCTGCCACTCCTCCAGGCCGACGATTAGCTTTTGACTGACTGTCGATGCAAGCTCCAATAAAACATCACAAAAGGAGCAAGATCTGCCCTCTACATCCGTTAATATGATCGGAAGGGGACGAGATCTATGAAGGGCAGACGAGCGTCGCATGCCACTCCCTCTAGTTTCCCAGATCCGAATTATAGCCTAGGCCTTGGCGAAGTCTTGGTACATGAAGAAGGCGTCTTTCGAAACACCAGATCTAAGGTTGCAATATCCTACAGTTATGAGCATGCATCCACCTAAGAATCTCAAAGAACTTAGAGGCCTGCAAGGTAGACTGGCTTATATCAGAAGATTCATCGCAAATCTCTCAGGCCGCTGTCAACCATTCACCTGACTCATGAAAAAGGGTGTTTCCTTTGTATGGGATCAAGCTTGTCAGGAAGATTATGAGGATATCAAGAGATATCTCACAAAACCTCCAGTTTTAGTTGCTCCCACATCAGGGAAACCGTTCTTGCTTTATATGAAAGCTATGGACCATTCTCTTGGTGCCCTGCTTGCTCAAAAAGAAGACAATGTCACGAACAGGCTATTTATTATCTGAGCAGGACTCTGACAGGGGCAGAATCTTGTTATAATCCTATTGAGAAGGAGTGCTTAGCTCTTGTCTTTGCCGTTCAAAAGACATGACATTATTTGGTCGGCCAAACCATACATGTCATTTCCAGAGTGAATCCTTTGCGTCTTCTCATGACGAAACCAGGATCATTGAATTCAAAATTAGCTAAGTGGGCGCTTCTTTTGTCTCAATACGACATGCTCTTTATTCCTCAAAAGGCGGTTAAAGGCCAGACACTTACAGAGTTCTTGGCTGCTCATCCGGTTCCGGAAAGCTCAAAACTTCATGAAGACATTCCAAATGAAGCCTTTGAATCTAATACAACTTCAGAGGATGAAGTTTGACAGATGTTTTTTGATTGAGCATCACGAATAGGTCCTAAAGGTAGGATCATTGCCAGGGTGGGGGTTGTGTTTATCTCTCCACAAAATCATGTCCTTCCTAGAGCTTTTTCTCTGACGGAATCATGCTCCAACAATGTGGCAGAATATAATGCTCTACTTATTGGTCTTCAGCTCGCCCACGAAATGGGAGTTCGCTACCTTGAAGCTTACAGCGATTCAAAACTGATTATCAATCAGGTTAAAGGCGAATATGAGGTTCGTCACGAGGATTTGGTACCTATCATCACACAGTCATCGAAATGGCTAATCTGTTTGATGGCTTTTACATCGGGCACGTGTCTCGATCTCAGAATACTAAGGATGCTCTGGCTGCATTAGCGACAACACTAGCCTTGCCAGTCGACACCGAGTATCACTTTACAGTGGCGACTCGATACCTTGTCTTCTCTAAACATATGTTAAGAACCAGAGAGGTCTATAATATCTCGACAAATCTGAACCAAGAGATTGGCGATTTCCTTTCATCGACTATGCTCTGCATGGTTTACTGCCAGACGACCCTAAAGAAGCGGCATCTATCAGGCGAAGGTCTCTCCGCTTTTACTATGACCCAACTCCGAAGACACTTTACCGTCGTTCATACGACGGTATCCTACTCCATTGCCTTTCTAATTCAGAGGCACTGGAAGTGCTCAAAGAAGCACATGATGGCATATGCGGAGCTCATCAGCCAGGTCCAAAACTCAAGGACAGACTGCACATGCTTGGACATTATTGGCCAACCATGATAGCCGATGCCATCCAGTATGCACGAAGGTGTAAAGCATGCCAAATTCATGCGGACTTCATACATCAGCCTCTGGAGTTGCTCCACCAAACTGTTGCTTCATGGCCATTTGAAGCATGGAGAATCGATGCCGTAGGGCCAATCACCCCCTCTTCAACAAAAGGTCACCGGTTTATCTTAGCAATAACCGATTACTTTTCGAGGTGGACAGAAGCCATAGTGCTGGTTGAAGTGAAAACTTCTATGATGGTTAATCTCATCAAACACCATGTCATCCATCGATTTGATGTCCCTAGGCGGATCATCCATGATAACGGTCCCCAATTTGCAAGCCAGGTATTCTATCGGCTCTGTGATAAATACCGAATTCAGAATGTGACTTCAACTGCTTATAATCCCGCCGCTAATGGCTTGGCGGAAGCATTCAACAAGACAATCATTAAGTTACTTAAAAAGTTCGTTTTCTCGAATAAGCGAGATTGGAATGAGAAGCTTAGTAAATGTCTTTGGGCCTACCGAACCACAGTTCGGACCACGACAGGCAATACGCCTTTTTCCCTGGTGTACGGGTGCGAAGCAGTCATACCGTTAGAAATCCAGATGCCATCATTATGAGTCGCTCTGATCACTAAGATCACATCAGAGGACAATGATCGGTTGCGTTTTTAAGAGCTCGAAGCCCTAGATGAGAAGCGGTTACAAGCTCAGCAACACATTGAGTTGTATCAAGCTCGGATCTCAAAAACCTTCAATAAGAAGCTCAAACAAAGAGTCTTTCAGAAAGAAGATTTGGTTTAGCCGTCAGACGACCGATGATCATGACGCACAAAACCAAAGGCAAATTTCAGCCCAAATGGGAAGGACCGTTTGTAATAGAAACAGTCTATTCAAATGGAACAATCGCCTTATGACTTCAGATGGTGATCAACGGCAAGTTCTTAAAGAAGTATTATCCTTGATAGGATCCTTCTCATGATCAAGTTAACATTACACCTCTGATCAAGACCTTCAGATCCAGATATGCAGAAGGAGCGCTCCTCTCTTTCTCTAAACGAGATCATACAATCATAAACCAGTATAGAGCTGATTATACACTGGTTGTCTCAAAGAAGAATCCAGGTTACGAATATAGTAATCAAATAATCCAACACCTTTAACGGTTAAGGAAAGAGGAAAATGGTGGCCTTTAAGCCCAACAAAAGTCCTTGACAACTCATCATGCTGAGGGGAATAGCATAGCTAGCCCGACTCAAACGGTAGTTGGTAAAGGCGTACAAAATCCGTTGACAGCTGAGGATTTACTAAAAATCTTAAGGGACATGTTCCCATTTGATTCCCTCTCCAAAATCACTTACCAATTCTCATCAATGGAATGGTAAGACCACATATAAAGAATGCCAAATCCCCACGAAGTTCTTTTTGTCACGTTAACAATCACCTCTGACATATAATCTTTTATTGGATTCATTTCCTAGCTCCCCAGCGAGTTTCTGAGTCTCACTCAGTCTCTAATAGACTTTTCTTTTTGTCAAGTTAACATTACACCTCTGACAAATTGCTTTCTGAATTCTCACGAAGTTCTTTTTGTCATGTTAACATTACACCTTTGATATATGATCTTTTATGGGATTCACTTCCTAGGTCCCCAGCGAGTTTCTGAGTCCCACTCAGTCTTTAGTGGACTTTTCTTTTAGTCAAATTAACATTACACCTCTGACAAATTGCTTTACGAATTCCCACGAAGTTCTTTTTGTCACGTTAACATTACACCTCTGACATATGATCTTTTATGGGATTCACTTTTTAGCTCCCCAGCGAGTTTCTGAGTCCCACTCAGTCTTTAGTGAACTTTTCTTTTTGTCAAGTTAACATTACACCTCTGACAAATTGCTTTACGAATTCCTACGAAGTTCTTTTTGTCACGTTAACATTACACGTCTGACATATGATCTTTTATGGGATTCACTTCCTAGCTCCCCAGCGAGTTTCTGAGTCTCACTCAGTCTTTAGTGGACTTTTCTTTTCGTCAAGTTAACATTACACCTCTGACAAATTGCTTTATGAATTCCCACGAAGTTCTTTTTGTCATGTTAACATTACACCTCTGACATATGATCTTTTATGGGATTCACTTCCTAGCTCCCAAGCGAGTTTCTGAGTCCCACTCAGTCTTTAGTGGACTTTTCTGGTTATCACGTTAACAATATACCTCTGACAATTCCTTCCAAAACTCATACAAATTTTGAGCTTGGTCGCTTCTCAATCGGTTACGTCCCTGCGATCTCTGAACCGACAGATAACCAAGTCTCATCTTTTAGTCCAGTAAGGACTATTTTCTCAAATGTGTGACTGACTCTCTCAGCTTATCACCACTAATTGGATTAGTTATATTATTATTCTGTTTCCTGTTAGAGGACTGCAATACAACTTGAAAGCAGGCATTGAAAATTCAAAAGATAAAACAAGTTGGAAATGCAACAGGGGAGTCAAATAAAATCACTTTTTATTGATTCCAAAAGAGGGATACACGAATGCACAGATTACAAGCTACGACGGCGCTTCATAGGACTTGATCCATTTTTCAAGAGTGGTCAGCCTAGTCTTCCTCTCTTCAGCAGCCCTGATAAGCGCCTACGACCTCAACTCGGTCTCATTAAAGCTCGCTGTCTGGGCCAAGCGAGCTTCAATTTCAACCAAAGTGGCCTCTGTGCTAGCTCCTGCCGCAGGACTTCGTCATTTTGAGCCTTAAGCCGCTCAAGCCGAGCAATCTCTTCAAGACGCACCGGTTCAGCCTTGGACAATAGAAGATTAGCCTTCCTGATCATTTCCTTGGCCTTTTAAATTTTATCCTCAGCGTCAAGAAGAGCACTGCTAGAAGCGTCTATGGCATCCCCGAGCTCTACATTCTTTGTCTCCAAGGATTTCAAGTCAGAAGAAATTGCCTTAGCGACTTCTTAAGCGGCGAGATGAGCTTCATGCATTTGAGCAGCAAGGTATGCAAGTTGTTCATTAACTGAAGACTCCAGATTTGAATGGCTAAGATGGCGCCATTCGTCCACATCCTTCTCGAGTCTATCCACCAGAAGCTCCAATGTGGCGGCATGCTTATCCCCTCCAAAGTCTCGGATGCTGTCAATGCTTCGGGAGAGGACCACCTTTAAAGTAGAAAATGAGGTAGTTGAGCCCTTCAAGACCAAAGCAATGAAACGCTTTAAGCCCTTATAAAAGCTGTCGACTAACTCAGCCACGAATTCGTTCTCAGCCTCAACTACGCCCGGTGAACGAGCAGCTTCTTAAGACAAAGCTTCCACCGTTTCACTGACATTACTGTAGAAGGAATAATAGAAGCACTGGCTGGAGTAATATGAGGGATCGTCGGTGATCTCGGAGGAGTCCTCATTGAAACCAGTACACTAGCCACAACTAAAGTAGGGCTAGTGACTATTTCTGGGAGAGCTGGCTCGACCACCAGTGTTGAAGAAGTAGGACTGGTAATCACCTTCAGGTCCGCGCTGGGCAAGATAGCGGCACTTGTTGAAGCCTACCAAGTTGATAGAGAGATTTTGATGATGGACAAGCAATTATGATGATTCTACCTCTGTTACAAATTTTGGTATTTTTGTGTAATTTAGATATCTGTGAAAAGCCTTGAACACACACACAAAATACCTATATTAGTCGACTTGACCTTATAGTATAGTCGACTACCCCTTCTATAGTCGACTTTCCAAAAACCCCTAGTCAACTAGATATTGCTAAAACTATTGACCAACTCTCTGTTTGTTCTCTATCAGGAAAGTTAGTCGACTTGACCTCCTTTTATAGTCGACTAACAAATACCCTAGTCGACTATAGTTTTTCCCAAGTCGACTAATCTCCTATACAAAAATTTCCTTGCTCTCTGTTTGTCTGACATGAAACTTAGTCGACTTATCAAACTTGAATAGTCGACTAACACCCTATATAGTCGACTAACAGTGCTTATATAGTCGACTACATTTAGTTTTCCAGAAACCAAATATCTGTATCAGTCATTAGATAGTCGACTTACCCCTTGTTGTAGTCGACTAGCCTTTGGAATTTTTGTTCTTCTAGTCGACTAATCTCCTATCTAAGTCGACTAATGGCAGTTGACAACTGCTGTGCAGTTGGTGCATTCTGGTGCGTTTTTCAACGTTTCAAAATTGAATTTGGCCTGATAACTACCCTAACTTACTATAGATTTCACCTATAAATAGGAGTATTGTCCTAAGCCAAGGCACTAATTCAAATTCAAAGTTTTCAGCCTTAAACTCTGTCCAAAAATTCTGTTTTCTGAAAACTTGTTCTCTTTCAGTTTTCTTCACCAAATTCCAAAGTCCATTGTGAGATTTCTAAAAATTCCTCCTATAAGAAACCTTGTCCACAAGCACATTCAAATTCAAGGCTTATAGGTTCATTCTAATCATTCAAAGAAGATCATTGTACAAGGGCGTCTTCTTGAAGTAGAAGAAAGTTGTACAAGGTGTTTGTTCTCTTGGTGTAAAGAGGAGTTGTGCACATTTGGCAAAGGGCGTTTGTCAAGTGGTGTACAAGGTATTGGTTGTGGGTGTACACAAATTAGGAAAGGAAAATCTCAAGCGGTTTGCTTAGGGACTGGATGTAGGTCACAAGGACCGAACCAGGATAACTCTCTGTCTTTGCGTTTGAATTTTCTTAGTTTATCTTGTGAATATTTTATTTCCTGCAAGTAGTTTGATTTAAATTTTTATAAACACTATTCACCCCCCTCTAGTGTTGTGTTGCTTTGATTATAGATCCTACATTTGGTATCAGACCAGGTTCAAGGCAACAACCATACAAGGATGGCAACGGAGTTCCCTTCATCACAATTCAAAGAAGGACATTCTACACAACGTCCACCGCTTTTTGACGGATCCAACTACAATTATTGGAAGTATAGAATGAAGATCTACTTGCAATCGCTAAACTACGAACTTTGAAATATCGTAGAAGTATCATACACCAAGCCAACAACCAACTACAATGCTTGGAGTGAAGATCAAAAGAAGAATGCGAACCTTGACGCCAAAGCGATGAATGCTCTATTTTGTGCCTTAAACAAAGAAGAGTTTAACCGTGTGTCAACAGCCACTTCTGCACATCAAATATGGCATACTCTTCAGGTAACACACGAAGGCACAAATAAAGTTAAGGAATCTAAAATATCTGTTCTTGTCCACAGGTTTGAATTATTCAAAATGAAGGAGAATGAAACCATATCCGAAATGGTTACAAGATTCACCGACATTACCAATTCATTAGCATCCCCTGGAAAGGACTACACCCAAGTTGAAAGAGTTCGTAAGATCCTTCGTGCACTCACACCAGAATGGGAGAAGAAGACAACCGCAATTGAAGAGGCGAATGATCTCTCAACTATGACATTAGAAAACCTAATCGGTAATCTAATGGCATATGAAGTACAGTTAGAAGATAGGAAGAAGGACGAACAACAACATTCCAAGAAGAAAGTACTTGTCTTCCATACAACCTCAGATATGGACAATTCGGATGACGATGAAGAAGAAATGGCGATGCTTTCAAGAAAGTTCAAAAGGTTCTTAAAACAAGGTAAGTTTAAAAAGAATAAAGATACTAATGATAACCCTACTTGTTTTAAGTGTAACAAACCAGGCCACATAAAGAAGGATTGCCCATTGATGAAATCAAAAGGACACTTCAAGAACTTCAATAAGTTCAACAAGAAGAAGAAAGCCTTCCAAGCAACATGGGATGATAGCGACTCATCTTCCTCTGACGAAGAAGAAGGAACGGAAACAGCCAATATCTGCTTCATGGCCCAAGAAGATGAGGTACAAGATTATGATGATTTATTAGAAGCCTTTAATGAATTGTTTAATAATTTCAAAAATGAGAAGATTAAAAATAAAGTTTTAATAAAGGAAAATGAAAGACTCATTAATGAAAATGCAAGTTTTGTTTCTCAAACATCCTCTTTAAGTTCTCAAAAAGAAGATTTTGAAAAAGTTATTGCATCTTTAAAAAAGGATAATGAAATTTTCTTAAAAGAGAATTCTTTACTTAAAAAGGAAACTATTGCTTTAAATTCTAGAATTACTATTTTAGATAAAGACATGACTAGTTTCAAAATTAAATATGAAGATCTTTTGAAAAATGTAACTAAATTTAATAAAAGAAAAGAGAATTTAAATGTTTTATTATCTTCTCAAAAGATGTCTAACAATCATTTTGGTCTTGGTTTTTCAAAAGATAAAATTTTTAAACCTACTCATGTTGATATTGGATGTTCAAAAACCAATTTTGTAAAATCTACACATCTTCATAATAATAATCCATATAATTCTTTTATGAAAAGAAATACTATTTCAAAAAGAATTAGATGCAAATTTATATGGGTTCCTAAGAATCTAAATACAATCGATAAAAATGTTTATATTGCATCTTATATACATGATGTGTGTAATTCTGAGAATTATGTTTATACAAACAAGTGGAAACCAAATTCCAATTGGATTTGGATTCCTAAAGGCTAATCTTTTTCGGACCCTATCATGATGGGTACCATACAAATTGTTTTATCTTATAGGTACCTTTTAAAGAGAAGTGGATACTTGATAGTGGGTGTTCCAAACACATGACCGGACACATTCAATTACTGTCTTCCGTTCAAATCAAAAAGGAAGGTACAGTGATATTTGGAGACAATAACAAAGGAAAGGTTATTGGTACCGGCATAGTTGGTAACATTTCAAAACCCCTTATTGAAAATGTTCTTTTGGTAAGAGGTTTAAAACACAATCTATTAAGTATTAGTCAATTATGTGATAAGGGTTATAAAATTATTTTTGAAAAAGATGCATGTCTTATTTATGATACTAACATGAAAGATATTTTATTCAAAGGTTTTCGTAACAATAACATTTATGAATTATCTATATCTTGCATATCATCTAATGATGACTTATGTTTACTTGCTTCTAATAATGATTATTTTTTATGGCATAAAAGATTTGGTCATTTGAATATGAAAACTATTTCTAAGATTTCTAAATTTGATTTAGTTAAAAGTCTTCCAAAAATTGCTTTTAAAAGGATTATTTTTGTGATTCTTGTCAATTAGGAAAACAAGTTAAATCATCTTTTAAATCTAAAGATTTAGTTTCTACTAAGAGACCTTTAGAATTGTTGCATTTGGATTTATTTGGTCCTACTCGTGTTTCTTCTTTAAACAAGAGTAGATATGTTTTTGTTATTGTTGATGATTTTTCACGGTTTTCATGGGTAATTTTTTTAAAAAATAAAAATGATACTTTTGATGAATTTGCAAGTTTTTGTAAAAGAATTCAAAATCAAAAGTCTCTAAACATAGTCACTATTCGAAGTGATCATGGAGGAGAAAATGAATCTTTTTCAAAATTCTGTGATAAGTATGGTATTACACATAATTTTGCATTTCCTAGAGCATCTCCTCAAAATGGTGTTGTAGAGAGAAAGAATAGGACTTTGCAAGAATGTGCTAGAACTATGCTTATGGACAGTAATTTATCAAAATATTTTTGGGCTGAGGCTATTGCTACTGCATGTTATGTTTTAAATCGTGTGCTTATTCGACCTATTTTAAACAAAACATCTTATGAATTGTTTTATAACAGGATTCCAAAAGTTTCTTACTTTAAGATTTTTGGATGTAAATGCTTTATCTTAAATACAAAAGTTGCTTTAGACAAATTTGATGCTAGATCCAATGAAGGTATTTTTGTTGGATACTCTACTCAAAGTAAAGCATATAGAATATTTAATAAGAAAATATTTACTATTGAAGAATCATTACATGTTAAATTTGATGAATCCTTGACTAAGCCTATTTCTAATACTTCTCCACATGATGATGATCATATTATAGATACTCCTATTGATAATATTGTTATATCTTCTATTGATACTAACATTTCTAAAGATGATGAGACTTCTACCGAGTTACCGAAAGCATATGTTGAAGTAAGAAATCATCCACGTGATTTGGTTATTGGAGATATAAATCAAGGCGTTCAGACGAGATCCAAGTTGAACTACATGACACAAATTGCCTTCATATCACTCATTGAACCGAAGAATATCAAAGAAGCATGTGCGGATGATTTTTGGACCATTGCCATGCAAGAAAAGTTGAACCAATTTGTCAGAAATGATGTTTGGGATCTTGTACAACGTCCTACTGATCATCCAGTCATCGGTACCAGATGGGTCTTTAAGAACAAACTCGATGAATCAGGTGAAGTCATTAAGAACAAAGTAAGGTTAGTAGCACAAGGATACAATTAAGAAGAAGGTATTGATTTTGATGAAACTTATGCACCAGTAGCTAGGCTTGAATCTATTCGTATTTTACTTACTTTTTCTTGCTATATGAATTTCAAACTTTATCAAATGGATGTTAAAAGTGCCTTTTTAAATGGAATTATTAAGGAAACTGTTTATGTTGAACAACCTCCAGGTTTTGAACATGAAAAATTTCTAAACCATGTTTTTAAACTTAAGAAAGCTTTATATGGTTTAAAACAAGCACCCCGTGCTTGGTATGATAGATTAAAAGTTTTCTTTTAATTTCTGATTTTAAGATGGGAAGAGCAGATACAACTCTCTTTATTAAACATGTTGATAAAGATATCTTAATCATTCAGATTTATGTTGATGACATTTTATTTGGATCTACTAACGATAATCTTTATCAAGAATTTTCTAAGACCATGCAGAGTGAATTTGAGGTGAGCCACATGGGCGAACTTACTTACTTTCTCGGTCTGCAAATAAAGCAAATGAAGGATGGAATCTTCATTTCCCAGTGCAAGTATGCAAAGGAACTGCTAAAAAGATTTGGCATGGAAAATTCTGGTCATAAGAATACTCCCATGAGTACGACGACATTTTTAGACAAAGATGAAAATGGTAAGAATGTTGATCAGAAACTCTATCGAGGTATGATTGGTTCATTACTTTATTTACATCAAGTAGACCTGATATTATGTTCAGTGTATGCTTATGTGCTAGATATCAGTCAAATCCTAAGGAATCACATCTTAAAGCAGTGAAAAGGATTTTTCGATATTTAAATAACACAATCAATTATGGTTTATTTTATCCAAAATCAAGCACATTTGATTTACTATCGTATAGTGATGCTGATTTTGCTGGATGTAAATCTGATCGGAAGAGTACTAGTGGTACTTGTCACTTTTTGGGACATTCACTAGTATCATGGTTCAGTAAAAAGCAAAATTTTGTATCATTATCAACAACCGAGGCAGAATATATCGCTGCTAGTGTTGCATGTGCTCAAATTATATGGATGAAACAAACCTTACTTGATTATGGCATGACTATCACAAACTCACCTATTATGTGTGATAATACCAGTGCTATTAATTTATCTAAAAATTCAGTTCATCATTCACGTACCAAACATATTGATATTAGACATCATTTTCTACGTGATCATGCTTTAAAAGGTGACATTTCTTTAAATTTTATATCAACTGATATTCAAGTTGCAGATATTTTCACAAAACCTCTTAAAGAAGATACTTTTATAAAATTTAGAAGAGATTTGGGTATTTGCTTTTTTCTGATTTTTAAATATTTTTTCAGAATTTTTAAAGGCATTTTTTTTTACATAACTAGTCGACTTACTTATCCATATTAGTCGACTTATACAGACCCTAGTCGACTTGACAGTAACCCAGTCGACTAATTTGCATTAACAGAGACAGCTTTTTGATTTTTCAAAACTTAGTCGACTATATTTATTTACTAGTCGACTAGTCAATTTATTAGTAACAACCCTCAAGTCGACTAATTCTGTGAAGTCTGTGTTCTGTTTTCAGTTTTTATTTTTCGAAACCCGACCCGTTTTCTTAAGTTAAGGATCCAATAACACTCTCTTTTAATCCTCACCTTTGATATCACTCAAGATTAAATCCCAACCATTCATTCTTATCTTTCATTCTTCAAAACCCTAGACTTTCCCACTTTCTCTCTTCCAGCCGATTCCTCCAGTCGACTACCAGGCAGCAAGGAGCGCCAGCAGCAGCCGACTGCAGCAGTGAACTCTCCCCTGATTTCTTCTCTTCCACTTCCAAAACTTGGTAAAATCCTTCAAACCACTGAAATTCCCTTTCATATCTTGTGTTATATTCCATCAATTTCTGTTCTCAACATGTCTAGGTCAAAGAAAACTAAGTTTACTCCATCATCTTCATCTTCACAAGTTGATTTTAGGGCATTTCTAAAGAATCCTGCCCTAGAAGAGGATTTCATTAGATTGTCTTCTCTAGAAATTCTACCCGGTCGTTTTGTTAAATATGAAGACTTTTATGATTATGACATTGTCTCATATTTGCAAAATAGTGGTCTAATTCACATGTTTTCTACGGATTCTAGACAAGGCTATTATCCGTTCTTGATAAACTTGTTTTATACTAATTTGACCTTTGAAGATAATGAAGATGATGTTCACATTTATTCATTGGTTAAAGGTATAAATATAAAATTATCTCCCAAATCCATAGGTCGTATTCTTTCCATTCCTTATAACGGTCTCTTGATAAATGATATTGAAATGGATAATGAAGAGGTCTTATCTAGTATCTTTTTGCCTGGACAAGGATTACCTATGACAAACACAAATTGAAGCCTATCCCATGTCTTATAGGTCGCATCCTTGCATACAATATTTGCCCTAAAACTGGAAGCTACAACTACTATTCACGAGAGTTAGCCACTTGCGTCTATGCAATTATGGCTGGCCTCGATGTCAATTGGGCAAAAATTGTTTTTGATACTATGGTTAAGTCCCATACTTCCTTTCTTCCTTATGGAGCTTTCTTGACACACGTATTTCGGAAATTTCATATTGATCTTGATTCCGAAACTAGTGTCGTCAAAGCATTCGAACCATTTGATCGTGCCGTTCTTCACCGCATGAAACTTACTGATATCCCTCATCCTCCTCCACAACCACCCTCTTCACCTCCACAAAGTTCCACTCAACCTCCATTTTCCTCTACCCAACCTCCTTTCACTGAACCACCTCCAAACCAACCACCTCCTTCTTACACTGATGCCTTCTACAATTCACTGTCTGTTGAGATTTCCTCTCTTCATGCCCAACAACAAGTTCTTCAAGACACTCAGAATCAAGTGCTTCAAAATCAGTCTTTAATGATGACTCGGTTTGAGCATATGCAACTTCAGATGGATTCATTTGCATCAACTCAAACAGAGATTCTGAACCTCCTCAAGACACATTTTCCGCCACCTCCTCCTCCCGGATCCGACCTTTGAAGATTATGGCGTTGGCATTTCTTCGTGTTTTTATTTTTACAGTTTTTACCTTTTTTATGTATTTTTCTGTTTTCAGACTCTTTTTAATATGTATTTCCGTATGAAAACAGTGTCTATTTATGTATGTTTTCTGCTTTTTGTTAATGACAAAGGGGGAGAACTTTTATGTTTGTGTTATATAAATCTGTTATGTTTGTGTTATATATATGTTCTGTTGCATATTATTCTGTTCTGATATATGTTGTGACCAGCAACTTCATAAAGAATATTCATATCTGCAAATCTGACAGTTGCTATGTGTTGCTGACAGAAAATCTGAAACATAACACTGGCAATGTTCTGTGCAAATCTGAAAATCTGTTTCTGTTGTGACAAGCATATGTCAATGTGTGTTATACAACTATGTGCTGGATATTGACATATGACAATGCAGGGAAGGGGACACTTAACACTTTCTGCAGGGGCAAACAAAACGACTTGATTATATATATATATCATTTTGTTATAACATATTTACTGCAGGGGGAGTTTTGCTGCAGGGGGAGTTATCACAAAACATGGGTTGTCATCATCAAAAAGGGGGAGAATGTTGAAGCCTACCAAGTTGATAGAGAGATTTTGATGATGGACAAGCAATTATGATGATTCTACCTCTGTTACAAATTTTGGTATTTTTATGTAATTTTAGATATCTGTGAAAAGCCTTGAACACACACACAAAATATCTATATTAGTCGACTTGACCTTATAGTATAGTCGACTACCCCTTCTATAGTCGACTTTCCAAAAACCCCTAGTCGACTAGATATTGCTAAAACTATTGACCAACTCTCTGTTTGTTCTCTATCAGGAAAGTTAGTCGACTTGACCTCCTTTTATAGTCGACTAACAGATACCCTAGTCGACTACAGTTTTTCCCAAGTCGACTAATCTCCTATACAAAAATTTCCTTGCTCTCTGTTTCTGTCTGACATGAAACTTAGTCGACTTATCAAACTTGAATAGTCGACTAACACCCTATATAGTCGACTAACAGTGCTTATATAGTCGACTACATTTAGTTTTCCAGAAACCAAATATCTGTATCAGTCATTAGATAGTCGACTTACCCCTTGTTGTAGTCGACTAACCTTTGGAATTTTTGTTCTTCTAGTCGACTAATCTCCTATCTAAGTCGACTAATGGCAGTTGACAACTGCTGTGCAGTTGGTGCATTCTGGTGCTTTTTTCAACTTTCAAAATTTGAATTTGGCCTGATAACTACCCTAACTTACTATGGATTTCACCTATAAATAGGGGTATTGTCCTAAGGCCAAGGCACTAATTCAAATTCAAAGTTTTCAGCCTTAAACTCTGTCCAAAAATTCTGTTTTCTGAAAACTTGTTCTCTTTCAGTTTTCTTCACCAAATTCCAAAGTCCATTGTGAAGATTTCTGAAAATTCCTCTTATAAGAAACCTTGTCCACAAGCACATTCAAATTCAAGGCTTATAGGTTCATTCTAATCATTCAAAGAAGATCATTGTACAAGGGCGTCTTCTTGAAGTAGAAGAAAGTTGTACAAGGTGTTTGTTCTCTTGGTGTAAAGAGGAGTTGTGCACATTTGGCAAAGGGCGTTTGTCAAGTGGTGTACAAGGTATTGGTTGTGAGTGTACACAAATCAGGAAAGGAAAATCTCAAGCGGTTTGCTTGGGGACTGGATGTAGGTCACAAGGACCGAACCAGGATAACTCTCTTGTCTTTGCGTTTGAATTTTCTTAGTTTATCTTGTGAATATTTTATTTCCTGCAAGTAGTTTGATTTAAATTTTTATAAACACTATTCACCCCCCCTCTAGTATTGTGTTGCTTTGATTATAGATCCTACAACACTGACGAAACCAATAGCATTTCACTTACCAAGGTGGATGGAGGTAAGATTGGCTCCATAACCACTGTCCCCTCAGCCTCTCCTCCGCCAGTCGACTCAGGACGATAAGTGGGCAGGTCCTGATACAAGACATCCAACTCAGCAGTGTCTACCGCGGTCGAAGTACTTGCTTCACCCCTGACCCCTTTGCGAAGACTGGCTGGTTCCCTCGAAGTCGATGTACCCAAAGTGGAACACCTGTATCGTGACAAGACTTTGTTTAAGAAAGGCATAATGAATAACAGGGGTCAAAAGGTTAAGGCATTACCAAAGGACTATGTCACCTCATCGCCTTGGCAGCAGTTTCTCTCCAAACCTCCTCGATGGCTGCATCAGTCCCCTCAGGCTCCATTGAAAAATCTTTGGCAGAATCAACCCGAACGGCCGGCCCACCTTCACTCGTCGAACCCTCTATGGTCCACCGAAAAGAACTGGAAGCTAGGGGACTTCCTTTTGAGGTCCCAGCACCTGAAGGACCTACATCGGCCGCATCACCTCCAGATTCTTCCGAGATGGCGAAATAGCTAGCTTCGTCACCTTCTCTATAAGTGAACAGGGGATCATAATGCTCCCCCTGTTCTCCCGCAGCCTCAGCTCTCGACTCTCTTACCGCCTCAGTTCCTGAGTTATGAAGTAAACAGTGAGCTGTATGGAACACATAAGAAGTGTATTACAAGAACGGAGCTGAGCTTACTCGGGTCCAGGACAACTTTACCAGTGGTCTGCCTAGGAGCCGACAGCTTAATGACTAATGGAGCAGGAGGAGGAGGCACTGCAGATAATTCACCCTCTGCAATGACAGTAGGAGCATAGCGACGAGGCTTCTTCACTACCCACTTCTTGCGAGATCTGCCTTCCCGCTTTCGCTTGAAGTGGACGTCAGGATTTTCTTCCTCCACTTATTCTACATCAACATGTTCCACGGGGGCCGTGCCTACCCCACCAGAAGCGGCTGCTAGAGTTTCGGCACCTGTATCCCTCTCAAAGCGGGGACTTCCTGCATCCGAGGCTTCGCTATCATCAACAGCAATGAATTCCTCGAGGCCTGGAACGCGGACCCTCTTACCCTCGCTCTTCTCAGTGACCTTCCGCTTCAGTCGCTGAGAAATCAACTTCACATCAAAGGAATTAATAGAAAACTCAGTAGGCGTGGAGTTCGAAGTTCTATACCACTGGCAGAATCCCAGGGTTATCAGAAGGTTCAGAGTCCTTAGCGGCATGCACAGTCGTGCCTCAGTATAACCAGTAATGTAGAACCGCCAGGTACGAGCTCCATCGATGAGCCTCCCCATAAAGGTCAGACTGCTGTTCGGATTGCCTACATACAGTTAGTCACACCCAAACTGACGGGCAAACCGACTCGGAACATAGGGCTCCAGGTAACAGGTGTTCCCGCTTCTATACAACAAGTGGGATGGCCGGATGCTAACCAGCCATTCGAAGACTCCCCGACTCAATGATGTCTGCCCTTCCCCTACATCCTTGAATTCTTCACCATAGCCTGCATCACGAATGTCGGGAAAGCACAGAGAAAGGCTGTAGATGTCTTGACGGTACAGCAGTTTGCGGACCCCAGCCACATAAGTCCGTGACCACGAACACCCCTCGAATCGACAAAGAAAGGCCATTCGAACACCTTCTGGAGGCTCCTCACCAGCCTGGATGATGGAGGGGCAGTGAAGGGCAAACCATGCCATCAAATAAGTATATGGCAAACCAATTCTGGGGTTTGGTCCATCGCGAGGCAAGATAGCCCCCTTTCTCCGCTTCGTCGTTGGTGGCCTACAGAAGACCTCCGTCAATGCACGAAGGCCTCTTTGAATACAGCACACCATGACTAGAAGAAGTCCAAGAGAACGACCATGGACTAGACGAACAGCAGGTAATAAGACAGTCGGATGAATGACATCACCAGACAAAGATGGCACCACACATCTCTTCAACCAAACCGTTAAAAAAGCCAGCTAGAAGTGCCTTCCGGGACGTCGGTCGACGAGCCTGGTGATGGAAACTCTGAAGAATATCACCTTTCTTATAGGGCCCGTCATCTTCTTCCAAAATCAAATCCCCTTGGGAGTGCTCTTGCATCCTACGAAAGATGTCTTCATCTGTGACTCCATAGTGAGCTGCTTCGGGAGTACCTTCCAAGTCAGGGAACAAATAATTTTCTCAGCTCTTCAAACTGCATGAAGCTCCCTTATGGCTCCCATGCATGCTTGAGCAAATGTACAGGTGGCACATCAACTCCCGGTAAGTCTCAAACAAGGCGGGCTCCTGTTTCTCCATAAGTGCCAATTCCCCCTCTCACGAGAAATATTCTTCATATGGGAGAGACCCCAAAGGCAGAGCAGAGACTTCCCACATCTCGTGCAGAGCCATGCCCAATTCGCCAACAAGGGTGAAGAAGGTCCCCGTGCCGGGCAGTACAACTCAAAAATGGCATAGAAGTTTTGAAAATCACCTAGAGGGGGGTGAATAGGTGATGGCTAATTTAATGGTCATTAAATGTAGAATTAAAAACTATTTAATGCAAATTAAAACTTATTACACTAAACACCACGTATAACACAAGAGTGTAGCCGGATTCCCCGTGAAGGGCTCTGGACTAACTACTCAAGATTCCTCTAAATAAGAGTTGAGGTGCCGCGTTGGCTTTCTTGGTTGAATACAAGTGTTAGCAAACAAACCCCAAGCATATAACAATTAAGCACACAATATATCAAGCATATAAAGATAAAGACAATATTAGCATGCAAGATATAAAGACAAGAGTAAGAGATAGAGAGTGAGCAATCGCAAACACGGGAGATTTGTTTCGAGGTTCGAGCACACTTGCTCTACGTCCCCGCCTTCACACTTGAAGGATTTCCACTATAAACCGATCCCACCGGATCACTCGGTGCCACAATACCTACAAGGCGAGTTCACACTTGAACTCCTTGGACTCTCTAGTCCCGTACACACCGCAAGCCCACAAGCTCGCCGAGGCCGCACATCAAACACCGAGTTCTCACTAGAACCCGAAACACCGCGAACACAACCGTCCGCCTCCTCAAAGTAAAGAAAGAAGTCTTTGGTGATCACAACACTTTGATCACCTAAAAACAATCTCACAATAACACTCCTATAGAATGAATATGTCAATGGTTGCTCAAGTATTTGTGAGAAAACAAGGATTGAAATGGTGGAGGAAAAACTCAAGAAAATCATTTTTAAAACACTCTTGATAAACTCCCCTTTTGATTGGAAATATTTGGCTCTAAAACTTGTGGATATAACCAATGAAATGAGTGGGAAAAACTAGCTTAAAACTCTTCGTTTTATCTTGTAGAAAACAGCCCCAAATGCCCCAATTTATAGAGTTAGAAAAACTAGCCGTTGGAGCCAGGTTAGCCTGTCGGTCGACCGGCCAACGGTCAGATTTCTGACCGTTGTGCTAGCGGTCGACCGCCAGTCGACCGTGGCCTGGATACAGAGAGCAGACTCTCTGTCCGGTCGACCGCCCGGTCGACCAGGGCCTTTCCAGAGAGCAGAGCTCTCTGGACGGTCGGCCGTCCCGGTCGACCGGCCCTCCAGCCAGACTGGCGTGCACGTCTGTGCCCGTCGGTCGACCGACCCGGTCGACCGACTTCTAGCTCGGTCGACCGGTCCGGTCGACCGGCAGAAGCCAGAACAGGTCATTTTTGGGATTTAAAGGTTGGTCATTTTGGCTCAAATAAAATCCCATAAAATCATGAAAAATCTACAAAAATAGTTTTAACATTATACTTTGATAATCAAACATGCTTGCACAAAATCAAGACATGTTACAAACTATTTGAACTATTTTTGTAACTTGGAAATTTTGGCTAAAAACGAAAACTGTATTTTTCCAAAATTGGTTTTTCCAAAACTTCTCCAAATACAAAAACAAGATATTTAAACAATTTTTAAAGCATAGAGTGTATGGATATGATCCACAACACATACATGGTGAAATATTTATGTTTTTGACATTAAGCACTAAATATGGTTTTGGTTAAAACATATAAACTTTGAATTCCAAAAACCAAACCGGTATTTTTCTAAAAGAAAACTCTTTTGTATTTTTCCAAAATAAAAATTCTTTTATGAAAACATAACTAAATCAAGAGTGTGTGTGTATAAGATATACTTGAGCAATCCACCAACTATTCTATCCTTTACATTTTATCTAAAACAAAATCTTATAAAAATAAACCTAAACACAAGTCTTGATCATGAAGGTCTTCACTTGAAGTCTTCTCAACTTCTTGACTTGGTCCAAACTCATCCATAGAGCTAGACTCCTCTTGAGTACTTAATGTGGTCTTGATGCACAAGCTCTTGAATCAAACCGTGCTAGCTCCAAAACTTGACTTTAAATCCTTTGTTGAAGCTACACTCCTACTAAGATCTTGATCACAAATCTGAAACTAAATAAGCACAAGATCATTAGTACTATAACTACATGAGTTGATCATCATCAAAACTAGAGTGATAGGCCTTTGGGCCAACAATCTCCTCCTTTTTGAGATGACAAAACTCATGGAGTTATATATGCATGGATTAAAGTAAAGCTTCAAAGAAGCTCCCCCTTAACTCATGCATCACAATAAACAATAAATATGGCAATGAAGCACATAAACATGTATGCAAATATAAGGAGATAAACATGCATAAACAAGCATAAAATACATCAAATTCTTTTTCTCCTATTTGCAATACAAAATATATATGCATAAACATAAATCCTTCTCCCCCTTTATGAATAAAGTAAGAAAAACATGCATGTATACTAAAATACTTCTCCAATACTTCTCCCCCTTTTTGTCAATCATCAACAAAGGGGTTAAAGTAAAAATAAAATGTTCTCCCTCTTTTTGTCAAAAGCAAAAATATCATCTGAAAGGGGTGACATTAAACAAATCAATAAAGGATATATGCGATATATATTCATGAAGAGGAAGACGCTAAGTTAACTTCCCTACACATATACATTACATGAAGGAGGGATGACAAGCCCTAATTCACATAACGCATAATATGCAATATATAAGAGGAGATGTGAAGCTCCCCCTACACACGTGTATCGCATAAAGAAGAGTTGTCAAGCTCCTCAATATAAAATACACTCAACATGAATCTATATGTAGAAGAGATGTTAAACTCTCCTTGCATATAGGAAATACAAATCAAAACATTTTTAATTTCAAAATTTCATATTAAAACAAAATTTTAAATTATCCTCAATAAAACAAATTTTGAGATATCTTGTAAACAAATTTTAAGATATCATATAAACAAACATTTTTAAAGGTACCACTTGTAAATCAATCAAATTTTAAGATACCAATTGTAAATAACAATGTAAATCAATTTTTAATCAAGCACAAATAAAACATACCAATTGTAAATAAATATTAAAAATTTTGAATTTTAATCAAAATAGAATCATATTGATACCAATTGAAAATTATTGTAAATTATTTTGATACCAATTGCAATCAATAGATACCAATTGAAGATTATTGCACAAATAAATCATATATATGTATGAAAATGAAAATACCAATAAGAATTGATATTATGGAAATTATGAAGCATACATATATAGAAAACAAATATGGGTATATACAAAAAAAATATCAATTGAGATCAAGTATATAACTCATAACCTACAACCCTTTTATGCTCAAGATAAAAGATTTTTCAATTAAGCTACCAAGGCATACTCGCCCATCCATCCTCCCATGATGGGATAGGTAGGGGTTTTCAAAATAGGTTTTGAAAATATTTTTATTGAAAAATACTACCAAATGAAGAATAATAACTAGTTAAAGATCATTTTTGAAAAACTAGTTAAAGATCCTTCAAAACATGAAACCAAATCATATGTTTTTCATGAATCATACCAATACACAAGAGTTGACACTCAAAATCGATAAAGCTCATAAAGAATTATGAAACAAAGTCATGAATAAACAAATAAAGTGTGAGTGTACAAGAATCATGTGTTTAACATTTTTCATGAAAATAATCAATAAAGCTCAAAACATAAATATCATTTTATCAAACAAATCATGAAAATTCATTTTTCATTTTAAACCAAACTTCTAGGTATATGTATGATTTATCCAAAACTAACAATATGCATACATATCCCAAACATAAAAAGATTCCATAATGTAAATTGCATGAAGGCAAATGACTCATGGGGTCTACATGTATATTTATTAGATTTGAATACAAAATACATATACATGAAGCAAAACATGAAAATAGGCAAAACAAGTGTAAATGAGAGAATCATCAAAATTAGGCTATACATGTGCATATAGTGAGTACAAATGAACAATAAAGTGCAAACATATATGAATCAATTTGTTACTCACTACTTGTACAAGTATACATCCAAGTTTTGATAAAAACTACATTTAAACTAGTATTTACCACATGAAGCACAAAAACATGAACGTGCTAAAAATATCATCTATGAATAAGCATGTAAATAAAGTAGGAGTTTTTAGAGATAGTTACCAAACCAAAGAACTATGCTCTAATTCTCCAAAACATGGTGGTTATCCCACCAAACCTCCTTGATAGCGGTGCATCAAAAGTATGTCCATCAAGTCCAAGTACAACCACCACCAAGGCACCATCCCTCTCACGTTTTGTGAGAGCCCTCACCTATATCAAAAATACAAGGTGGGGATTTTGGTACCCATTTTCTTTTGGGTCCTTGGGGTTAGCCTTGTAAGGAACCCAAACATTTTTATTAGCAAAATTTACATGATGTATCTTATCAAAACAAAACTTTGCTATATGGCCCTTGCGGCCACAATATGTACATTTGTACACTTTAGCATGCATATATGTGTGTGTGTGTGTGTGTGATCATGACGTGCAAATAGTGAATATGCATGAGGATGATGTGCATGAATATGTAGAGTTTGTTTCTTTGAAAACAAGGACTCCAATCTAGTATGATTAAAAGCACATTTGCTCAATGTTCAGCTCAAACAATTTATTTTATTTTTCAAAAATTTCATCTCATTAGTGGTGGCATGTAAAGCATGATGAGAAATAGAATCATTTTTCTTATTCTTTTTAGAAACATTTTCTTTTTCTTTTTCAATCATTTTTCTTTTCAAAGAAGTGTTTTCATTTAAAGCAACTTCTTTTTGTTTTTCCACCAAAATAACTTTATTTTTCAAAGTAGTGTTTCCTTCACACAAATCATTCAATTTAGACAATAAGAAAATATTCTCATTTTTCAAATTTTCATTTTCTTTTTCAAAACATGCAACTTTATGTTTAAAAGACTCATTTTCTTTTAAAACATTTTCAAATTTTTCTTGCAAAGAATCTTTTTCATTTAATATGGCATCAAATTTGTTTTTCATTTTCTTATTATCTTTCTTAAGCATGTCATATTTTTCAAGTAATTGTTGACAAAAAGATGTGAGCTCATCATATGACATATCATCTTCTTCTACCTTGATTCGGTAGTTACCTCAAGGGGGTTATCCCCTTGGACCATGTAGCACACGTTGGAAGTGTCACTTCCAACATCCGAGTCGCTCCCCGCATAGTATTGTTCTTTTTCACCAAGGGAGATCAACGAGTTCCAAACTACAAAAGCCGAGTCAATGTTAGCAACACTACATAAATAATCATTGTTTAGGGTACTCTTCAAAGCATGAATGGCTTTTGAGTTAGCCTCAATATACTTGCTATTATTAACATATGAATCATTAATGGTAGCAAGATAAACATGAATGCCTAGGCTTTTGAGGTACAAAGACATCTTAACCTTCCAAGTTTGGATGTTAAGAATGTCAAAGGTGAGAGGTGACATGAAATCCATAGTGTGTGTACAAATATTGTGATTAACCTAAAAAATGAGGATCTTTAACTCTAGGTTGTAAGACTCAAATCAAGAGCACTTGGCTCTGATACCAATTGAAAATCACCTAGAGGGGGTGAATAGGTGATGGCTAATCTAATGGTCACTAAATGCGGAATTAAAAACTATTTAATGCAAATTAAAACTTATTACACTAAACACCACGTATAACACAAGAGTGTAGCCGGATTCCCCGTAAAGGGCTCTGGACTAACTCCTCAAGATTCCTCTAAATAAGAGTTGAGGTGCCGCGTTGGCTCTCTTGGTTGAATACAAGTGTTAGCAAACAAACCCCAAGCATATAACAATTAAGCACACAATATATCAAGCATATAAAGATAAAGACAATATTAGCATGCAAGATATAAAGACAAGAGTAAGAGATAGAGAGTGAGCAATCGCAAACACGGGAGATTTGTTTCGAGGTTCAAGCACACTTGCTCTACGTCCCCGCCTTCACACTTGAAGGATTTCCACTATAAACCGATCCCACCGGATCATTCGGTGCCGCAACACCTACAAGGCGAGTTCACACTTGAACTCCTTGGACTCTCTAGTCCCGTACACACTGCAAGCCCACAAGCTCGCCGAGGCCGCACCTCAAACACCGAGTTCTCACTAGAACCCGAAACACCGCGAACACAACCATCCGCCTCCTCAAAGTAAAGAAAGAAGTCTTTGGTGATCACAACACTTTGATCACCTAAAAATAATCTCACAATAACACTCCTATAGAATGAATATGTCAATGAGTTGCTCAAGTGTTTGTGAGAAAACAAGGATTGAAATGGTGGAGGAAAAACTCAAGAAAATCACTTTTAAAACACTCTTGATAAACTCCCCTTTTGATTGGAAATATTTGGCTCTAAAACTTGTGGATATAACCATTGAAATGAGTAGGAAAAACTAGCCCAAAACTCTTCTTTTTATCTTGTAGAAAACAGCCCCCAAATGCCCCAATTTATAGAGTTAGAAAAACTAGTCGTTGGAGCCAGGTTGGCCTGTCGGTCGACCGCCCGGTCGACCGGCCAACGGTCAGATTTCTGACCGTTGTGCCAGCGGTCGACCGGCCGGTCGACCGTGGCCTGGATACAGAAAGCAGACTCCCTGTCTGGTCGACCGCCCGGTCGACCGGGGCCTTTCCAGAGAGCAGAGCTCTCTGGACGGTCGACCGTCCCGGACGACCGGCCCTCCAGCCAGACTGGTGTGCACGTTTGTGCACATCAGTCGACCGACCCGGTCGACCGACTTCTAGCCGGTCGACCGGTCCGGTCGACCGGCAGAAGCCAGAACAGGTCATTTTTGGGATTTAAAGGTTGGTCATTTTGGCTCAAATAAAATCCCATAAAATCATGAAAAATCTAAAAAAAATAGTTTTAACATTATACTTTGATAATCAAACATGCTTTCACAAAATCAAGACATGTTACAAACAATTTGAACTATTTTTGTAACTTGAAAATTTTGGCTAAAAACGAAAACTGTATTTTTCCAAAATTGATTTTTTCAAAACTTCTCCAAATGCAAAAACAAGATATTTAAATAACTTTTAAAGCATAGAGTGTATGGATATGATCCACTACACATACATGGTGAAATATCTATGTTTTTGACATTAAGCACTAAATATGGTTTTGGTTAAAACATATAAACTTTGAATTCCAAAAACCAAACCAGTATTTTTCTAAAAGAAAACTCTTCTGTATTTTTCCAAAATAAAAATTCTTTTATGAAAACATAACTAAATCAAGAGTGTGTGTGTATAAGATATACTTGAGCAATCCACCAACTATTCTATCCTTTAGATTTTATCTAAAACAAAATCTTATAAAAACAAACCTAGACACAAGTCTTGATCATGAAGGTCTTCACTTGAAGTCTTCTCATCTTCTTGACTTGGTCCAAACTTGATCCATAGAGCTAGACTCCTCTTGAGTACTTGATGTAGCCTTAATGCACAAGCTCTTGAATCAAACCGTGCTAGCTCCAAAACTTGACTTTAAATCCTTTGTTGAAGCAACACTCCTACTAAGATCTTGATCACAAATCTGAAACTAAATAAACACAAGATCATTAGTACTATAAATACATGAGTTGATCATCGCCAAAACTAGAGTGATAGGACTTTGGGCCAACAAGTTTGCTACGCTCATCTGAATTGCATAACAGGTCGCCCTAACGGCCTCGTAGAGTCCCAGCCTCTCCAGATCTTCCTCAAAATGGGCAAGGACATATAGAGTCAAGTCCCTCCACCATGCTTTGGGGGGATGAATCCACCCCGGGGTCTTGATTCAGTGGCTGGATAATTGCCATAAACCTTAAAAAATTGATTCCCAAAAGTCTGAGCCACCGCGGGATTTTCTCCCACCGGATGTCCGGAAGTACGTTCCCATGGTGGAGACCTAATATGCAACGAGGAGGACCGGCCTTTGTATAACCAGGAGACGGAGCTATCAAGTTCCCCACATGAACGGAATCGGTAGTCCGCGTCACTTGCCACTGCATCTTTCGAGCCCTCGTCACACATTGAAAGAAGGACAAGAGAAAGTGGTACTTGGTAGATGGGAGATAATACTTCTCGCCATCCAGTTTGAAAATCCACTGCCCCTCTCCGGCTAGCAGCTGGTGATCATTGTCTGGCGCTGCATCTCCAAACATGAAGCCAGGCTTCCGATAGATTCTTCAGTCGGAATCTTCAAGGGGAGCAGTAGTTAAGATGCTCCTCATGGTACGCTGATCCCAATCATGAATAAGTGCATCCCGACCAGGAGCGCTCCGCTCGCTGAATAGTGAAATCTGCCCTTGGAACTACAGGCTGACATTGCCGCCCAGCCCCCTGGCTATTTCAAAGAGACTGTTCAGAGGACCAGGAGTATAGTGCACTAGAAAGACAAGAAGAAACTATATTAGTTCATTTACTGAAGAAAGCTAAGGCAAGAAAAATAATTTTGCCAAGGCGTAGCTTCGCTCCCGAGCGAAGCAAGCCCAGTTTTTAGTTTCGCCCCGAAGCTTAACTCCGCAACCACAGGATGCAGAAAGAATATCTAAGTATTAGCTTCGCTCTGGAAGCTTGGCCTCAGCGCAAAGGAGCCCCAAGAGCTAACTTCGCTAGAAGAATACTGCTGCTTAAAAATTATTTCGAGGGCATTAAGGTCCTTTTCTAACCACGCTTCTAAGGCTAACTTGTATCCTATCCTCCAACAGGATGTGAACCGCCTAAGGGATAGCTTCGCCTGGAAGCTTGAATAAGAAACCCTTCGGTTCTCAAATTCCCAAATCAAGAAATCAAGGGAAATTAAGGGAGTTGAACTCCCTAAGATCACGGGATCACGATTGACCGCTCTGGATTAATCAAGGGTAACCGAAAGTTGGCTTCAAGAAGAGATGAAAATCTCTGAATAAAGAGGGAAAGATCCCTACCCGCGATAGGTCGTTCGATGACCGGAGGAGGAGAGGGTCCCTCCGTCGTAGAGGTTGCTACCTCTTTTCCTGCTCGTCTTTTGGGAGCCATCGGAGAATTGAAGAAGTTCTTGAATTATCAAACGAAGAAGAAAGCAGAAGAAGAGATTTGGAGTTCTCTGAAAATTCACAGAGAAGTGATTCCTTCTCTTTCAGCCTAATCGGGCTTTTATAGGCTGATGATTGCCTAAACTCTGCCTCCTCGAAAGGAGCGCAGGGTCATTTCAAATTAATTTGAAACGGCGCCTAAGCGCCTTCCCGAGAAGCACTGCTTCAGCCCCGCTAAGGGCTAACTCCGCCGTGAGTTCAGTGTCGACTTTGCGTGACACTTGAACAACTTCGCTGAGAAAAGTGCCTTAAGCTCTGGCTTCGCGGAAATTCCGTGATAGCTCTGCCAGAGATTTGTTCCTGACTTAGTTGGGTGTCAGTCTCCAACTTCGTCGAAAGTTTAGCTCCGCTGAGAGCTTCTAATTCCTCCTAAGGAAAAGACTTACCTAAAGCTAGTCCACTCCAGGTGTTCACGGATCAAAAAGGAGGGAAACAAAGCAGATAAGTAGAAAATAAACATTTTATTCGATTCAAAAGGGAAGATACATTGACGCTACATCAAAGTGGTCTTTCGTACAACCGAATCATTGATCCAAAGGGATACAAGTTGTCCTATCTACTTCCAAGGTAAACCAACTGGACACGAAAGGCCTTCCTTATGCACAAGGCCGTAATCCTTCGCATAATGGAAGATTTTGTCATCAAGAAGCTGGATATTCTTTGATGAAAATTGGCAAAGGACTGGTTGCCACCAGAAAGCCGGATCTTCTTTGATTAAAATTGGCAAAGGAAGGATCCGAGACCTTACAGGTGACGTCCGCTTTCCCGAAGTGGATCATCTCGGATAAGCGACTACCAGCCCCTTCTCGGAGTGGATCATCTCGAATAAGCGACTACCAACCTCCTCCGGAAACACGCATCAGCTGCTCCAGTTTGTTCCTCCTGCTTATGGTCAGAGCTTCAACTCGAAGATCAAGAGGCAATTTTTTAGTCTCTTTCATCAAGACAAAAGACTGGCGGGCACAGTTCACTGCAACGCAAACAGGAAACAGGTTAGTGTTAAATCAAAGAGAAAGCTGCGAAGACGAAGCGCTAAGTCAAATTCTTTGGACGAAGCGGTTCATATCCGATCCAGTGGTGCTTCAATTAAGCAGAGGATAGCCTCACTTGCACAATGACGATGGACTAACTCAGCATAAGCTAAGTCCTAGCCTCGCCTATATGGCTAAGCTAGACTGGTCCAGAGGGACACAATCTTAGCCCCACCTATATGGTAAGACTGGCTCAACCTTGAAGAGACTAAGTCCCAATTCTTGCCTACGTGGCGGATTTAACAGGAAGATTCAATAGATCAAAACAAGAACCCTGCATGGGAAAGTCTGTTTCTAATCAAGCGAGTATGATAGCTTCGCTAAGAAGCTAGAAAATAGGGCTGAAGCCCTTCTCTGCAAATCAGTCAGATATAAAATGAAGAACAAGGGAAGTCAATCCCTGAAGTAGCTGCTAAAGCTAAGATTAAGGGAGGTAAGCTCCCTAAAGTCACTAGTCCATTGGTAAAAGTCTCTGGATGACCGCGACTCACCAGCTCTCGGCCGGTTCGTGACCAGAGTGGGCGCCCCCACTATTTCAGAGATCTGAGCATCCTCCTCTAGACAACCAGGAGGTGTCATGAACAGAATGCTTCCCTGAAGAGGACTTCAAGTGTCCTATTTATAGGCCTCATGGCCTGACTATGCTGCTACTTCAAGCTTGAAAGCGCGAGCGAATTAAAGGCATTCAAGTGCTGGGCCTTGAGAAAGGGAATACTCCCTCGTTAATGCAAGAGAGGTTATTCTAACCTCGAGAAAAAAGAGCAATCCTTGTCGTAACTAGCCGAGAGACAGTTAGCCTTAGGAAAGGAACGTCGTTCCAAAACTGATTTGAAGCGAAGCTACTCCAGGAGGCCCAGACGCGAAGCTACCCAGAATCGCGAATCTACACGATTCCTCGGCGAACTTATTCCAATCCGAAAGCAAGATTGAAAGCGAAGTTGAACTCAACCACTATGGCGACGTTCGTACTTCACTTACCATCAATCAAAGCAATTCAAAGTATTTCGGAGTCTGAACCATTCCATTGCAGACTTACAAAAACTTTGAAGGGGGTCTTGTCGACACTCTAAAAAAGACAAGATTCCTGACTGGCCTGAACAATGTCTAAACTTGTTGACATTTACAAAAGACAAGTGGCAGACAAGCTGACAACCAGTTCTGTACCCATCTCTGAGGGACAAATCAGCAACTTGGACTCTACTGATCCATTGAAGCAGACAGTGAGCCCAGATTATCTTTGAAGAGATCTAAGCAGACCTAAGATGCTAAGTTAGCTCAATACTTAGCATCGCATGAGCCCAAGGGGATAGCCTCACCTGAGAGGCTAAGTTTGTCTGACTTCGCCTTGGAGCTGTTCAAAGCTCTATGAGAGAGCTAACTATATGCTCAGTTAACTCCGCCTGAAATGCTCAGTTAACTCCGCAGAGAGTTAGCTTCGCTCGAAGCCACACGCAACCGCACAGAAGGTTGGTCGGTAGCTTCGTCACAGATGTTTATCTAGCTCTACTGAAGAGCTTTCTTCTGATTTCGCCAGATGTTCCTTCCAGCTCCGCTGTGAGCTCGACGCGACAACTCCGCTGCGGGTCTGTTATGGTCAACTTTGACCAATTAAATTTTCAGATGAGATCAAATCTATTCAGGATTAAACCTAATCAAGATCAAATCTGAGATCAAGTTGGGCAGTTGTTTACCATAATCCCTTGACTCTCCTAAAATAAGTAAGAAGATCAGGGGAGATCCTTCAAATATTTGAAAAGAATCAAAATGGTCAGGAGATCGACACTACCTGTTATTCCTAACTTCACAGAAGCTGATCCTAGCCTCGCGGCAACACTACTTTCCAAATTTAAACAGATTGACTTAATCTGTTTTCAGATTTACAAAGAGACAATTGTACCCCTACTCTCCCTATAAATAGCCCACCAGGGGTATATGAACACACACACACACACACAGAGAGGCTGAAAGAAGGAGAAGAGATGGCTAAACAAAGATCTATTCTCTTACTTTTAAAAATTCAGAGAACTACTTCTCTAACCAGGGTGCTAATACCCTAAGATCCTCCTCCCTCTCAAGGAATTTTCGGAACCAGGCGAGAAGGAATTCCCAAGCAGAGGCAGTTTGAGAAGTAATAAGAGGGTTCTACTAACCTTCTGTTCTCCGATTCTCCGAACTAGGCGAGAAGGGAATCCCGTCAGGCAGCAGACTGACCGTCTGATCGATCGCATCGTCAAAGGGACAAAGTGGTCGCGCGCTGACCACTCTTATTAGCACACTTCTCCAGAATCTCAGAGGAGATCTACTTGTAATCTTTTTATTATAAAAGAATTACTTATAATTTAGCTCCTCGACCCCTTTTTGTAAGTTTCCTCCTTTGCAAAATCAATGGAAAACAACACTTTCTCGCAAGTAGAGTTTATTGAAGATGATATCATTAATGATTTGATTAATCAGAACTCGAGGATGATTTCTTTTGAAGGAGGGATAGATGTAGGAAGTCAAGGCAGCAGCAGCAAAGATCAAGGTTCAAAAACAGGCCAGACATAGGTCTCAATCGATCGAGCAAACGAGTTGAAGCTGCTATATGACTGCCTGGTCAACTAGCCAGAAAGCATAAAAGCAATCAGAGCGCCAGCCGACCGCCTGGTCGACCGACTAGAAAACAGAAAAGAGACCAAAAAATTGAATCTCTTAGTCGATCAACCGCCCGACCGCCAATGTAAATTTGACTGAGCGATCGACCGCCGGTCGCGTATCGGCTATTTTAGATTCTGTTTAAGATTTGATTTTCGTGTCGTTTTGAATATCAATTTGCTTTGTTTCCTTTTATTTATTTCTAGTTCCTAGTTAGATTAGAATTCTACTTTTTGAAGCCTATTTATGGCCATTGTTTATTTGTTTTTAGGATACAAGTTTTAATTAATGAAATTGAGCTTTTCTCTCCAATTGCTCGTGAATTCGAGTTGTTTATATTTGCTCATGGATTTGAGTTGTTTTATTCGTCGATTCGAGTATTATCCTACCTAAAGAAACCCTTTAGGGTTCATTGACGCTAAAACGAGATCTAGTCGGCGTCGTTTGCTTCCTTGTTTGCGTCATTTTGTTGCAGAAAGTGAAGCAAGGAACCGTCGCCGTGATCACAGTTTTGCCTCGATCGGATATTCCATATGAGAAAGCCTTGCATCTCAAAGAGCTAATGTGTGATACTAAAATGTTTGGTTATATATATATATATATATATATATATATATATATATATATATATATATATATATATATATATATATATATATATATATATATATATATATATATAACATTTATTATTGATGAATTTCTTCTTATTGGATATAAATTTGTATTGCAGATTTCATTTTGGTGCATGTGTTTCCTTACTGACTCAAGTATTGAGTATGAATTTTGTATTAGAATATGAATGTGTTTTGAATGTGAATTTGTATTGGGGATTTTATTTTGGTGCATGTTTCATTAGCGGCTCAAGTGTCGGATATTAATTTGTGTTGGATAAGAATGTTTATTGAATGTGAAATGTGTATTTGATATCTATTTTATTGGATATGAATATGTAATTTATAGGGATATATGTATTAGATATCGAACGTATTAGGATGTAATGTACAAAGATTTTAACAATATATACAAAATTAAAAAAAAAATTCTTTTGATGTCCGTTCTTCCAGAATTGACGTTAAATCTGGAGACGTGAGTTTTAACGCCAGCTCTGAGAGAACCGACGTTAAAAGTAATTTTCTTTTTAAAATTTTATTATTTAAATTGAGTTTTACATTCGATTCTATATGAGAACCAATGTTAAAAGTTAGGTTATAACGTCGGTTTTTGGGGAAAACGATGTTATATTTTATGACGACGATTTGCAACCACCATCATATATCTGGGACTTTTAAGGAGTCTTATTGTAACGCCCCGATCCCACAAATACGGAGACACTACGGCGATGTACATATGCAGGGCGGCAATACCCTTACATATGTATGCTAAGCCACAGTACAGGGAACATATATAATATACACAAGAAGTCCAACATAAATAAGTAAAAGAATACTTAGAAAAGAGGTCAGTACAATAACAACAACTAAGTCATTTGTCCAAAGTATTTGGGGTAGGCTACATGAACCAAAAGAGAATTACGCCAGATCAGGCACATTGATCAGCTTTCTTCACTCATTCCTATCGAGCAACATGCCTTCACTAAAACCTTTAGCCTATATATCTTGTCGTATTACCTCCATCCATGTTTTCTTCGGTCTCCCATGCGCTTTTTTAACTTGCCCTAATTTGATACGCTCTACTTGCCGGACTGGCGCATCTGTAGGAGGTACGTCGCACATGACCAAACCATCATAGGCAATTTTCTCTCATCTTCTCTTCTATAGAGGTTACGCCTATCTTAGTACAATATCATCATTTCTCACCTTATCTCTCCTCGTATTACCACACCTCCAATGAAGCATGTGCATCTCTACTACACTCATCTTCTGGGCATGGTATCTCTTTATACCCCAACATTCTATGCCTTATAACAAAGCTAGCATAATAGCAGTTCGATAAAACTTTTTTTCAGCCATAACGGAATATTACGATCACATAAAACTCCTGTTGCGCTCCTTCACTTTCAACCAGCCGGCTTCGATCCTATGGTTGATATCACTATTGATCTCCCCATCCTTTTAGATAATAGAACCCAAGTACTTAAAATGACTGTTTATCGGTATTTCTTGACCATCTAGTGTCACAATACTATAATCTCGAATTCTCCATTTACTGAATTTACACTCCATATACTCTGTTTTGGCCCTACTTAATATAAAACCTCGAGATTCTAGAGTTTGCCTCCATAACTCCAATTTTGCATTTACCCCAGCTCTCGTTTCATCGATTAAGACAATATCATCAGCAAATAGCATACACCATGGTATCTCATTATGAATAGCTCTAGTAAGCTCATCCATCACTATAACAAATAAGAATGGACTCAGTGCAGATCCTTGATGCAATCTAATTGTGATAGAAAAATTACTTGTTATGCCTCCACAAGTTCTGACATTTGCCACAATCTATCGTACATGTCCCTGATTATGTCAATATATTTGATGAGGACTCTCTTTTTCATCAATGTCCACCATAATACCTCTTTTGACACTTTATCATAAGCTTTTTCTAACTTAATAAAGACTATATGCAAATTTCTTTTCCTCTCTCGAAATCGCTCTATAAGTTGACGAAGCAAGTAAATAGCCTCTGTCGTCGATTGTCTTGGCATGAACCGAAACTGGTTCTCTAATATTTTAACATTATGCCTTAACCTGTATTCAATTACCCTTTCCTAAAGCTCCATGGTGTGACACATGATTTTTATTCCACGATAGTTTGAACAACTCTGGATACCACCCTTGTTCTTATAGAGAGGTACTAGGGTAGTCTTCCTCTACTCATTTGGCATCTTTTTAGTTAGCCAGATCTTGTTAAAGAGGTTTGGCAGCCATCTCACGCTCACCTCTCCTAAGCATCTCCATATCTCAATAGGAATTCCATCCGGGCCAACAGCTTTCCTTGACTTCATCCCATGCAACGCCTCTTTAACTTCAGATTCGCTAATTATGCCCATATAATTACAGTTCATATCTTGGCACTGAATGGTAAGGTCATCCAAATCTTGAGTAGAACTACCATTGAACAATTTGTCAAAATACTCTCTCAATCTTTCTTTGATTTCTCCATCCCGAATTAAAACCTTCTGATCCTCATCTTTGACACACCTCACAGTACATAAGTCTCTAATATTTCTCTCCCTTATTCGATCAATTCTATATATATCATTTTTAACCTCTTAGGTGCTAACTTCTCATACACTTCTTTATACACTTTAGCTCTAGCATTCTGAACAACTTTCTTAGCCTCCTTCTTGGCTAGCTTATACCTCTCAAAACTCACTCCATCACAATTTTTCTACAAATCTCTGTAAAAGTTTTATTTGATCTTAATGGCAGCTTTTACCTCTTCATTCCACCATGATGTATCCTTACATGGTGGAGCACCACACCGTAACTCACCAAGTACATCTATAGCTACTCTTTTAATGCAGCTAGCAATTTTGTTCCATGTTGTATTGGGATCATCTTGGGCTTTCCAATCTGCTTCATGTACTACTCGATCTATAAAAACTCCTTGGTTACCTTCTTTTAGCCGCCACCACTTAATCGTAAGATCTAACTTACGCTTAATCTTTCTAAATCTCTTTCTAACCCGGATATCTAAAATTAAGAGTCTATGTTAGGTTACTATACTCTCACCCGGTACTACCTTACAATCCATACAATAAGCTCTATCTACTTTCCTAGTTAAAAAGAAATCTATTTGGCTCGCACTTGATCCACTTCTAAAGGTGATCAAGTGAGACTCTCTCTTTCTAAACCAAGTATTCGCTAAGATCAAATCATAGGACAAAGCAAAATCTAGAATCGATTTACCTGATTCATCTCTTTTCCCAAAACTAAATCCTCCATGTACACTGTCAAACCCATAATGACTAGTTCCTACATGTCCATTGAGGTCACCGCCTATGAAAAGCTTTTCTCTAATAGGTATTCCTTGCACTATCTCATCTAAATCCTCCCAAAATTAACGCTTACTAGACTCATCAAGTCCTACATTTGGTACATAGACACTAACTATGGTACGTAGACACTAATACCATTAAAAATCTCTCTATCTAAAATAAATTTAACTAGTAAAATTATCACCCTTTCTCCTAACCTCTACTACATTCTCAAGTAATTGTTTATCTATGATCACACTCACTCCATTATGATTTCTATCTCTACCAGTATACTAAAGTTTATAACCTAAAGGCTCTATAATTCTAGTTTTTTCACCTATCCACTTAGTTTCCTGCACACACAAAATACTAACATTCTATCTAGCCATAGCATCAACTAAGTCTGCTAATCTACCTGTAAGAGAACCTATGTTTCATGATGCTAAGATAATTTTATATTCATGAGCTAACTTATTTACCCTTACCTTCTTATAAAAGTGTGGGAACCCTTACTCATTTGACACCACATCCAAGCACCGATGTGGCGCCTAGTTTCTGGACAATGACCTAGCAACCCTTACCCACTTTTCACTACATGTGCGCTCTGATGCAGCGCGTCGCTCAGTAGGGAACGCCCCAACAAAATTTAATGATCATAATAAATATGAAAATATGGATATATGAGGAAACGAAAACAAATAATAAAGAAACCTATGAATAGGAAAGAGTGGCAGACTCAAGATCATATTTCGAGAAATATCAGGTGTTACAAAATCCCAGATCTCCAACCTGACAAACCTAGGGTCGTCAGAAAGTGACCTAGTGAGTGATAAAATAAAAGAAACAGTAATAGATATTATAGTAATACAACCACGATAATATTATATAATACAGTTTAATTACCGATGATACACAATATAATGATAATAACATTCAGGAGAGATATACAAGTGTCATATTTTAACAATATCAATACCTAACACGTTCTAACAGTGTCATTACAACAATATTATCCAGTTTTATATCATTACTATCAGTTCATATGTCCGGACTGTGCTATCAAAATAATAGGTAGGTCACCATGGGGAGTATGTTACTACAGTCAATAAAGTTATACCATGTATATATTATTCTTAATATGCGTATTATGATATAGTATTAAGTGTTCATAATTACATCAGTGTGCATAAGTAATATGTAGCAAGTTTAATTTCTTTATATTTCTTATTTAATTTAATAAACACAGTAGCATAGTGGTGATGTGATGGATATGAATATGTATATATAAAGTATGCAGAATAACCATACTATAGTGATGTGATTATGCGGTAACAGTGTTTACAGAGTGTACATGAAACATAATATATATAATGCAGAATATATGTGTACAAGAATAGTGTGTCACTATATGAAGTGTAACAAGTATCAGGAAGTGTAACAAGTTATACAGGTGACATGATAGTGGATAAAATAGTAACAAGTACAACTAAACAGTATTATACATGTATCGGGCAAGTCATGTTATTTATATAATAATAACAATCAGTACCGCCTGATATTTTAATCAATCTCTTGTAGTTTCCCATACCACTAGCAGTTCACATCGGAGCCATACTCCAAACGAACCCATCCGGACATGGTACGGGTACCATTATCCGAACGAGAGAGTGACCAAATAACAAGCGTTCTCGATGTTACTATTGTTTATACCGTGTTATAATGTTAATTGGAAACCCAATAATCAAGGAGTTCTTATCGGGTGAGTGTATCCCGTGCATACCCGGATCAACGCCTTAAACAAACCTCTGGCTGCTGAGACTAGGGCCAGCCCGCTAAGTCTGTAACAAGTTACAGAAAATAGGAGCTCAATGAGATAATAACATAACGGGAAACGGGAGCTCATGAGCTATAACAGACGGTAGCTAGCACTACCCCGTCCTATGCAGTGGGACAAACAATGGATCCAGACATCCACCCAACTAAATCTATTCAACCGTCAAGTCTCCCCCATTTCCAAGTTATATTTATTATATTTAAACTACACAGCTCAAGAAGTATAGCACATGGTACATGTAATACGATAACAAGACATGAGCTCTATTGATAGCATGAATCAAGATAACAAAAAATACGAGATGTGAGATTCTAGAGGTGGCCCCGTGGCTTGGACCCACGTGGCACTTAGTTTCACACATCGTGTATCAACATCTCACATGTCCAGTAACGGGAATATCAATATCCGTAACGAGAAACAATCATGTAATGAGAATACAAGAATATCCATGTAGCAATAAGTCATGTGATATAAACAGTGATCCATGCAATAGGAAATACAGAGACAATCAATGCATACCAGTGAATCTATATAACAATGATATATACATGAATAATAGCGTACAGAGTATCCATGTAACAGTATCCAGTGTAATAGCGTATCTGTATATCAATGGTTCATGAACATACAATAATAGTGTTATGTGTATTAGTATCTGTGTAACAGTGATACTTGTGCATGGAATAACATTATCTAATGTAATAGGTATTTGCATAAAATACAATGTCCAATGTACTAGAATGTTTGTGCAGCGATAATACAGGTACATGTAATAACGGTGTCCAGTGTAAGTCAGGTAACGTGATCATACCATATAATCGAGTATCAGATATCCCTATTTGTAATAACTATTACAATATTACTAATATGATCAAGATCACAAAATTTACATATATTTATCTATTTTAATTATCAATTTATTAGTTAATTTACTTAGTAAAATTATTAACTTATGAATCTCGGTATTTAGACAAGTATCTATTTTTTATAATAAATCAAGAAACAAAATAATTATTCTTATGTTATTGAATATGTTTAAAAAATAATCATGTATATTCTATTTACTTCTATTTACAATGATATTCTGATGATTACAATTTATTAAATAATATTTATAGTGATTAATCGATAAATACAACTTATTTAATAAAGAAATAAACCAATTTAATTAAACTTGATAACTATAATTTATAAAAAAAAAACACTCACAAACTGGCCATAGGAAGGTTGCTCTCTTTTCCATGATCGCAACGGTTTCAGAATAGTCCAAATCGGACACCGGATGCTCAAGATATAGCCCGGACACTAAAATCAATAAACATGGATTAAATGTGTAATAAAAAGATCAAATTTGTAAATATTATAATTTATGAAGTGTTTTTATGTAAAGTTATCTTTATAATGAATCAGGTTTGGGTTGTTAACGGGTCGGGTTCACGTTCGAAACCCAAACCCAACTGACTTATATGAATATGGGTTAATGGGTTAACAGGTATAAACCCAACCCAATAAGGTTAATGGGTTCGGGTTTGGGTTCTACAAGTGGGTCCACACCCATTTTGGGTGTGAACCCATAACAGTAACAGTAGCAGCAACTGCTGCTACTACTTCTACTGCTGCTACGGGGAGGATGTCAGCCAGCTGAGCTGGCCAGCGGCAAGGGAGACCTGCCGGCGACGGGTATAGCCACCGGCGGTGGTCAGAGAGAGGGGAGGAGAATTGGAAGAAGAAGAAAAAAAAAGTAAGAGAAGAAGGAGAAAAAGTAGAAGAAAAAGAGGAGGAGGAGGATTGGGGGTGGTGCCCCGACTGGGGGCGCGGCCAGAATCGGCCCGGGGTGCCGGCGACCTGGCCTGGCCACGGGCAGGGAGTCAGGTCCCCCCGGGCTTGAACAGAGAGGGAGAGAGGGAGAGAGAGACCGTGAGGAAGAAGGAGAGAGGATTAAAGAGAGAGAGAAAGAAAAAGAGAAAGTTTGTTAGAGATATATTAGAGAGAGAAAGAGAAAGGGAGAGGGTTTATAAAGGGATAAAGGGGAAGGCAGTGGGTTAAGATGGTGGGAAGACTTGGGGAAGAAGAAAGAAGAAAAAGGATTAGAAAAAGATTTTAATATTATTTAATTAATATTATTTTATTCAGTAAAAAATTGGCTAGCTCCGAACCATTCCCAAAAATTCTATAAAATAGAAAATATTATGCGGAGGAGGAATGTGAAATCAGATTCTAGAAATCTTATCTAGTTTACAAGTTAAAAATCCTAAAATGTATCGCCAATACTGGGCGACACCGGTTTAGCCGAATCTTTGATAAATTCAGAAAAATCTCAAAAAAATACGTTAAAGTAGAAAATATGATTTTAAAAAATAATTTAAAAGTAGATTCTCAAAATTCAAGTCCAATTGTAATTAAAAATCCTAAAGCTGATGTCAGTATCGGTCGACACCAAATTCGGAGATTTTCTAAAATAATCCAGAAAAATTTCAGAAAATTTTGAAAAATATAAAATATTAGAAAATAATATCTGAAACTGAAATTAACTCAATCTGACTATCAGAAAGGTCAAATCAACTTTATATGTCGTATCAAGTACTTATACTGTGAGACATACATCAAGGATCAGGGGGTTACTTTGTATAGACGTCGGTTGTTGATTGTTCATCAAATGTACATATTTTTTATCATATTTTAATATTTATTTATCATTAAACATTGCTACGTAATGGGATTATTGTTAGTAATGTACAAGCATTCTTAATTAAAAAGAGAAAAGGAAAGTGCCCAAAAGAAACCCAAAGTCCGAGAAAAGCTCAAGAGTCCATCAAGCCCAGATAATTCAGAGATTACCCTATCTTAAATCAGAGATAAAAAAGAAAATCAATTTAAGTTTAGTTGCCTGATCCCCAAGTCAAAGATATAGGAGAGAATTCGAGTTTAAATTCAGATTTATAGATTACTTGTTTCCTAAGGTATCTAGGAATATCTTAAATTTCAGAGTTCAAACAAAGATTCTGAGGATAGATCTCAACATGGACGGATGAGATGAAGCTACGCGCAAAAACACACCCTGTATCTCCCTCCCATTGCCGTGTTTTCTCTTTAAAAGCTGCGGAAACACAGCTTTCCTAAGGTGTTGGCCGTGATAGTTTGATGGTTGAGTTATGTAGGGATTCTACCATGAGAATCTTTTATAAATAGAGAGGCAGAGCAACAGAGCAGAGGTATCTCAGAAAATTAAGTTTAGTGTTTTCTTTAGATATTTTTCTTTCCAAATTTTTATTGTATTTTCAAGCTTTTAATTTGAAGATTTGTAAAGAGAAGAAGACTTTTGTACTGGATCGGTGACAATTCAATAAAAGTTCTTACTTTGTTTTCATATCTCTTTTTTCCTTTTATTTATGTTCTTCAATTTTAGTTGCTTTATTTTATGCACCCTTTAATCACATGCCAAGTGTAATAATGAACATGGGCAACTAATCCTCTTCGTAACTTGCTAATCTCTCTACCAACTAAGTCTATTTCTATAAGATGAATTGATTGAATTCTATGCCTGTTTGATATTCTAGGGTTAAGTTAAGATTCTTGAAGATTAATGATGACTTTAAGTTAAACTAGTTTTAGAGTTATGCTATTTAATGGTTATTCTTGATTTATACGTAGATACTTTGATAGCTTAATGTTGAGTTTAAAATGATTTTTCTTTTGCTATACTTTAAAACTTTGATAAACTAATATTTAATTTATCTAGTATACTTTAATTAGAGTTTACTTTTTTATCTTACTCTTCTTGCTTGAATTTGAAGCAATATTCTAGGATTAATTTTTCTAGATTCAATATGATATTTATTCTTCATAGATTAGTACTTGGTTGTGGTAGATGACTAGTGAGCTATGATCTCTCTTTTTATTCAATCAACTCTTTTATTACTCATCTTTTTCTCTAAGTTTTACATAGAGAAAATGTATCGAAACCTTCCATCGTATTTCTCCCTGCGTATCGACCCATTTAGCTCTTACTACAGCGGATTACTTGTAAGAAACAGAGAAACTTCTTAACCTTAATATTTTCTTTTTTACTTTCTTTTCTCTATCAATCAAAATTTTGACGCCTTTGCCCAGGAGGAAGCGGTACAGTTTCTTTGTTAAACCCTACATTCTCTGTTTCTGTTCAGGATTGGAGAACAGAAAAACTTTCTGCAGATACATACATATAAGTGGCCCTGGGACTGCATCCAAAGCAGAGCCCCAAAGCCCTCAATAAAGCCGCGCAAACGCGCCATAACTGTGCAAACGCGGCTTGTTTTAGTTCACTACTTGTCTTCTGCAAGGCTTCCTGAAATTGCAAAAGTTTACTTTCAGTGATTTTAGATTTTCTGTTTGAATATTTTACATACTGCTAATAATTTAACAATAATTTATTTGTTGATTAACTTAAAAAACTATTTAAACTCTTGCATCGCGGCACGTGTCTATTTAAATTCTTTAATTTATGTTGAAGAGTGCTGGAAACCAGGCACGTTCGCATTGCATCTAGCCTAGGAAGCACCCTTGGCTGATTTACTGCTTTTGAGTGAATTTTTTTCTACTTACTTGTACATGTGCACTAAATTCATTTTAAGAGTAAAACCCCTAAATAATATAAGGTGGGGACCTTATTACCCTTCCTTAACCCACAAACCATCTTCCTTGCATTCACAACCTAACTCTAATTTAAAATTAGTTAGACGTTGGCCCAGGATAACTCAGACTCACGAGGAGATTGATTAAAGGAGAAAGTTGTTAGAACTTAACTCTTGCCAAATCGGTGACTAGGTAGGAGATTGAGAGGTGAAACCTCAAAGGTTGGTGGTTTGGCTTAACTAGGTGCGTTGCTCTTGCGCGGATACCTCTCACCAATCTTACCACCTACCTGACCGATTAACTTATGGTTAGAGTCTGCAATATACCTCCCGCAGATAATCTACAGTTAAGAGTCATCTAGGTCCAAGTTAAACTTAGATTAGGATTGACTGATTTTGATTGACTGGGTGATCTTGTTTTTATTGTACATCTAGGCTAAAAAAAAACCAAACACCACTAAATATAAAAAAAATAAAAATTATAAAAAAAATTCCCATGGCCTATCCAAATTTATTTGGGTACAATTCATTTTATAGGCCAAATCCATCTTTCCATCCACCAACCTCTTTTCCAAGTTTCATGACTATCACCAACCCGTCCTCTCATCTTTTATATTTTATCCTATCATTTGGTGCAATTATTTTAATAAACCAACCCATTCTTCGGAACAATATCCCTCGATAGAGTATTCGTTAGAACTAGGTCCAAATCAATTTCACACATTTCAAGGATCTACGAGCGAACCCTATCCATCACATCAATTAGAATTCAATAACAATCATGAGGAGGACACACAAACTTCACACCAAATGTTAAGTGACAATGTTCTAGACAGGGCGCACTTAGAGATGATGGTTACTGAGTTAGTGGTTGAGTAAGAGGAGGATTCATTTTCTACCTAACCTGTTCTTGATGCAAAACCAAATAGATCTATGTCAATTCAGGAACACATCAATCAAGATAAAATGAAAAATGTCCAAAGTGGGAAACCCATGTTAATTCTAAAAAATACACCTAGAGAGGGGTGAATAGGGGTACTAGCTAATCTAATGACAAATGATGCGGAATTAAAAGACTAATTGCAACACACTATGTGTAACTAAAGAGTGTAGCCGAATTCTCAGTGAAGAGTTCTGGACTCTCTCTTCAAGATTCCTCTAAATAAGAGTTGAGGTGCTATATAAAGCTCTCTTAATTCAATACAAGTATGGGCACACAAACAATACCAAGCATGTAAGTGATATGAACAATATAAAGCAATACAATATGTAAGAGAGAAAGAGAGTTTAGAGATAGTGGATCAAACACAAACGCCAAGATATATTTCGAGGTTCGAGCCACTGCTCTACGTTCCTGCCTTCACACAGAAGGATTTCTACTATGTCCACACAGGACCTCCCACAAAGGTAACCTCCACCGAGAAATTATAACTCTACACTTAGAGTACGCTACTCCTCTCTCAAATACAACCACATCTACTCTCAAGAGGCAAAGCACAAAGCCAAAACTCAACCACCTCTACACAAGAGGGTAAGGCACGAAGCCAAACAACAACCACAATCACCTCCACACAAGAGGGATAATCACAATTCCAAAGTAAAATCCCAATCACCTCTGCACAAGAGGGATAAGCACAAAGCCAAAGCAAAGTAGAGATTACAACACTCAGTGATCACAATAGACCACAAACAATTTTTCTCACAAAAATAAGATCCTATAGATAGGATTAGATATGATAGTTCAAGTGTGAGAAAATAATGTGTTTGAAAAACAAATCACAAAGAAAAATACTTGAAAAAAATACTAGATAGAAATAAAAATAAAAATCAAAACCAATTTCTCAAAGACTTCTTTTTCTTTGATTTTTCCAACCTTTTGAAAAATAAAATAAAAGATAGAGATTTGAAGCATAAAAACTCTTTTGAAACTCTTTAGAAAATGGGAAAGATGGCACTAGAAAACTGGTTAAAATTCTCTTCTTAAATCTTATTCAAACAGCTCAAGAGAAGCCCTTTAAATAGGCCCTCAAAATTCTAGTCGTTGGCAGTCAGAAAAGGTCTATTTTGACCTTCCGGTCGGTCGACCGGCCAACTATCAGTTTTCTGACCATTGAGCCTCTGTTCGACCGAGACTAGCATATCGTCGACCGGCACTACCCGAGAGCTGGGTAGTTAAAGTCGGTCGACCGCCCGGTCGACCGGCCTTTTAGGCTGGTCCTTATGCACGTTCTCATTCATGCACATCGGTCGACCGGTCCAGTCGACCGCCAGCAGGCTCTGACAGGGTTTAAGGGACTTGAAACTTAGTCATTTTAACTTCTATAAAATCCCATAAATTCTCATAAATTTCACAAAAATTAGCTCTTATAAATATTTGAAGAACAAATATGTGTGACCAAAAATCAACACATATTATAAACTATTTGAACTATTTTTGTGATATTGAAATTAAGCTTAAACACAAAAACCGTATTTTCTAAAACTTGGATTTTAAAATTAAAATCCGTATTCTCCAAAACTCTAAACACAAGAAATAAAATCATCAAAATAAGTTTTTCTAATTATATGAAGCATAGATGTATATAGATGAAATCCAATATACATTAAACCATGTAAACTTGTTTTGATTCTATCTATTCATGAAAACCATATATATGTGAACTTGGAATTCAAAAACGGTTAAACTAAAAATCAAACATATTGAACTTTTATGTGTGTGTACTTGAGCATCTCAACAACTAATCTATCTTACACAAGATCTAAACACAAACTTAACTAAACACAGACCGAAGTGTTCTTGTAGAACTCCTTCTCCAAGCCGACTCGATCCAAACACGATCCAATGAGTTTGACTCCAACCGAGTGCTAAATGCGATCTTGATGCGCATGCTCTTGAATCTACATGTGTTTGCTCTAAAACTCCTCTGTTGAAGCTAAGCACCTACTAAGATCTTGATAGTAAATCTGAAACTAAATAAGCACAAGATTATTAGTACTATAACTACATGAGTTAATCATCATCAAAACTAGAGTGACGAGCCTTTGGGCCAACAATCTCCCCCTTTTTGATGATGACAAAACTCATGGAGTTATATATACATGGATTAAAGATAAGCTTCATAGAAACTCTCCCTTAACTCATGCATAGTAATAAACATAAAGATATTCAATGAAATGCATAAAGTAAACACAAACATGTATGCATAAACAAGATTATAAACATGCATATATAAACTTACTAAATTCTTCTTCCCCTTTTTGTCAATTCATCAACAAAGGGGTGAGGACAATCAAACAATAAAGATGTATATGCAATATACATTCATGAAGAGGAGAGACAATAAGTTAGCTCCCCCTGCATACATGCATTACATGGAGAAGGGATGACTAGACCCTAACCCACATAAAACATAATATACAATGTATAAATAGAGATGTTAAGCTCCCCCTACACAGTGTACCACATAAAGAAGAGAGGTCAAGCTCTACTATATGTGTAATACACTTCAATATGAATCTATATATAGAGATGATGTTAAGCTCCCCTTGCATATAGGCAATACATATCAAAAAAAATTTGAAATCACTTTTAAACAAATTTTCAAAATTTCTTGAAATCAACAAATAAATTATGTTCCCAATTGAAATTAAATTGTAGTTGACAAAAACAAATGTTGGTACCACTTAAAAATTTTTAATATAACAATAGTAGATTTTGATACCAATTGAAAGTGAAACATGAAGTATATTTTGATAACAAATAAATACCAATTGAAATATCAATTATAATACCAATTAAAATGATTAGCAATTGAAATACCAATTGAAATCAATGTATAAGTTTGTAAAGATACCAATTAACATTTAGAATAAAATCAAGCTTAACATAAACATAATTTGTGCTTTAATAAAAGATATTGTAAAACAAGCACAATCAAATCATATATATGTATGTATGAAAAAGGAAATACCAATTGAAATTAATACTAATTGAAATTTGAAGCATACATATATAAGAAACACATATGAGTATACAAGAATAAAATATCATGAAGATCATGTGTATTACTCATACCTACCACCTTATTCATGCACAAGTTTAAAAGATATTCAATAAGGTATACAAGACATGGTCGCCCAACCATCTGCCCTTAGATGGTAGGTTTTTCAAAAATCATGATTTGAAAATATTTTAGCATAATTTAAAAACTCTACCAATTGAAGAATAGAGACTAGTTTTAAAGATAATTTTAAAAATAGTACGAAATCTTCAAGACATGAAACCAAATCATATATCTCATAAAAACATGAAAATCATACAATAATTAACACTTAAGATCTATAAAGTACATATAAAGTTTATGAAAACAAAGTCATGAGTAAACACCAAACATAGAGTATAAAAATCATGTAATAAGCATAATCATGAAGACAGGCAATGAAGCTCAATAAAATTCCTTTTATCAAAAGTAAGAAATCATCAAAACTAAATACGCTTCAAGGTATATGTATGTTTTATTGAAACTAAAAGTATACATACATATCCCAAATATAAACGAGTCCATAATAAAATATTGTATGAAAAGCAAATGACTCTCAGATAGACATGTATATTTAATAGTTTTAAACAAAATTAACATATACATGAAAATAAACACATTTTTATGAAAACATGTACAAAGATAGAGAAAACAAGTATAAATGAAAGGATCATCAAAACTAAGTTATACATGTACATATAATGAGTACAAATGAGCAATAAAACATAACACATAATAACCAAGTGTAGCTCATTACTTGTACAAGTATAAACACAAGTTTTAACGAAAACTTCATCTAAACAAGTAATCAAAAACATGAAGTGCAAAATTATAGACAAACATGATCATTAGGGTAAATGTATGCGCTTTAGAGCGAGGATATACACAATAGCTAAACTATAGTGAGAACAAAAAAATGTAAATCCATATAAACATGGGTGTATCTCAAATGCTATATATATATATATATATATATATATATATATATATATATATATATATATATATATATATATATATATATATCACAAGTCTAATAAATATTGCATTTAAACATAATGAACATGAAAAACATGAAAACCAATACATGCTAAAAACATCAATTTTAAAAGCATGTAAACTAAAATAAGGAGTTAGGGATAGTTACAAAACCAATAGGGCTATTCTCTAGGTTTTCAAGCTATGGTGGTCCTCCCCCCAAACATCCTTAAAGGTGATGCATCAAATGTAGTGTCCATCATGCTCAAATGCATCCACCATCAAGGCACTAATATCTCTCACATCATGTGAGAGCCCACACCTACATCAAATATAATAGGGGTGGATTTTGATACCTATATCTTTTTGGGTCCAAGAGGGTTAGCACATTTCCTAACCCAAATAAATTTATTTACAAAATTTGAAATATTTATTCTATCATAATAAAACTTTACAAGGTGGTCCTTACATCCACAATGGGTACAAGTGTACATATGAGCATACATAGAGTCATGTGTGTGAGCATGATGAGCATATGTATCTCGTGATTTGTGTGCATGAATATGTGAAACTTGTTTCTTTCGAAACATGGATTCCAATTTCTTGTGATCCATAACACATTGGCTCAAAGTGGAGCCAAAACAATCAATACTTTTCTTCAACATGCAAATATCATTTTCAATTGTTGAAGAAGAAGTGGAGCAGACATTCTTATCAATAGAGGATGATTCTATAGTAGCATGACAAACATGAGCATCAAAATCATTTTCAAAGAAGTGTTTTCTTTTGAAACAAATTCCAATTCTTTTAAAATCAAAGCAATTTTATTTTTCAAAGAATTTTTAATACAAAATCGAGTTTGTGAAGACAAACCCTCATTTTTCTTCAAAACATCATCACAATCATTTTTATTTTTTAAAATTTTATTTTCCTTTAAAATAAGGTCAAGTTGGATTTTCAAGAAGTCCCTTTCACTTGAAATCTCAACCCACTTTTGCAAAATCATGTTTAGCTTTGAAAATAATTTTTCATTTTCTTCTTTTAATTTAAGAATCTTATTTTTCAAAGCTTTGTACTTTGAAAGCAAGTTTTCACAAAATATAGATAGTTCTTCATTTAATGCATGTGGATTCATGTTATCATCACAAGAAGAACTAGCACTAACATTTAGTTGAGTGTCTGTGTTTACCTCAAGGGAGTCATTCCCTTGGACTCTGAAGCAAGCTTGATCGGACTCATCTCCACTATATTTTTTCTCCACATAGTTTGTCATTTGTAGCTCGGGAGAGGTCAATGTGTTCCACACTGAAAAAATAGATTCACAATGAGAAACCATAAATAAATATTCTTTACTAAGTGTATGCTTTAGTGCATTTAAGGCTTGTGCATTAGCCTCAATGTACTTGTCATTACCACAATAAGTTTTCTTTGTAGTGACAAGATAGACATGCAAACCTAGGGCTTTTTAATAAGCACTCATTCTAAACTTTCACATATCGATGTTAGAAACATCAAACATGGGGGGGCAAGGTGATCCATGAGTGTATAGACTATATGTGTGCAAATTCAAATCTAGATTAGCTATCCAAGATCTCACTCCTAGGTGGTTAAACCTAATATCAGGAGCGTTGGCTCTGATACCAATTGAAAATACACTTAGAGGGGGGTGAATAGATGTACTAGCTAATCTAATAACAAATGTTGCGGAATTAAAAAATTAATTGCAACACACTATGTGTAACCAAAGAATGTAGCCGAATTCCCGGTGAAGGGCTCTAAACTATCTCCTCAAGATTCCTCTAAATAAGAGTTGAGGTACTATATGAAGCTCTCTTGGTTCAACACAAGTATGGGCACACAAACAATACCAAGCATGTAAGTGATATGAACAATATAAAGCAATGTAAGATATAAGAGAGAGAGAGAGAGTTTAGAGATAGTGGATTAAACGCAAACACCAAGATATGTTTCGAGGTTCGAGCCACTGCTCTACGTCCCTACCTTCACACAGAAGGATTTCCACTACGTCCACATAGGACCTCCCATAAAGGGAACCTCCACCGAGGAATTACAACTCTACACTTAGAGTACACTACTCCTCTCTCAAATACAATCACCTCTACTCAAGAGACAAGACATAAAGCCAAAATTCAGTCATCTCTACACAAGAGGGATAAGACACAAAGCCAAATAACAACCACAATCACCTCCACATAAGAGGGATAACCACAATTTCAAAGCAAAATCCCAATTACCTCTACACAAGAGGGATAGGCACACAGCCAAAGCAAAGTAGAGATTACAACACTTGGTGATCACAATAGACCACAAATAATTTTCCTCACAAAAATATGATCCTATAGATAGGATTAGATATGATAGCTCAAGTGTGAGAAAATAAGGTGTTTGAAAAACAAAATCACAAAGAAAAATACTTGAAAAAAATACTAGATAGAAATAAAAATAAAGATCAAAACCAATTTCTCAAAGACTTCTTTTTCTTTGATTTTTTCAACCCTTTGAAAAATAAAATAAAAGATAGAGATTTGAAGCACAAAAACTCTTTTTAAACTCTTTAGAAAATGGGAAAGATGGCACTAGAAAATTGGTTAAAATTCTTTTCTCAAATCTTATTCAAAACAACCCAAGAGAAGCCCTTTAAATAGGCCCTCAAAATTCTAGCCGTTGGCAGCCAGAAAAGGTCTATTTTGACCTTCCGGTCGACCAGCCAACGGTTAGATTTCTAACCGTTGAGCCTCCGGTCGACCGCCCGGCCGACCAAGACTAGCCTGTCGGTCGACCGCCTGGTCGACCGGTACTACCTGAGACCTGGGTAGTTACAGTCGGTCGACCGGCCTTCTAGGCTGGTCCTTGTGCACGTTCTCGTGCACATTGGTCGACCAGTTCGGTCGACCGACCTCTGGTCCGGTCGACCGTCCAGTCGACCGCCAGCAGGCTCTGACAGGGTTTAAGGGACTTGAAACTTAGTCATTTTAACTTCTATAAAATCCCATAAATTCTCATAAATTTCACAAAAACAATTCATATAAATATTTGAAGAACAAATATGTGTGACCAAAAATCAACACATATTACAAACTATTTGAACTATTTTTGTGATATTGAAATTAAGCTTAAACACAAAAACTATATTTTCCAAAACTTGAATTTTAAAATTAAAATCCGTTTTCTCCAAAACTCTGAACACATGAAATAGAATCATCAAAATAATTTTTTCTAACTATATGAAGTATAGATGCATATAGATGAAATCCAATATACATTAAACTATGTAAACTTATTTTGATTCTATCTATTCATGAAAACCATATATATGTGAACTTGGAATCCAAAAACGGTTAAACCGAAAATCAAACATATTGAGCTTGTGTGTGTGTGTACTTGAGCATATTAACAACTAATCTTTCTTACACAATATCTAACCACAAACTTAACTAAATACAAACTGAAGTCTTCTTGTAGAACTCCTTCTCTAAGCCGACTCGATCCAAACACGATCCTATGAGCTTAACTCCAACCGAGTGCTAGATGCAATCTTGATGTGCATGCTCTTAAATCTACATGTGTTAGCTCCAAAACTCCTTTATTGAAGCTAAGCACCTACTAAGATCTTGACAGTAAATCTGAAACTAAATAAGCACAAGATTATTAGTATTATAACTACATGAGTTAATCATCATCAAAACTAGAGTGATGAGCCTTTGGGCCAATAAATTCTAGATCACATTCGTCTTCATGAAGCAAAAACGAGTTCAACAATGCTGATAAACCTGATGAGAAAGTATGCATATTAGACGACTATCGTCGATTTCGAGACAAATTGATTAGAAATCATTTGGCCGAATATACACCTCATAGGGAGCAAGTTGAGTCGTATAGTGAGGATAAAAGTGATGATGAATTTTAGTGTTTGGATGAAGTGTTTCAAGATGATTGGGATACACATACACCTCCCCAAGAGAAAGTTAAATTATATTGTGAGGATTTTGTGAAGATGATGAGCCTCTATTTCTTGATGTATTGCTTAAAGATGAGTGCAATCATAGTGGTAAGAAAACGTGTGTCAAGAATGTTACGTTTAGAGTTCCCTTTGAGAGAAGGAAGCTTGATTTAAGTATCTTCAAATTTAATGAACCAATTAATGATCAACCGTTTGAAAACATAACTCAAGAACCTTAAATTAACAAAAGCTTTGAAAATCTCTTCGAAGATAAACTTAACTGTTTGGATGAAACGATTAGAGATGCTTTGGTTAGTTGTATACCCCCGAAAGATATGGTTATTCCAAATTTTGAGGAGATGTATGTGGAAGAGCTCAAAATTCTAGGTACTTATATTGTTTATGCGCCAAATATAATGTATAACGAGGATGAATTTGTGAAAAGCGGTGGAGGGAGAAAAGTAGGAGAAAGTTGAGAAAAGTGATGAATAAGTTGGAGAGGATGAACACTAAGCTGATAAAAAGATTGACCTCTCTAATTTCACCACTAAAGAAAACACAATGGTATGATGGAAAGCGAGCTCGAGGGAAGAAACCGCACAAATTGGCAACATCACCTCTCTTACACTTTATTTCATATATTCATACATTTCATTCATACATTGAGGACAATGCATGAGATAGGTATGGGGGAGGGCTTATTAACTTACTAACATAGATAGATACTAATAAATTTTTTCTCCTCTTTTCTTTTAAAAACTTTTTGAAAAATAAAGCAATATTTTAATTTATTTTTATAAGTAATTAAATTAATTTTAAAGAATAGAAAAATCATAATTAGGATTTCTTAATACTTGATCAAAATAAGATTATTTGTTTGAATTTTAAGTTTAGGAAGAAAATTAAAAAGTAATTTAGTCTTAATTTTTTACCTTGATGAAATATGCATACTTTATACACTTACACACTTAGGATTCAAAATAAAAACTCTTGTGCCTTAAAAATATCTGTGTGTGCGCACGCGGCGTGTTTGTGTGTGAAAAATAAACAAATCTAATTATTGATTAGCTAGGTACTTTGGCCTAAAAAAGTCTTGGTATTTACACGGAAGGTAATTAGATAAGTTTGCAAAAAAAAGAAGAGAAAAATATATAAATATAATATATATATTAACACATCTAATAATTGATTAGTTAAGTATTAGGGTCTCAAGAAGCCTTGATACTTACACAAAAGAAAATTAGATGAGTTATACATATTAAAATAAAGAAGTGCTTAAAGGGCAAGAAAGTGGTAATATTTTGAATCTTCTTTTAAAAGGAAAAAATATTAATATAAGGCATAAGAGTTGGAGTTGAAGAATCCTGAGTCAAAAATTCACGATCATAAATATGCATATGACTTAGGGTAGATCATAGACTAGATGGGAAATTCAGTTTTAATGCTTACTAAGATTGATTACAAATGTGCATAATTTTAGTCATATTTTTATATTTATTTATTATTAAACATTTCTATATAATGGTATTATTATTTAGTAATGTCATGCCTCCTTAATTAAAAAAGAGAAAAGAAAAGAGCCCAAAAGTCCAAGAAAACCAAGAGCCCATCAAGCCCAGATAATTTAGAGGTTATCCTATCCTAATTCAGAGATAAAAAGGAAAATCAATTTAAATTAAGCTGACTGATCCCCAAGTCAAAGATAAAAGAGAGAATTTGAGTTTAAATTTGGATTTATAGATTACTTGTTTACTAAGTTATCTAGGAAACAAGATTATCTTGAATTCCAGAGTTCAAACGAAGATTCTGAGGATAAATCTCCACATGGACGGACGAGATGAAGCTACGCACAAAAACACACCCTGTATCTCCCTACCATTGCCGTGTTTTCTCCTGAAAAGTCACGGAAATGCGGCTTTCCTGAAGAGTTGGCCGTGGCGGTTTGGGGGTTGAGTTCTATAGGGATTCTACTACGAGGATCTCCTATAAATAGAAAGGTAGAGCAACAGAGCAGGGGTATCTCAGAAAAGCAAGTTTAGGGTTTTCTTTAGATCTTTTTCTTTCCGAATTTTTATTGTATTTTCAAGCTTTTAATTTGAATATTTGTAAAGAGAAGAAGGCTTTGTATTGGATCAGTGGCAATTCAATAAAGGTTCTTATTATTTTCATATCTCTTATATTTTTTATTTGTGTTCTTCAATTTTTAATTGCTTTATTTTATGCACCCTTTAATCACCATGCCTAGTTTAATAATGAATGTGAGTAACTAATCCTCTTTGTAGCCTGCTAATCTCTCCACTAACTAAGTCTAGTTCTATAAGATGAATTGATTGAATTCTATGTATGTTTGAAATCCTAGGGTTAGGTTAAGATTCTTGAAAATTAGTGATAACTTTAAGTTAAACTAGTTTTAGGGTTATACTATTTAATGTTTATTCTTAGTTTATGCTTATATACTTTGATTGCTTAATGTTGAGTTTAAAACGATTTTTTCAATGCTATACTTTGAAACTTTAATAAACTAATATTTAATTTTATCTAGTATACTTTAATTTGGGTTTTCTATCTTACTCTTCTTGCTTGAATTTGAAGCAATATTTTAGGATTAATCTTTCTACATTCAATATGATATTTATTCTTCATAAATTAGTACTTGGTTGTGGTAGATGATTAGTGGTTATGATCTCTCTTTTTATTCAATCAACTCTTTTATAACCATCATTTTTCTTTTCAAGTTTACACTGAGAAAACGTATCGAAACGCTTCCATCGCATCTCTCCTTGCGGATCGACTCATTTAGCTCTTGCTACAGCGGATTAATTGTGAGAAAATAGAAAAATTTCTTAACCTTAACCTTTTCCTTTTTACTCTCTTTTCTCTTTCAATTAGTTGTTTAACTCATTTAATGTCAGTTTTTATCCACCATGAATCATATATTATGTACTAGTGTTATAAGAAGAAATGCATCAAAAGTTCATATATTTGTTGTTGGATTATCTCTAAAAACACATTTTTTGCTGCAAAACCAATCAAAAACTCAACCTATAACTACAACAACATTCCATATTAAGCGGCCATATGTTGCCACTCTTTTCACCTTTTATCATAACCTTAGAACTTCATGTTGCCTTTAAATTTTCAACTCAAATTAGATGTTTACAACTTTTGAAGTATAAATCACTAAATGAAAAAATAGATTATATCGCCAATCCTTGGAATTTCCCTCCTTTATCCTCTATAACATCTTATTCGCCTTTTTTTCACAGTTATTTCGTTTATGACACATAAATAAATATAATAGTCTAAGTAAAACCGAGTTTGCTCTGATTTTCTCTCGAAACAACAAATGAACTATACAAAAATTATATTGTGTCTAAATAATATTTTTCAGACTTGACTCATTGATAAAAGAAATGAGATTGAGTTACGAGACGTTGTTGGGTTCACGAGTTCACAACCAAGCTTATACCCACTTCAAGAAGGAGAAGGGGGGGGAGAGAGTCCAACTCAAGACCTGACCAACGCAGAGTGAATTAAAAACATTATGTAAGGTTAGTAGTGGGTCATGCCGTGTCATGTCAGCTAAACAAAGGTGCAGCTCATGTAAAAACAACTTGCCCATGCATGACCCAGACCTATACATGCACTAGTCAACTCGATAATAAGGCAACTCAGGTGTTGTACTGGCGGCTCATTTGTTTTGTGCTTGAGTTATGCCGGCTTATTTGTGTCTGATTTAGGCCTCTTACTTTGTGTTTATTTTGTGCCTGATTCGAAGAAGAAAAGTAAATGATATAGATAAGACTTCTCACTTTGTTGTTTGATTTTGAGAATTGGAATGAGAATGAGATGGCAAATGACTCAAATGAGAGTTGAGATATAATATAGATAACTATTAGATTAATAGCTCATCCAATAGTATATGTAATTACCTCCATTTGTAGAGCAAATTAGATCTCCATTTTGCTTTGAGTAGGCCGTGCCCTGGATTGTGCCATGGTAGATTGAGGCGAGCCAGAAACAACCTAAGAATAAGCTGGATTGTAAATTTTAGGTCCATGCACGATTTAAAATACTATTTTTATTATCTATGTATTGAAAATTTCCATGCTGGCACACCGTGCCTTGAGCCGACCCGAGCTCAATTCCAACCCTAATATCATGTGATCCAGAACGTGGAAAACCACTGAATTCAATGACGAGAGCGTTTTTTTTGACGTGCGTGTGGCATGTCAGATTTTGATTTTGAAAATATTTTTTCTGGGGATGTTTGTTTTTATATTTAAAGTAAAAAAAAGTGATTTTTTTTTTTTTTTAAATTGCCCAACACGAAAATTTCGAATAGAAAGATGAATTCAAAATTTCTGAACAGTCTTCGCCTCCTCTCCTTCCAAGGCGAAGCCGAACTTCTCATTCTCTTGGAGCTGTCGTCGCCTCCTCTCCTCATTCTCTCACACTTTCCCTCTCAAAATCCTTAAAAACCCTAGCCCTAAATCTCAAACTCAGCCATGAGCAGAACCTTAACGTGCCACAGCAGCGGCTCCTCGGACCCACATCGAAAAGCAGCGGAGGGTTCACTCACATCTTCCTGCGGATGAGTTTTTTTTGAATTCACAGTTGAAGTTGATTGATCTTGTTAAAATTTGACATTTTGTATTTAGGGTTGTCAATTGGGTCGGGTCAGGCCGACAACCTGTACGGGCACGGCCCGAACTAGCCTGGGCTGTTTGGGTCCGGGTTTCCAACGGGCGGCCCCGGGTCCGCCAATTGGCGGCCCAAGGCCCGGTGGGCCGTGCCAGGCCAGGGCACGGGCCAGGCACGGCCCACTAGGCCGGCCGGAATACCCAACGGCTCTTAGAGACGTTGCGCTTGGCGGGTCAGGGCGGGCCAGGCCAGACACGGCCCGGACAATAACCCAACGGCTAAGAGCCGTTGGGGGGACCTTTTGCAAAAACAAATTTCAAAAAACCCTCCCGCCTACACCCCAAAACCGTTATTTTTTTTTTTTTTTTTTTGGTGGGGGGGGGGGGGGGGGGGGGGGTGGTTTTAGCCATTTTTTTGACAAAAACCCCCTAACGGGTATATGTTGGTTTTTTTTTTGTGTTTTTTGCAAAATAAAAATTAGAAAAATACTTTCTCCTCTTCTATAAAAATCTAGAACTTCTGACTCTTTAAATGAACTTCATTATTATATACAACAACGTGCTGTGACTTCTGAGATCGATCAAGACTCAGGATTTAAAAATTTTGATCTTTTTGCATGGTGAAAATCACAGGCATCAACTTATCATGTGCTTGCCATCATGACATGTGATTTACTAACTCCTTCGACATCTACAGTTGCTTCGGAGTCTGCTTTTAGTACAGGTGGCCGAGTGCTGACTGATACGATAAACCGTCTGGCATCAGATGCGATCGAGATGACAATATGCGAGAAGAATTGGCTAATCACAACTTGAATAAGTAATTTATGAGAATTTTTAAGATTTTTTTATGAATTTTTAGAGTTTTTATGTTTTTTTATTTTTTTTTAATTGCCAGGTCGGCACGGCCTGCCGTGCCCGGGCCGCCCGCGTGCCCGCCTCTGGCCTGCCGTGCCCGGGCCGGGTTTGGCCCGGCACGGTCAGTTGACACCCCTATTTGTATTGTTTAAAATTTGGGTTTAAAGTCCCAATCTTGGACCTTTCTTCTTGTTTTTTAAGTAGATTTTGCGTTACGTAACAGGAGATTGAAAGCTAAAGGAATTGGGCAACAAATATTTATTACTACCATTAAAAGAAGTGTTTTTAAATATTTTTGTCATATGCACATGTTACACGAAAATGAGTCCACTAATTAAATAATAGTATTAAATATTTTTAGAATTTATGCGAAAACAAATATTTATGGAGTTTAGGACCTAATCATATTGAAAACTTAACTTTTTTTTTTTGCTTTCAAGCCCCACAATCTTCTCAGCTCATAGTTGCAAATATGTGTTTTATTCAGCTGATAAGATATAATAACAAACAGAGTAAATCATTTTACTTATGTAGGAATGTCTTGCACATTATTTTCTTCATTCTCTCTTTTATTTATTTATTTATTTATAATTGTGTCTCTATCGCATTGATCATACTTTCAGACAAGAGTATGAGTATATTATATTATTTCTAAAATCTATGATCTTTTTCCGGTGAGGACCGGATTATCGACACAATGGGAGCAATCCAAGAATCAATCACCAGCAAGCAAAGTGTACTTTCTCTCAAGAAAAAAAGAAAAAAGATGAAAATGTTAATTGACGATTTGGTCTCCCGGCAGTTAAACGGTGTGAAAAGCGATGTCTGCAGTTTTTTTTTGTGTTCTTTTGGAGTTGATTTATAGACGCGAACCTTTAAGTCATGCAGGCAATCTTAGATTCCTAGAGCATCACTAACGGTGGAGCTGCATCATCTTGGAACTAGTTAAATCTAGCTCCATCAACAAAAAAAAAGCATCCAGAGTAGGTTAGAATTTTGGGCTGCGTTCAAGTAGCCCCAGCTGAGATTAAGAGAATGTTACAAATTTGTAGACAATTCATCTAGCACCAAGTGAGCCCCACCTTCTTGAGTTTAAGTGAATCTAATAGTTGATATGGAGTTATATAACTCCAAAGGCTCATATTGAGTTAGGTGAAATATTATCTCACTTTTAACTCTAATTTATCTAACCTTTATTGTGAAAATTATTATTTTCTACGCTCAAATTTCAAAATAAGTTACAAAAAACTACATCTATCATCTAACTTTACCATTGAAGTTGCCCTTACAGTTTGGTGTCATGGATAGCATATGTGGAAACTGGCTTTGATCTTTCAAATTAAAAGAACCTTCAGTTTCATTTCTCTTCTTGTTAGAAATTGAAATATTTATAAAGATGTTTTCATGATGTTTGCACTTAAAAGACAAACGGAACGAAGGCTCAAGCAAGCAGCATCGTAATTATGGGACGGGCTTGGTCTGTGGGACTTAAGGGCCACTGACTTGGGCCCGAACCCAATACCGAGGCCCTAACCCTTTTATTTGGGCTGAAAACTCAATTAAAAAGATAATTCTATAAAATTTCACCGTAAATGCTGATTGAGCGCTGCTCAAGAGGCATTCCACCACGTTTCCCTTGTGAGAAGTCGTGGTTTGAATCTCCCCACCCATGATGGGCGAGGAGATTTTTCAAATCTTAAATTTGCAAAGTGCACTGAGAGACGTATTATGCAATAGTTTGATTTCGCGACATACAGAGGTCACTAAGCTCGACTAACGGTTTGTGGAGGCTTATTCACAGTGGTACGAAAGGCACGCATGGTGGCAACTAGTAGTTTTGTAGGGAGAGAGGAGATAGAGGAGTAGAGAAAGTTAGCACAGAGATCGGAAATCAAAGTAGCGAGAAACGGAGCATTGAGCAGGCCATATTGTGCTCCCGGTCGGGCGCCTGGTCGACCGGTGGAGGAGGCCGATCGACGGCCCGATCGACCGGCGTGCACGACGTGCACAGGGTTAACCCGGTCGACCGCCCGGTCGACCGTGGAAGAGAGCGGTCGACCAGCCCGGTCGACCGACTGATAAGCCTTAGCTCTCAGTTGGGTCTGGTCGACCGGCGTGGTCGACCGTAGCATGGGTCGGTCGACCGGCCGGTCGACTGACAGACGCGTTTTCTGCTGCCTTTCAGGATTCGAATTTCCTTTCTGGTTGAGATCGAATTCAATCTGGGTTTCTTTAAATTCGGGCACTCTGTGATTATAAATAAGGGATAGAGCCCTCATGTATTGTATCCCTAGCATCCCCAAGAATCTCGTTAAGTTTCCCTCTTGTATTACTTTGTATTGATTGTTGAATCAATAAAATCTCTCTCTCCCTTGCCCCCGAGGACGTAGGCACGTGCCGAACCTCGTTAAATATTGTGCTGATTGCTTTTCTCTGTTGTTTTCTATTCCTGTCATCTCCAGCAGCATCAAGTCTCCTCCTGGTGGGCGGATTCCTCAGAGAGGTTGTTGTCTCCGCGCGCACAATAATTGGTATCAGAGCATCCCAGGTTAGTCGTGGGATCGTGTGTTGATTCCAAGGGCATCAGTTGCTGTTTGGCGGAGATCGTGTGTCGATCTCGGAGCGACGTTGGGACTGTTTGTGGGATCGTGTGTCGATCTCAAAACAGCATGTAGATTGCTCGAGGAATCAATTTGGAGGAGTAGATTGCTTCGGACACTCTTCGAGGGTTTCGCGTGGAGGTAAAGATCCTATCTTTATCCAGTTTATTTATCTAACTCCGTTTGTTTTCGCGTTGCTTTGAGAAATTAGTTGAGAAGATGGCTGGAGAAGGTACATCTATGAATCCACATCCGTTAAGGATTGATGTGGTAAAGTTCAACGGCACGAACAACTTCGGTATGTAGAGGTGTGAGGTGATGGATGCGCTGACGACATTAAACCTCGAAGACACTCTACGGTTGGAGAAGAAGGGCGCATCAACAACAGAAGAAGATTGGGACAAGATGAACCGTACGGCGTGTGGCTTAACAGGTCTTATTTGACACAAGACATCAAGTATCATGTGTTGCATGATACTGAAAGTACACCTAGAGGGAGGGTGAATAGGTGTAAGGCTAATCTAATGATAAATGATGCGGAATTAAAAACTTAATGCAACACACTTAATTTAACCAAAGAGTGTAGCCGAATTCCCGGTGAAGGGCTCTGGACTATCTCCTCTAAATTCCTCTAAATAAGAGTTGAGGTGCTATATGAAGCTCTCTTGGTTCAACACAAGTGAGGCACACACAATCAACACAAGCATATATATGATATGACAATAAGATGCAATGCAAGGCACAATATAGAGAGAGAATTAGAGAAAGTGGATCAAACACAAACACCGAGATATGTTTCGAAGTTTGAGCACACAGCTCTACGTCCCCGCCTTCACACAGAAGGATTTCCACTAACTCGTCCACACAGGACTTCTAGGATATAATAGAAATGAAGATCAAAGCCTAATCCCAAAGACTTTTCTTTTTCTTGATTTTTTCAACCCTTTAAAACAAATAAAGATAAAATCTTTAAACCCAAAAACTCTTTTGAAAACTTGTAGTTAAACACTAGAAAGAGTGAGAATTTTTGCTCTTGAAAATCTTATAAAAAACCAACTCAAATGGGGTATTTATAACCCCATTTGAAATCTACCCGTTGGCAGCTAGAAAGGGCAAATTTGCCCTTCCGGTCGACCGGCCGGTCGACCGACTAACGGTCATATTTTTTACCGTTGAGCCTTCGGTCGATCGGCCCGGTCGATCGAGATTGGATACAGAGAGCAGAGCTCTCTGCCGGTCGACCGACCCGATCGACCGGGGCCATTTCCAGAGAGCAGAGCTCTCTGGACGGTCGACCAACCCGGTCGACCGCCCACCAGCTCAAGCTGGCGTGCATGCTTGTGCACGTCGGTCGACCGGCCCGGTCGACCGACTTCTGCTACGATCGACCGGTCCGGTCGACCGGCAGACAGCCAGTCCAGAATTATAGGATTGAAACTTGGGTTTTTTATTATCAAATAAATCCCATAAAATCTCATAAATTCCACAAAAATCAGTTCTTGTATTATCTTTGAAATACAAATATGTGTGCCAAAAATTCAACACATATTTCAAACTATTTGAACCATTTTTGTGTGATAGAAAATATGCCTTAAACCAAAAACTGTATTTTCAAAACTTGGATTTTTGAAATGAAAATCCGATTTTCCAAAACATATGTAAATACAAAAACATGATATTTAAACAACTTTTAGGCATGTTGTATATGGATAGGATCCAATATACATGAAAGGTATTATATCTATGTTTTTGACATTAAATCCGAAAATAAGTTTTGTTTAAACACAAAACACCAAACTCATGAAGTAGACTATCAAAATAAGTTTTCTAAATAGATGAAGTATAGATGTATATAGAACAAGTCTAATATACATTAAACCATATAAACTTGTTTTGATTCTATCTATTCATGAAAACCAAGATCAGTTAAACCGAAAATCAAAACAAGAAACTTGTGTGTATTGTGAACTTGAGCATATCACACTATCTAATCTTACAATGAGATCTAAACAAACTATACTAAACAAACTAATGTCTTCTTGTAGAATGCCGTCTCCAAGTCGACTCGATCCAAACGTGATCCACCGAGCTTAACTCCAACCGAGTGCTAGATGTGAACTTGACGCTCGAGCTCTTGAATCACCATGTGAAAGCTCCAAAAACACTTTTGTTGAAGCTAATCACCTACTAATATCTTGATCAAATATCTGAAACTAAATATTATAAGATTATTAGTAAACTATAATTACATGAGTTAATCATCATCAAAACTAGAGTGAAGGGCCTCTGGGCCAACAGAGACATCTGCGAGGCAGCTGTGGGAGATCCTGGAGAAGAAGTATCTGAAGAAAAGTATAGAATCGCGGTTGCAGTTGAAGAGTAAGCTTTATAGTTTTCAGATACAAAGAGGATGCTCCATCAATGAACACTTGAATCGCTATACGAAGCTTCTTACAGATCTAGTTAATGTGGATGTGAAGACCAATGACGAGGATAAGGCGGTAATTCTTTTGAACTATCTTCCTGGGAAGAGTATGAGACCTTTACTCTTACATTGATCAATGGAAGAAAATTCCTTAACTACAGTGAGGTGTCTGTTGCTCTTGTGAGTTATGAAGTAAAGAGACAGGACAGATTGTCTTCTTCAGAGAACACAACTGCAGAGGCATTAGCGGTAAGAGGCATGATAGGTAGTAAAAAGTGCATATTTATCACTACATTTACTGTCATATTTCCCTATTTATTCTTTTAATTTGGCACTATTACTAATGTTTTATTATTTATTGTGTGCAGGCCTTGAGTAATAAAAGATAAAGAAATAAAAGCCCAAAAAGCCCAGAAGCCCCAAAAAGCCTATGTGCAAGCCCAAGAGTAAAAGTTGCAATTACCAAGTGCAAAAGTTGCAATTACTAAAAGAAGAGGGAAGGGATAGACTTCTACTCAACCCTAAATGTTTGCAGGACAAGGATAAAGATAAAAGGAGGAGAGTGCAAAAATTACAAAATCGTTTTAAAAGATTTGGAAGATTTGGATTTAGGGTAACTTGCTTCCCAAGTTATCCCGAATTTTTAAAATAAAGAGTCAGGATGCCAGATCTAAAAGGATATACCCAGATGGACGGACCAGAGGAGGCCACGCGCGAAAGCGCGTGACTAGATGCCACAGAATGGCCGCGGAAACGCGGCCATAGCCGCATTTCCACGGCAATCCAGATAAGATGGACGTTCAGTTTTCGTCGAGGAGTCGTACCGGGACTCTACTGCTTCCATCTCCTATAAATACCCCTGCAGAGCAACAGAGAAGGGCGTACAGTCCAGGGGGAGACAGAAACTAATTTAGGGTTTTCTTAGGCTAGTTTGTAGATTATGAAAAACACCTAGAGGGGGGATGAATAGGTGTAAATGCTAATCTAAAAACTAAATGCGGAAGCTAAAACAATTTTGCAACACACTTAATAAAACCAACAAGTGTAGCTGAATTTCCCGTGAAGGGCTCTGGACTAACTCCTCTTGATTCCCCTAAATAAGGGTTGAGGTGCTATGTGAAGCTCTTGTTGTTAAGTACAAGTGAGGCGCACACACAAGCAAGCCAAGCATACAATAGATATGACAATATAAAAGATGCAAGGCACAAATGCAAGCAATAAGATATGAATGATATGACAATAAGAATGATGCTATGCACAACACAAATAGAGAGAGAGGGTTAAGAGACAATGGATCAAACGCAAACAAATAGATATGTTTCGAGGTTCGAGCCCCTAGCTCTACATCCCCGCCTACACCACCGTGTAGGATTTCCAATCCACTATCTCCCACCGAGGGAACCTCCACCGAGGAGGATTTGTTACAACTCTAGGAGTACCAAACTCCTCTCTCAAACACCACCTCACAACCGAGAGGTAGGCCCGTAGCCAAACAACCACAACACCTCTACCGAAGAGGGTTACAAACCAAACTCCACCTCTCACTAGAGGGAGCAAACCACAAGCCTCAACCTCTATCAAAGAAGGAGCAAACACCAACCCAATACAACAATCTCGACCTCTACCAAAGAGGGAGCAACACAAGAAATCAAGAGTTTACAACAAGTGGTATGTCTCAACCACAAACCTCTTTCCTTTTTTCACAAAATAAGATCCTAATAGAATAGGATAGATCATAGCTCAAGTGTGGAAAAACTAAGTGTTTTAATTAAAGAAATACTCTTGGAAAAATACCAAATAGATATAGAAATGAAGAATAATAAACCAATTTCCCAAAAACCTATTTTCTTTGAAAATAACAAAACACTTAAAAACAAACAAGATGAATCTTTTTGCTCCTTAAACTCTTTTGAAAACTTCTTTTTAAAACCAGTGAATGGGAAAAAATTAGCTCTAAAAATCTTGGCCAAAATCTCAAAGAAATGGGGTTTATATAGGCCAAACAAAAAACTAGCCGTTAGGCTGATCTGGCAGCCTGACAGGCTTGCGGTCGGCCGGCCGGCCGACCGCCAACGGTCAGAAATATGACCGTTGGGGCAACCCGGTCGACCGCACGGCCGACCGTCCAGATACAGAGAGCAGACTCTCTGATCCGGTCGGCCGCTCGGCCGACCGCCCAGATACAGAGAGCAAGGCTCTCTGATCCGGTCGGCCGCTCGGTCGGCCGGCCCACTGTGCTGCCAGACGTGCACAGCTCTGTGCACGTCGGTCGACCGGCCCTTAGTGCGGTCGACCGTGCGGTCGGCCGACCTGGCCTGTCAGCCAGTTCTGGGACAGAAAACTGGGTCAGAAAAATATGTTAAAATATTTCTAAAAATTCTTTTAAGTCTTGTAAAATTACCCAAAAATAGTTTTATCATTTTGCATTGATATATAAACATGTGATAAACATTTTAACTCAAATATCAAGCATATGAAACTATTTTTGTGTTTTAACATTTTTACCAAAAACCAAAACATGTATTTTATCAAACTTGAATTTTTCAATACATGAATAGGAAAGTCAAAATAAGTTTGTATAAGTCATGTAAGCATGTATGTATATTGAACATCTAATATACATAAAAATCATTTAAACTTGTTTTGATCAATCTATTCATGAAAACCAAAAACCAAAACATGAAACGTGTGTGTATTGTGCACTTGAGCATATCAACTATACTAAGCTTTACAAATGGATCTAAACACACTAAACTAAACTAGGATACCTAAGTCTTCTTGATGATCTTCATCTTCAAGCCGACTCGATCCCAAACGTGATCCACCGAGTGCAAAGGTATGATCTTGATGCTCGGGCACGGGAATCACCAATGAAGGCTTCCAAACTCCTCTTTTGAAGCAATCACCAACTAATATCTTGATTAATGATCTGTAACTAAAATCATAAGAATATTAGTAAACATAACTACATGAGTTAATCATCATCAAAACTAGAGAGGAAGGCCTCCGGGCCAACAGATTAGGTTTTTATTTTCTTTTTTGTAATTTTTAATTTCTTTTTATAACTGAGAGGAGAGGATACTTTTATGGAGGAAGGAGATCAAACTTGTACTGAAGGTGACAATCGGTGTAAGTAATCTTTTCTTCTATTGTTAATTGAATCAAATCAAAGTTTATTTCTTTCTTTTTCTATTCTTTGTGTTTCCCTCTTTTGTGTTTGTGGATCCATGTGAAACCAAGAGCTTCGAAGGTGCCTTCTCCTTGTAAGTGCCGTTGATGGTTTATGAAGATGAACATCTACTTCCATGGTAGCGTAGCTCGCCCTTTTTATTTCGTAGTATAGATCGGGAGTAGGGAAGATCTCATATTTCATGCTTCGTTCGCCTTCAAGAAAGGTACGTCATTGACACGGTTCCAAGGTAAGCATACGCCGAAGAGGTAAGTAAGTTTTTAGTTTTTAGTTTTCTTTCTTTTATTTTTAGTGTAAATCACAATATTCCCAATCTTTTCGCACTTCTTCTTTTTCATTGTAAATATCATATCACTTCTAGTTTCTCCATTTTCTTAATCTATCACTTTCTTTCTAACCTGACTTTAACAACTATTAATTCAAACACTTTAGAGAACTTACTAAACAAGCTTCCATCGCTAGTCCCTCCCTGTGGATCACGACCCGCATAGCCACTTGCTATAGCGGTAGTATTGAGCACCTTGCACATCCTATTCTTAAAACTGAAATTCTATATTTTGTGTACAGGAAAATCTCAATCAAGGCAGAAGTTCGAATAGGAAGGGAAGAGATGATCAGGAAAGATCAAAGTCTAGATCAGGCTTCAGAGATCTGAAGAGGAATCAGTGCGCCTTGTGCAAGGAGTTAGGGCACTTGAAAGTTGATTGCCCGAAGGCCAAAAGTAAGAAGGTGGAGTCAAAGACCGAGGCGAATCTCGCACAGGCGGATGGATCGGATTCAAACTCATCGGTATTCTCTTTCTCTGTTACTACTCTTACTGTTGATTACTCAGATAATGCTGAGTGGATCTTGGATACCGGAGCCACCTATCATGTGTGCCCGAACAGGGCCTGATTTTCTAGTTTTGAGAAGCTAGATGGATGTTACACGGTCATGGGTGATGATCATCCGTGTAATATAGAAGAGATGGATACAGTCTGTATCAAGATGGAAGATGGGATAGTATGAGAGCTGAAGGAGGTGAGGTATATACCTCAACTCAAAAGAATCTTATCTCTGTTGGCGCTTTGAAAACATTGGGTCTTGTGATATCTGTACGAGATGGTGTTCTCAAGATGACCAAAGACTCAATGGTGGTTATGAAAGGCGTCTGCCAGAACAACCTTTACTACCTGAAGGGTAGTACGGTTATAGGTCAGGTGGAGACTTCTAGTTTTTCAGATGATGGTTGCACGAAGGTCTGGCAGGTGAAGGTCGGACATGGAGGTGAAAAGTCTTTGCAAACTCCTGCAAAGAAGGGATCATTGGAAGGTGTTGCTACCTGCAACTTGGAAGGTGAACACAGCGTTCTGGATAAGAAGAAGGTGAAATTCAGCACCAGTACTTACCGCTCAGAAGGTCTTCTTGATTGTGTTCACGTAAGCATTTGGGGACCTACTAAGACTGCATCGCTTGGAGGTCACAAGTACTTTGTCTCTTTTATTGCTAGTTTATCTAGGCATCGTTGGATATATCTCATGAGACAAAGGTGTGAAGTGAAAAGGAAGAATGGAGAAGCAGACAGGTAGGAAGATCAAGGAGCTACAGATTGGTAATATTGAAAGAGACATAAACTAATTCCTACGATTTGGCCAGAACATCGGTATTGGTACTCACTTCACAGAAGGTATGTATGAGTGGCTAGGGAAATAAATCGTTCCTTACTGGAGAAGGTTCGGTGGTTGTTGTCTAATGCAGGATTAGACAAATCGTTTTGAGCTGAGGCGATTGTGTATGCTAGCTATCTCATAAATGGATCGACTGCGATAGGAGGTAAAACTCCATTGGAAATTTGGTCTGAGAAAGCTGCTCAAGATCATGATTTGCTGCGAGAATTTGAAAATCCCACCTACTTCAGTGCCAAAGATGGCAAGGTGAATCCGCGAGCAAAGAAGTTTGTGTTTTGGGTGTCAAAAGGAATATAAAAGGCTACAGGTTATAGGACCCTGAAAACAAGAAGATCGTGTTGAGTCGGCATGTCACGTTTGATGAGACTTCAGTGTTGAAGTCTACCGTCTCTCAGCAGGTGGAGAGGACGGAGATCAAGGAAGTATCACAACGGGTGGAGGTTGATGCTACTCCACCATCTCCAGTTGGTTCGGTATCAGTGAAGACTTCACCGGATGTGACACCGGGTAGAGATCATGTAGCCAGGGTTGATACTGAACAGGTTGAAGATATTGATGAGAATGTCGAGTTGTTTGCAGCCATTGGAACCAAGATAAAATCACGCTCGTGGGTAAAGAAGCATGAATCTCAAGCTTATGATTACGACAAGCTAAAGTTAAAGGCCGTTGTTCTCCATGATGGTCGTGAGGAGGTTCATATGACTCAACCAGATAGGTTCGCTGTTGAAGATTCAGGTACAAGTACTTGAGCTTGATGGAGCTCATTTGAATGAACTACGGTTGGCTTGATCCTTTGGGCAAGGTACGTAGGCAGCCGTAAAGGCGCAACCACTTTTGGTGATGCAACCCATATGAAGCTATTTAGGCTCTCGAGAAGCTGATTAGGACTTCACGTAGAGGTGAAGAGTTGGACTTCACGTAGAGGTGAAGCGTTGTGCTCTCGATGAACAGCTGAGCTTGCATAGGAGGGGTGTGCATCCAGTTGTTGAAGTCGATGATGGTGTTCGGTGTGCTCTACTAAGACTTGGTTGGACCGTCAGCTGAAGACATGTAGTCTGGATAGAGCCAGTCAGTTGGAGAGTCAGTGTTGACTCATGATGAGTTCTTCGTGAGGTCATAAAGTTGCTGAGTGAGAGATGAGGTCATAAAGTTGCTGAGTGAGAGACACGATTGGTGATCGGCATGTATGAAGGTTTTCCTAAGGTGAAGTGCAGGGAAGGCACGTGTGGTGCATCCCAATTGATAGCTGAGCTACAGATTTCAAGCTGAGATTGTGTATCGATTTCGCCGAGATCGTGTGTCGATTTCTTTCTGGAGCGCGCAAGCCGAGATCGTGTGTCGATTTCGCCGAGATCATGTGTCAATTTCGCCAGGTGATAGACTAAAATTTGTTGGAGATCGGCTCAGATTTGAAAATCTTCACCGAGGTGGAGAATTGTAGGGAGAGAGGAGATAGAGGAGTAGAGAAAGTTAGCACAGAGATTGAAAATCAAAGGAGCGAGAAACGGAGCATTGAGCAGCCAGATTGTGCTCCCGGTCGGCCGCCCGTCGACCGGTGGAGGAGGCTGGTCGACGGCCCGGTCGACCGGCGTGCACGATGTGCATAGGGTTAGCCCGGTTGACCGCCCGGTCGACCGTGGCAGAAAGCGGTCGACAGGCCCGGTCGACCGACTGACAGGCCTTAGCTCTCGGTTGGGTCCGGTCGACCAGTGCGGTCAACTGTGGCATAGGTCGGTCGACCGGCCGGTCGACCGACAGACGCATTTTCTGCTGCCTTTCAGTATTCGGATTTTCTTTTCTACTTGGGATCGAATTCAATGCGGGTTTTCTTAAATCCAGAGACTCTATGGCATAAATAAGGGCTAAAGCCCTCATGTATTGTATCCCTAGCATCCCCAAGAATCTCCTCAAGTTTCCCTCTTGTATTAGTTTGTATTGATTTTTGAATCAATAAAATCTCTCTCTCCTTTTCCCCGAGGACGTAGGCACGTTGCCGAACTCGCTAAATATTGTGTTCATTGATTTTCTCTGTTGTTTTCTGTTCCTGTCATCTCTGGCTGCATCAAGTTTCTGCCTTGTGGGCGGATTCCTCAGAGAGGTTGTTGTCCCCGCACGCACAACAAGTTTCGTGCAGACTCTTATTGTGATTCGTGAGTGTACTTGGAGTTTCATTTGTTGGCCAATGGCCTTCCACTCTAGTTTTGATGATGATCAACACTCATGTAGTTATGTTTACTAATATTCTTGTGTTTCTAAGTTTCAGATCATTAACAGGATATTAGTTGTGATTAGCTTCAACAAGATGATTAGAAGCTTATCATGGTGATTCCGGTGCCAAAGCTCAAAGATCATACCTTTGCACTTGGAGAATCACGGAGTTTGGACCGAGTCTACTTGAAGATGAAGATCGTCAAGAAGACTTAGGTATCTAGTTTAGAGTTTGTGTTTTAGATCCATTTGTAAAGCTTAGTTTAGTTGATATGCTCAAGTGCACAAAACACACGTTTTATGATTTGATATTTGGTTTTTATGAATAGTTGATCAAAACAAGTTTACATGTTTTATATGTATAGTAGATGTATTCTAGTTATACATACATGGTTTAACTTGCTAAACAAACTTATTTTGATATCCCTATTCATGTTTTGAAAAATCAAGTTTGATAAAAATACAAGTTTTGTTTTTGATAAATTTTGCAAGACACAAATAAATTGATATGTTGATATATTGTCTTGAAATTTTATCACAAGTGTATGTTTTAATATAAAATGATAAAACAAATTTTGTGAATTTTTTAGAAGTGTTAAAAGATTTTTAGAAAATATTTTACACTGTTTTTCTGACCCTGCACTGTGCCTGCCAGGCCAGTTCGGTCGACCGGACCGGTCGACCGCACCAAGTGGCCGGTCGACCGGGTCGGTCGACCGATGTGCACAATCGTGCACGCTGGCGACACATGTAGTCGGTCGACCGGACCGGTCGACCGAGGTGAGAGCTCTGCTCTCGGGATTTTTCGGTCGACCGGGCCGGTCGACCGCTAGTGCCCAACGGTCACATTTTTGACCGTTGGCGGTCGACCGGGCCGGTCGACCGGTGGCTGTCAGAACTGCCACATCAGCCTAACGGCTAGTTTGTATAGGGGCTATATAACCCCATCTCTTTGGGGATTTTTGCTAAGATTTTCAAGAGAAAAATACTGGTTTTCTGAAGTGTTTAAAAAGAGTTTTTAAAAGAGTTTTAAGTGCTAACAAGATTTATTCTTTGTGTTTTTGGTTTTTGAAAAATCAAAGAAATTGGAATTTGGGATTTTTGTATTGGCCATCATTCTTTATCTTTTACAAGAAATTTCCCAATGTTTTTTTCTTTGAGTTCTTGTTTTCCAAAACACTTAGTTTTCCACTTGAGCTATATCTTCTATCCTAAGTTATTAGGATCCTTGTTTTGTGTGGAAAAAGAAAAGAGAAAAAGAAAGAGAAGTGTTTGAGGTTGTTGTTGTAAACCTCATTGTTTGTAAAACACCCTTTTACTTGTGAATCCCTCTTAGGTAGAGGTGATCGGGTGATTGTGAGTTGTGAGCCTCTTCGGTAGAGGTTGTTTGTTGTATTTGGCTACGGGCCGTTGCCCTCTTCGGTAGAGGTGGAGTGTTGTTGTATAGCCTCGGTGGCTTTGTGGTTGAGAGAAGGAGTTTGGTACTCCTTATAGTGGATTGGGAAATCCTACACGTGTGGTAGGCGGGGATGTAGAGCAAGGTGCTCGAACCTCGAAACAAATCTCGGTGTTTGCGATTGCTCCCATTGTCTCTCTTACTCTCTCTCTTTACATTTGTGCTAAACATCATACAAGCATCATACTTTCATAGCATTCATATTATATACATTGCTTGTGTTGCCTTGCATCTTTCATACTGTAATTTATCCTTGATTGCTTGGCTTGATTGTGTGTGCACATATTTCATATTGCTTGGATTGCTTGTGTGTGTGTGCCTAACTTATACTCATCCAACAAGAGCTTCACATAGCACCTCAACCCATTCAAGGGAATCAAGGGGAGTTAGTCCAGAGCCTCGCAAGGGGAATTCGCTACACTTGTTGTATTGTATTAGTTTGTGCATAATTTGCATTAGCTTCCGCATTAAGCGCTCTTAGTTTGCATTGAGTTTCTTATATTAGCAATTACACCTATTCACCCCCCCTCTAGGTGTTTTTTTCAATTGGTATCAGAGCAAGTGCTCCTGATACTTAGCTTAACATCCTAGGAGTGATCCTTTGATTGCTAATCTTATTTGCATTTGTTTGCTTGTTTGCACACATATAGTTTACCATGGACTTCATGACCCCACCTAGCTATGATCCTTCCAACATTGATGTTTGGAAGTATAGGATGTCCATGTACCTAAAGACCCTAGGTTTGCATGTCTTCCTTGCCGCCACCAGAGATGTTATCTTGGTGATTGCAATCATATAGGGGCCAATGCACAAGCCCTAGAGGCCATTAGAAGCACTTTATCTAAAGATTAATCTTTTACGTGTTTCTAACTTTGATTCCGCTTTTGCAGTATGGAATCTATTGACAACAACCACCACCTCCAAGCTTAAATTGCCAATCCAAGAAGAGGAATCTAGTGGAGAATCCGATTCACAATGCTTCATGGTCCAAGGGAATGACTCCCTTGAGGTACATTCGGAATCCCACCTAGATAGTAATGATTGTGCTAGTTCTTCAAATGATTATGTTGATCCCCATGCCTTGAATGAAGAACTATCTATTGTGTGTGAAAATTGATAGAAAATATAAGATTTTGAAAAAGAAAAGTCTAGAAATTGAAAAAGAAAATAAGTATTTGCATTCTAGACTTGATGTTGTTTTGCAAGAGAAAGAGGAGATTGCTATGAAAGGGATTCATTAAATCTCAACTTGATCTTGCACTAAAAGAAAATAATTTTTTTAAATCTAAAAATGATTGCCATGTTCTTTTGAAGAAAAATGAGAACTTGTCTTCAAAAGTAGATTTTGTGTTAAAAGAGAATGTTGATTTGAAAAACAAAATTATTTCCATTTCAAATGAATTAAATGCTTGTTTGAAGAAAATGAGGTTTTGCATAAAAAGATTGATGCTCATGTTTTGCCATGCTAGTGTAGCCTCATCATCTAGACTACCTAATGCATGTACCTCTTCTTCTAAAATCAATGATGATATTTGTATGTTAAAGAAGAGAGTAGATTGTTTGGCTCCACTATGAGCCAATGTGCCTGAACCACTCACGGTTGGAAACCTTGGTTCGAAAGAAACAAGTTCCATCTTTTATGCATGCACACCCTCCACGGCATACACATGCTCCTCACGGACACCATCAACACATGTATGCTCATGTGTACTCATGTACACATTGTGGACGTAAGGGCCACCTTGCTAAATTTTTGTTATGATAGATTACATACTCCTAATTTAGCAAAGAATTTTGTTTGGGTTAGAGAAGGGACTAACCCCCATGGACCAACAAGATGTGGGTACCAAGACCACCCCTCCTATTGTTTATGATGTAGGTGTGGGCTCTCACATGACGTGAGAGTGAAGACGCCTTGGAGTGGATGCGTTCCGTACTTAAAGGAAATCTATTGGATGCATCACTTTCAAGGGAAGAGATGGTGGAGAGGACCACCAAGTTTTGGAGACAAGGAGAGTTGCCTTCTAGCTTTTGGTAACGATTCCTAACTCCGTATTATTTATTTACATGCTTTCATATTCATTTGTTTTATAGCATGTTTTTATTGTCTATGGATTAGTATGTACATGCCATGTTTATTAGATCCTTGACATACATGTATAGTATTTGAGACACATATGCTTATATGAACCCATACTTAGTGTTCTCACTTTTGTTTGAGCTATAATGTACATCATGAATCTAATACATGTGAATTCACATAATAATCATATTTTAGTTTTCCATGATGACTTTTATCATGATGACTTTTATATTGTGTTTTAATGCTTCATGTTTTGAATATATGTTTAGATGTTAGTTTTCATTAAGACTAGGAATTATACTTGTACATATAGTGGGCCACAAATAAATCTATATATGTATAGCTTGAACGCTTATTTGAACCCATTAGATGTGCTAGTATAGTCTAGTTTTGATGATTCATACATTTCAAACTTGTATTCCATTTTTGGATTTGTTTTATGAGTTTTCACTTCATGTATATGTGTATTATTGTCAAACTTTAAGATATACATGTATACCCCTTGAGTCATTTGTTTCTCATGCAAATCTACTTATGGACTCATTTGTGTTTAGGGATATGTATGTATACTTAGTGTGTTGGCAATACATACATATACCTTGAAATGAAAATTGATTTAATGTAAAGATTTAGATTTTCATGTTTTGATGTTTTTGTGTTAATATTTAACTTCATGTATATGTCTATCTAGTTCAAACTAATCTTATACATATACATCTTTTTGAGCCTCGTGCCTTCATGAATATACATTTAGTGGACTCGTTGAGTTTTGGATATGTATGTATACTTTAGTTTGTATTAGACATACATATGCCTTGAAGATTAGATAGTTTTGATGATTTCGTGTTTTAAGGATTAATTGAGCTTAATGAAAATATTTTCATGATTATGATATTCACACTTTATTTGTACACTCACATCTATTGCTTGCTCATGTTTTGTCTTCATGAGTCTTATTTATGCTTAATTGAACTTGAGTGTTTGATATGATGTGAATTTCATGTCTATGGAAAACAATTTTGTTTTATTCCTTACTTGAAGGATTTCGTACTAGTTAACAAGTTTTCCATTTAACTAGTTGCGGTGTTCTTCATTTTGGTAGTGATTTTCAAATAAAACTACATTTTCAAATCTATCTTTGAAAACCCCTACCTTCCAAGGGAGGTTGGATGGGAGATCATGTTCATGTATGCTCTAAATTGAAAATCTTTAAAACTTGAATTATGATTGGGTGGTAGATAATATGATGTATACACTTGAACTTATTGTTATGTCAATTGGTATCATTGAACTCTTTCAATTGGTATCATTTTGATCTTCTTGTATACTCATATATGTTTTGTATGTATGTATACTTTAAATTCCAAGTATATCAATTTCTATTGGTATCTATCTTTCATACATATATATGTTTGTGTTTATGCTAGTACTTGAGTTTCAATTTTGTTTAAATTGATTACTTTTAAATTGTTATCAAGACTATGCATGTCTTTAGTTTGTTTTCATAAAGGGGGAAAAATTTGATTTTGTATTTCAATTGGTATTTGTACTCCCACTCTTTATGATTAAAAGTTGTTATTTTGAACATATGATATCAACATCAAATTTGTTCATATATTTTCAAATGAAATATATTCTTACAATTGATATTATCTTTTCATACATATATGTGATCTTTCGTGCTTGATTTACACCACGTATATCATATACTATATGTTTGCTTATCAAGATTTTGTTTTTAAAAAAAAAATATTTTGATATGAACTTGTGTTTTGTATTGTCTATATGCAAGGAGAGCTTAACATCTCTCTTACATATAGATTCATGTTGAGTGTATTGTGTATTGAGGAGCTTAACATCTCTTCTTTATATGGTACACACGTGTGTAGGGGGAGCTTCACATCTCCTCTTATGCATTACATAATATGTGTTATGTGAATTGGGGCTTGTCATCCCTTCTTCATGTAATGCATATGTGTAGGAAGCTAACCTAGCGTCTTCCTCTTCATGAATGTATATAGCATATAACATATATTGATTCTTGTTTATTGATATCAAGATGCTTCATTGACATATTTTTAATTGATATCATGTTTGAAGTCACCCCTTATTGACTTAGTTTTTATTTTAGACAAAAAGGGGGAGAACATTGTTTGCATTGTTTTGATTGACATAAAGGGGAAGCAAGATTTTTACCCCTCGTTTTATTTATGGTTTTGATTACCCCTTTGTTGATGATTGACAAAAAGGGGAGAAGAATTTGAGTTTTGTTTTTATATATGCATGATTTGTGTTTTTTGCATATACCAAGTTCATGCATAGAGATAAATAATAAGATATGATGCATGCTTTTGTTTAGTATCATGTACTTTCATTGCATATCTATTATGTTTATTGTGATGCATGAGTTAAGGGGGAGCTTCTTTGAAGCTTAACTTTAATCATGCATATATAACTCCATGAGTTTTGTCATCATCAAAAAGGGGGAGATTGTTGGCCCAATGGCCTTCCACTCTAGTTTTGATGATGATCAACACTCATGTAGTTATGTTTACTAATATTCTTGTGTTTCTAAGTTTCAGATCATTAACAGGATATTAGTTGGTGATTAGCTTCAACAAGATGATTAGAAGCTTATCATGGTGATTCGGTGCCAAAGCTCAAAGATCATACCTTTGCACTTGGAGAATCACGGAGTTTGGACCGAGTCTACTTGAAGATGAAGATCGTCAAGAAGACTTAGGTATCTAGTTTAGAGTTTGTGTTTTAGATCCATTTGTAAAGCTTAGTTTAGTTGATATGCTCAAGTGCACAAAACACACGTTTTATGATTTGATATTTGGTTTTTATGAATAGTTGATCAAAACAAGTTTACATGTTTTATATTATAGTAGATGTATTCTAGTTATACATACATGGTTTAACTTGCTAAACAAACTTATTTTGATATCCCTATTCATGTTTTGGAAAAATCAAGTTTGATAAAAATACAAGTTTTGTTTTTGATAAATTTTGCAAGACACAAAAATAAATTGATATGTTGATATATTGTCTTGAAATTTTTATCACAAGTGTATGTTTTAATATAAAATGATAAAACAAATTTTGTGAATTTTTTAGAAGTGTTAAAAGATTTTTAGAAAATATTTTACACTGTTTTTCTGACCCTGCACTGTGCCTGCCAGGCCAGTTCGGTCGACCGGACCGGTCAACCGCACCAAGTGGCCGGTCGACCGGGTCGGTCGACCGATGTGCACAATCGTGCACGCTGGCGACACATGTAGTCGGTCGACCGGACCGGTCGACCGAGGTGAGAGCTCTGCTCTCGGGATTTTTTCGGTCGACCGGGCCGGTCGACCGCTAGTGCCCAACGGTCACATTTTTGACCGTTGGCGGTCGACCGGGCCGGTCGACCGGTGGCTGTCAGAACTGCCACATCAGCCTAACGGCTAGTTTTGTATAGGGGCTATATAAACCCCATCTCTTTGGGGATTTTTGCTAAGATTTTCAAGAGAAAAAATACTGGTTTTCTGAAGTGTTTAAAAGAGTTTTTAAAAGAGTTTTAAGTGCTAACAAGCTAACAAGATTTATTCTTTGTGTTTTTGGGTTTTGGAAAAATCAAAGAAATTGGAATTTGGGATTTTTGTATTGGCCATCATTCTTTATCTTTTACAAGAAATTTCCCAAGTGTTTTTCTTTGAGTTCTTGTTTTCCAAAACACTTAGTTTTCCACTTGAGCTATATCTTCTATCCTAAGTTATTAGGATCCTTGTTTTGTGTGGAAAAAGAAAAGAGAAAAGAAAGAGAAGTGTTTGAGGTTGTTGTTGTAAACCTCATTGTTGTAAAACACCCTTTTACTTGTGAATCCCTCTTAGGTAGAGGTGATCGGGTGATTGTGAGTTGTGAGCCTCTTCGGTAGAGGTTGTTTGTTGTATTTGGCTACGGGCCGTTGCCCTCTTCGGTAGAGGTGGAGTGTTGTTGTATAGCCTCGGTGGCTTTGTGGTTGAGAGAAGGAGTTTGGTACTCCTTATAGTGGATTGGGAAATCCTACACGGTGGTGTAGGCGGGGATGTAGAGCAAGGTGCTCGAACCTCGAAACAAATCTCGGTGTTTGCGATTGCTCCCATTGTCTCTCTTACTCTCTCTCTTTACATTTGTGCTAAACATCATACAAGCATCATACTTTCATAGCATTCATATTATATACATTGCTTGTGTTGCCTTGCATCTTTCATACTGTAATTTATCCTTGATTGCTTGGCTTGATTGTGTGTGCACATATTCATATTGCTTGGATTGCTTGTGTGTGTGTGCCTAACTTATACTCATCCAACAAGAGCTTCACATAGCATTTCTCAACCCATTCAAAGGGAATCAAGGGAGTTAGTCCAGAGCCTCGCAAGGGGAATTCGGCTACACTTGTTGTATTGTATTAGTTTGTGCATAATTTGCATTAGCTTCCGCATTAAGCGCTCTTAGTTTGCATTGAGTTTCTTAGATTAGCAATTACACCTATTCACCCCCCCTCTAGGTGTTTTTTCATCATTCTCTCTTATGAAAATTTCTTTTCTCTGCTACGACGAGAGTCTGATATAAACCTAGATGCTTTTCATTATAAAAAAAAAAGATTGTTGGAGTTTTCTTGGGATTTCAATTGAATTGCATGACTTTTGAAACGTTGGGACTTGATAATTCAGGATAATAAGGCTGAGGAGTTTTTGGTTTTGGATTGGGATTCTCTTGAGATATCAATTGAACTGCATTTGGGATTAGGATGGGGACTAGATCTAGGTAAGTCACACTTTTGATATGTTAGGACTTGAAAGTCATGACAATGAGGCTGAGGGGAAGAATCGTGATATCTTTTTACATGGGCAAAGGAGAGCTGCATTAGACGAAGAGGTTAACAGATATTGGAAAGTGTTTAATACAGTTTCATCTTCTTTTCTTTATCGTTATCTTTTTTGAACATTCAAAGAAATCAGAAATTTTGTGTTGTGCTAGTAGATTAAGTAACCTTATCTGATAGAATCAGAGAAATAGATGTTCATGTGAGAGTGAAAATTTGATTTAAAAAGTATATCGTGGATTGATTTATATAGTATGATGAGATATTGGTGGGATTTGAAGATGGTAAGGTATCAGTTAGAGGCTAATCAAAGAGAAAATAAGTTAAAGACTAATAGAATTGATAACTAGACTGACGGCCTCTCCTGCTGCTGAGTTAGGGGTTGACATTATCTGAAGTCAAAATTGACAGAGTTCACCTTCTCTAACTTTGCAACAGTCATGTCCGATACTGCGATACCATCAAAATCTCACTTTGTTCAGTTAGAAGCTCATAACGATGATAAGCAGAAGAGATAGTGAAGACCAAGCCGGCATCAAGATGACAAGCTGTTGCCTTTCGACATTGAGCTGCTGCAAGTTGACGATTGTGTGAAATCAGAGCCCTTGGTAATATTACCGCCGCCGTACTCTCGTATAGCCTGAAGACAGAACCTTGGGAGTTGCTCGTGAAGCTCATGGCTCGTCAGAGGATTCAAGAAACCGATGACTGCTCGAAAACAGGAGGAATCGAAGAGAATGTCGAGGGAAGGCGAAAAATGGGACATTTGAAACTGGTCGCTGGTAGAGAAGCCAGCCCAAACACAAATACATTATGCTGAAGTTGTAAACAACCTCCCTTGCTGCTTCAGGGTTATGTTTATTTATGTTTAATAATATGATAAATTGTCATGCCCCAAGATTTAAAGTAATGAAATACCTCCAAAATGCATATTCTTTCTATAAAATCAAATTTGTAAACATAGTATTTCATATAACTTCACATGTATTCAATGATGATGCATCAATAATTACTTAAATATCATACCTATATCAATAAATTCCAAAAGTCTATAGAAATTCACTTGTAGAAATACAACAAAAATGTCTAGTAACTCATATAGCCTAGGATTTATCGACACCAACTCAAAATAATTATAGTAGTCCACGGTCCTTCTGGACGTATTGTCAAAATATGACTACATGCTCAGTTCAAATTTTAAAAGTATCCAAAACAAAAAAAAATCAATAGTTTTAAATATTTTTGTCATATGCAACATGTTACGATAATGAGTCACTAATTAGACTTTAGTATTAAATATGTTTAAAATCCATATGTCTTGAAAGAAGAAACAAATCTCTATTACAGTCTAGGATCTAATCATATCTGAACACTTATTTTTTAAAGCAAACCCCGCATTCTTCTCAGCTCATAGTTGCAAATATGCGTACCATTGGTGGTTTTGCTCAGCTGGTAAAGATATAATTGACTGCAAAATGAGTAGATCATTTTATAAATAAGCTTACATATGAATGAATGTCACGAACATTATTTCCTTCTTTAACTCTTTTATTTATTCATTAATTGTGTCTCTATCACATTGATCATACTATCGTTTCTTACTGCGGCCAAGTGCTAGCTATTTTTTTTTGCTTTTTGAAATATAGGGCAAGTGCTAGTTATTAGGAGTAAATTATATCATTTCTGAAAGCATCTTTCAGGAAATATAAGGTTTAAACTTCAGTATATACATAGTATAGCTGGAAACGATAAGACGCCCAAAGCTGACCACCGAAAATAACATTTTTAGTCTGATAATCATAATCGATGCCTTAATCTGCTTAACTTTCCTTGTCAATCAGATCTCAATTTAAATTCCTCTATAAGATAACAATAGCAGACTGCCGCGATAAGATAATTTCCTCATACAAGTTGTCCACTCTGAAAAGGTTAACAACTGCAAATATGTTACCAACTCTATGACAAAGACAAACGAACATCCTCATTTGGAGATATTCTTATTGATTTCAAGCACAGTTGCAGAACTTGAACCACTCAACAAGGGTATTGAGTGAGAGTTCAAGAGCTGTCGAGTATTACAATGTCAGACATCTACCTTTCATCTTCTCAAACATCTCCATAGGATGCATGCGACTTAGTCTGTACCAAGCAAAGGCCGTGGCCTTTTCTTCAACACAGACACCTTTCCTGGGCTCCCAGTTGATGTGAGGCAGCTATCCATGGAACATTCAGTCATCTGTGGCATGCATGCAACCGTCAGCTCTGATAGAGATGGCGTTTTGAGAGATTCACACTGGAAGTTTACACAGCCATCAGATTCCCTGGTTGGCAGTTCAGAGGGTTCATGCCTGACTGAGTCGTTTCGATTACACCAAGGTTAGGATCAAGAAGGATGTTGCAGGCTCTTTCCAGTATGGACTGCAGGTACTTGCCTTGTGCTTCAATTCGAACCTGGATATGCTTTTGCACCTGTCCATATAATGAGAAGGAAAGGATCTTGATGAGAGTTTTGGACAAAGAATATGAAAACAGATAGAGCAGCAATTAACCACTGAATGCACTGACAAATGAATGGTAACAAGTAAAAGCATTGCCACAAACAAAATTGTAATTTAAAGTAGGATAATATAGAAATCCCGCCCAAAGAGAACACACAGAAATTGTCAAAAAGAAAAAGGAAAACAAAACTTAACCCATATTAGCAACACTAGGTAATGGTGCGACTGCTTCCGTTTTCCGGAACAATGAGCCTATAGCATCTTTCCGGAAAAGCATGTCGTGCCACATTTACTGGTAAGGTGTATGTAGTGCTAAACTAATGTCATAATATCTACCTGGTATTTGGGATATTTCTTCCCCATGATTATGTTGAAAAGCTTCGTTCTCCAAATTACATAATTTTCAAAATTGTATTAGAATCTCTAGATCTTTATAGTCAGTCAGTCAGTTATATTTGATGCAACATGGAAAGAGAAATTACTAATCACAGTCATCACTGACGACTGATTCTACACCAAAAAATCGCATTGGAATGCTTCAAAGAGAAAACAATGTGATACTGCTTTACAGCTGAAGAAAAGAAAAGATACTCTTCACAACTAACCTCTAGTTGTTCATGAAGCCTTCTCTGAAGTTCCATCTGGACTCTCATTGCTTCATTGCATCCACTGTCCAGGAACAGAAATTTGAGTAAAAGAAGAACCATAGATAAGAAAAGGTTGAGGCTGCACTTACTCATTTAGTTCTTGGGCTAGTAAAATTGATGAAGATGGAAGTGCTGATTGTTTACTGTTCCAACTTTCAGCAGCACTAGAAGCTGTAATGCCATGACATACAAAAACTCAGGCGTTAGGGCGGATCTCAAATAAGTAACAATAAGTAAATAACTAGATTTTGCTTTTCCCCTTATTCCAGAGCCACCAAGGGCATTTGCAGAAAATTGTGTACACGAGATTTCTGATGCTGACGTCTTTAGTCAATGGATGATGGTTGTGGAATCAAGCTGACCAAATTTATAGCTGATATGGTGGTATTTTCCACACTGCATGATATTAACAGACATCACTGTGGCAGAATGTCTCATGAGAATGAGATGCATCCTTTTTGGGTGGGTCCAGGGGTAACCCACATGGAAGGAACTGTAACTATAATAACCCATTCTACCCCCTCGCAATGAGGGAGCATGCCCTAAGAGTCATATTTAACTCAAAAGCGACCACTGAAATGAGTGTCAAGGCAAGTATTTTATTTGTGAGACGTTGGATGCTCACCTACAAGTGGGGTTGTAAGGTTCAGTTTCCAAGGGTTCAGTGAAACCCAAAATACATGAAGAGGTCCAAAATTTTGAGCATGGACCCACCCCCTGAAGATTTCAACCTACACCTTAAATGTGTTTGATTCCAGGAAGATCCACATGCTATTCTACTAGAAAATAAGTTCACCCAGATAGCCCCAAGACATGATTGTGTTTCGTATTTATTCCCACTCATGAAATTTATATGTCACTATCAATCTTAATATAACCTCAGTCATTTTAGATATGAGTTATTACAAGTACACCCCCTATACTATAGATACTAGAGCAGATACACCACCTCAATTCTTTTATTAGCAGACAAAAATCCTGCTTTCATTTTTTCATTGATAAGTCCAAAATATTTTGCACGAGGGAAGTTCTACATGAGGGGAAGCACTGAAAACTTAACATTGCTTGACATACACTGTTAGCTCAGAACCAATCTCTTCGGCTTTTAGTTCAGTGGTTACCTAACATGGCAAAGGATTGCAATTCATGATTGAATTTGGTTATTTGTTGATCATTCAGTGGGTTCTTAAATTAACTTGAATGCCAGGGGGT